>BSBN01001817.1:1200000-1708696 GCA_027924645.1 Cunninghamia lanceolata
TTAGTTTTCTCTGGTGGGGTTAGAGACTTAGCAAAGTGAATGATCTTAGGTTGTTCCTCTATTCCAATGTTAATAGGCTCTGTGGGTTCCACAACAATCTGAGACTTCTCCTGGTGCATGTCATCAGGGAGAGTGTCAAGTCTTCCATCGTCAGGTGCCATAGTTGGGTTTTCACCATCGGATGCATCCTTTCTTTTTACTGTTTTAGGATTTGACACTGCAGCGGAGCAGTTTTCACCGCCAGATCTAGTTTTTATTTTGATATTTTTGTGACTGGAAGGCTTGGCACCCTCTCTAAAATAAGCCACAGTATTAAGTTCAATAGCAAAGCCAACTTTATGATCTTCTTTAGGTAGGTGGTCCCTAAGTTCCATGTAGTCAATATAGGCATCATCGTTTTGAAACATATCTAGTTGCGAGGTTCCTTGTAGATCCCAGTCAATAAGCTCAGGATGCACAAGGGGGAGGGAGTCGGAGGATAGATCTAATTTGTTGATAGTTTGAATGGATATACTAGGAGTATTGGTAGGGAGAGTGTTCGAGATGGTACTTTCCTCCAAGTTATTTATTGTGATAGAACTCGAACCTTCCTTGAAAGTCGTATTCTCAGGGATAGGCAAATCACACTCTAATGGCTTATTCAGTAGCATTTGTCCCTCATAGTAGGGGCTATAAGTTTGAATGGTATCCACCTCTTTGTCATCGTAGGAATGCTCTGTCAGCTCATCCCACTCATATTCATTGGAATCTGTGTCACTATCCTCTTGAAGTGTATGGATCATTTCCACAAGACAAGCATTTGCTTTAGCTTTGCCCTTGTCCTTGTATCCTAGACCTTTTGTAGTTCTAGCCAATGAGGATGAAGAAGGTTGAATGGGTTCTATGATTCCTTCTTTTCTTAGGCCGATGGGGCCTTGTCCTTCGTAACCCATTCTGTGTAGGATAGTTTCACCTCGCCCATAGATTTATGTTGGGAGCTTAGGTGGCTCTTCTTGTATGTTCTCTTCTTCTTCAGTGTAAAGCCATTGTAGGATATCTCTTTCCTCTGTTTCATCTAATAGGGTCCCCCATTTTACAAAGGGAGCTGTGGGAGGCGTAAGAGGAGCAGATGGCTTTGGAAAATGCTTGGGTTGCCCAAAGGATCTAGGAGATAAAGGCATCTTGGCTAGATTGAGGTTGTACTCAATGGAGTATTCCCCTACTCCTGATTCTTTGATGGTAATTTTTTGCTCTTTGGGCTTTGATGAGGAAGCTTCAGAGGTAGAATCATGCTGTGGGGTAGGGAATGTAGATGCTCTATTGTTTGGTATGATGCAATCAGGTTTTCAAAGGACAGAGTTGCAATGCTGAAAGGGGTCAGGGTCACCTTAGATGGTGACCTACTTGCCATTATGAGGGAATTTTATGCATTGGTGATAGGTAGAGGGCACAACTTTCATGGCATGAATCCATGGTCTACCTAGGAGAATATTATAGGCGAGCTCCCTATCTAGGAATTGGCACACATCTTTTATCACCAGTCCCACTTGTATGGGTAATACCACTGTTCCCTTGGTAGTTCTCTCTTCTTCATCATAGGCTTTGATAGTAATCTTCTTCCTTGGATCAACTGTATTTTTAGAGAACACCAATGTAAGGACAAGCTTCAATGTGCAAATATTTAAACTGGCTCCCCCATCAATGAGAACCCTCTTGATGTGGTGCTTATGGATGAAGGCAACAATGTGTAAAGGTGTGTTATGAGGTTGAGACACTGAGAGGTCATCCTATTTGGTAAATGATATGGTACTTGAAGAGGTTAGATTACCTACCATGGCCTGAAACTTCTCTTGGGCTAAGTTAGTGGGGATAGTGGTTTCCACTAAGGCTTTATCGAGAATCTCCTTGTGGGAAGGAGATAGACGCAACAACTCTAAGATAGAAATGTGGGCCAGAGTCTTCTGTAGTTGGTCTATGACGCTATACTGATGGAAGTTGGACTGAGAAGGTGACGGCCTTAGAGGAATGGTATTCAATGTGACCTTACCACTGTGGGTAATGATACTACAATCAGTTCTATTGGGCTCTGATTGTTGGTTGGGCATGACCACATTGATTTGTGGGACCTGCTCCGATATGCAGTTGATGGTATAGTCGAATGGCACACTTGCATAGTTGGCATTACTATTCCCATTGTTCTAATTTTGCTTGTTGCGGTTGTTGTTGTTTCTGTTGTTATTGTTGTCGTTGTTGTTGTACGGCTTGTCATGATTTAGAAGTGGATCTTTGTAAGCCACATGCATCTCATTAGAAGTATGTTGATGAGCTCCTCCTTGATTTTGATCAAGCACGTCTTGAATAACATGTTTGAGATGGATACAATTGTTGGTTGTATGTCCTCTTCCTCTATGATACTCACAGTAGTCAGTGTCTTTCCAATAGTGAGGTTTGATTTGAGGCTCATAATCACTTGTTGGTGGTAGAGAAATTTCATTATTGGCTAATAGCTTCCTTAATGCGGATTCTTGGGACTCACCTAGCGGTGTGAACTTTTGTCTTGGATTTGAGTTGAACCATGGTCTTGGCTCCTGAGATAATGTTTTGTTGGGTGTAACATTGCTTGCCTCTCCTTTGAGAGTGAATATCTGTTGTTTCTTGGGAGCCGCCACCTTGGCATCAACTACTCCATCGTTGACGACATTTTTATTCTTAGTCCAAAACTTTGATTTGTCAGTCGTGTAGTTGGAGGTAGGTGTGTCCTTATATAACTTGATTTGTCTCTTGGCGATCATAGCTTTTTCGATAAACAATCCCATTTTGATGACTTTTGAAAATGAAGTAGGGCATTGAATTTGTATTTGGTAGCTAAGATTAGAGTTGAGGTTATGGACAAACATCTCCATTAATTGCTTCTCGGGTACATCATATGACCATTTGCTTGCTAGTTGTCTCCATCTTTGTAGGAAGGTGGCAAATGATTCGCCACTCTTTTGCTTGGTATTGCATAAATCAAGCATAGAGACTTCATATTCAATATTTTACGAGAAGTGCGTGATGAATTTGTTGACTAACTCATCAAAAGTTTTGATGCCCGGTGGAAGCCGTGAGAACCACTCCATGGCTTGACTACCTAGAGATCTAGGGAATAGTCTCATTAAGTAAGTCTCATTGTGAGCTACTTACATGCATGCTACATTGAATTCCTTAATGTGATCTCTAGGGTCCCCTTTCCCTTTGTAGTTGTCAAACTTAGGAATTTCGAATCGATAGGGGAATGGAGTCATGTTCAAACTTTTATCAAAGGGGTACGGTGCAATATCTTCTAAGGAGTAGGTTTTAGTGTTTGTACCCGTCTTGAGATCTGTCATTTGTTGTGTTAGACCCTCAATTTTTTTCCTCATTTCTTCCATAGGAGTGCTTGGGTCTATGGCTTTCTTTCCTTTTTCATGATTATCCTCTACATTTTCTTGGATTGTGCTTAGATTGAAATAGGCGAGGAGTTTAATTCCAAGATTTGCAAGATGATAAAAATACTTGTGAGGGTCCTCATGGAGCACTTTCTCTAGTAAGCATTGGAATTTCTGATCTTGGAGGGTCCCTTGATACTCTTCGTGAGAGATTTCCTCATCACTATCATGAGGGGTGATAATGTGGTTGGATGATCCGACCATTTCAAGTTGCTTGTTGTATTGATATCTAGTAAGAACCATGCAAGGTGACATGGGATGAAATTAGAGATTTTGGCAAAGTGCTGATGGAGACTGCTGAGAATAGGATACTTACGACAAGATTTGGACAAGGGACTCTTTCGATCAATGATTCCAAGTAAGATGGCCGATACAAGACGATAGCCACTAGTAAGGGTACTCGATACCTATCTTACTGTATAGGGACCAGTTGTGCACCAAGACCACTAGTGAAGTCTTGTGACTTACTAGGGTTACTTGAATCCAAAATGATACGAAAAAGGGGCCTATGCTAATCTGATATGGGATACTTTGACTTTGGACTAGGAAGACCTGATAGAAGGTGAATGGGATGACCAATGAAAGAGAGAGTTTGCTATGGAATGGATGAAAAAGTGACTGCAAGGTAAGATATGATCTTGAAACTTGGAACTAGATTGAAATGGGTACCCAGAAATGACAAAAATTTTCTCTCAAAGACTGTGGAAGTGCTCATTGTCATGCATGCGCCGGAATGGATGCGCCATGAAAATTGGTAAATGCGCAAGAAGTCAGGACATATGCGCCACACTGGTAAATATCAAATGTGCCATAACAGGTAGTAAAAGTGTTGCAAGTCAGTACAGATGCACCGTAGGTCAGCACAAATGCGCAGTAGAAGAGGACGAATGCGCCACTCTGGTTTTCTCAGTATTTTTTTGCAATTTTTTGGCAATTTTCTGATGTTTTTAGTTTCTTTGGTTGCAAGAAGGTCTTTTTGATCTGATTTTTCTGAATTTATGGCAAGAAGACATAGTAAAAACAAAGAATGTTTTTATGATTTTTTAACTCTTTTTGGACTAAAAGAAAGCAAGTACACCCTAGGTTTCAAAGGACAATATAAAACTGAATTCTCACTATCTCTAGTGAAGCATCTTCAGGATGTGATAATCGCCCTTCCCTACACTGGATTATAGGGGTTTTTGGCCTACTAAAACAAAGGATGAGTAATAAAGGCAACCATTCGAGTGGTTATACATGCGGTAGCACTACTCTCCGTTATGGAGTCTCCCAGCCTGCAAGGGTTTTGGGGGAGGTTGGTTGTTGGTATAACACAACCGCACTCGTTGTTTGAAGCTTTCGCTCCAAACATAATTTATTTATAGTGGCTTGGAAGGGCTTGGCGTCTAGCCTATTACCACTTAGGGTCGTTCCTACTTAGATGAACGGTATCCAAGAGCAGGCCCCTCTAAAGGAAAAACACATGCGAAAATGATATGTCTGGCATTTTGGTCACCCAAGATAGGGGACAACATAGGCCTGGTATCATTCCCAAAACATAGAATACAATGGTTCTTTTCCCCTAGTTAAAATGAGAAAAACTAGATGAGCTATCTACTTGGGCAAGCATAGAAATTTGTTAACTTTGAAGTGATAACAAGATAGCAATAGTCCAGTTTTACCAAGATAGCAATGATGTGTTCAATTTTATCCCAGATAGCACGAATTTGTTAACTTTGAAGTGATAATAGAGATAGCAATGGTTTAGTTTTACCTAGATAGCAATGATGTGTTCAATTTTATCCAGATAGCACGAATTTGTTAACTTTGAAGTGATAATCGAGATAGCAATGGTTTAGTTTTACCCAGATAGCAATGAGTTGTTAACTTTGAAGTATAGCAATATAGCAATGATTCAATGATATACAAGATAGCAATGATTCAATTACCGCCTTCCTAGTTAAAACTATGTGAGATTTGCATGAGTATCCATTTACTTTCCCGTTAGAAATCGAAGTGTGAGTTAACAAGTGTAACTATATGATTCTAAACTAGTACCTAGCCTGTAAAACAAATCAAGAGTGTTCCTGCAAAAAGATGTCAGCATTAGTGAAAACTTCAAGGAAACCCTAAAAATCACTCCCTAAATCAGATGCGCAGCTTCAGAGACTGAATGTGCAGAAACAGAGCTAAGAAGCGCTGTAGTACATATGCACTAAGATAGAGGTCAAAAGCAGAGGAAAATAGTGTATATGGGTCGATCTGGTCGATGCGCTATATCAGAGGGTAAATGCGTCAGAACAGAGTATGTATGCGCCAAAAGGATGTATGCGTCGAAACAGACAGTATATGCATCGGAACAGAGACTGTATGTATGAAAGGAACGTATGCATCATAATAGATATCACATGTGTGTTAGAATGTGTTAGATGCATGATTTCCTCTTGTGTACGGCTTTCTAAAACACAAAAACTCAGTTTTTGGGTTAAATTTGGGGCACGGTGGGTGCCAAAAATGTTAAGGCAAAATTGGATTCAAATGAACAATCAATATAATAAATATCAATGACACCCAAAACTCAATGAAATAATGAACAAAAGAGATTCAATCAAAACAATGAACAATACAAAGAAAACCTCCTTTAATTCGTAGCTTCCATTGATCGCCTATCACAAATGATCTTGTCTATGAATATGGCCCTCAGAAGGTGCACTTCCTTTCTATGATTCCAAGATGTCAAATGGGAACAGCTATGATAGTTTCGCCATGAAGATGAGCTTCACAACGATGATAATAGTGTGTAGTAACGAGTGTGATCGCAAGCAATAAAGGAATTGGTGCCAAAGGCGCGGTGTAATTCCTGCAGAGTAACGATATTTAAAGCTTGGATGAATGAAATGGATGAACAGGGTTCAATTTATAGACTTGGTAAAGAAGAGATCAATGGTATGGAAAGAACAAGAAGATCAACGGTATAGAACGGTTGAAGAATGTGCGCAAGTAAGAAGAAGACATGTGTCTTGCTATATTTTGCATAAAAGGAATTAACAAAATAGAAGAATGAGTTAACTGAAGAGATAAATTAATTAAAAGAATAGATCAATCAGTTAAGAGAATAGAACTAGAGAATGGAAATTGCATGAGGATGAGAAGATACGTCAACTCAATTAAATATTTAGAATATTCAATTGCATGTGCACAAAGATTGAATTATATTTAGAGATAACTCAATTTAGAAGAAATAGACAACTTTAATAAATATTTGATTTATTTAAATTTAGAGAAGATATTATTGGAAGAAACAATTAAATAATTGATATTATTTAATTTAGAAGATTTTGGAAGAATGAATAAAATATTTGATTATATTTTATTTTTAGAGATTGAGAAGATTTAAATAAATTTGATTGATTTATTTAAATTTGGAAGAATGATTTAATTTAATTAAATAATTAAGAATTATTTAATTATTTGGAAGAATTTAATTAAATAAAGGATTTTATTTAATTTTGACTTTAGAAGAGATAATTAAATATTTAAATATTTAATTAATTTAGAGGAATGTGAATCAAATAAATAAATTTGTTTATTTATTTATTGATAGAAGAATTAGAATGAAATAAATATTAAGAATATTTATTTAGACTGAGTCGTGTCATTTTTAGGTGTATACAGGAGCAACTTGAATAAGTTTTACTAGTCCCAAAATATTTTTTTTTAAAGAACTTTTGAATAATGCTGAAGTAGTTACTGGTAGAAATTAAGAGGGAGTGTTAGAACTCGCTGTAATTTCTCCATTTGCATGCAGCACCACATGAGGAGAAAAATAAAACTCTAGATGAATATTTTTATTGTAATTAGATTGCATGGTTTTAGGCATTAAAGTTTAGTTTACTCATCCTTCTATGTTTAAGAAACCTCTATTAATACAGAGGCATATTGTAACTACTGGAGCATGAAGAAAATAATAAAGTTTTAAGTTTGCTATGTATTTTTCGTTTGACTGTTTTATTATTATTTCTATTTCTGCATCTACATGGGAGTAATGAATAAAATTCCTACAACGGAGGGTGATAGAAGAGAATCTTCTCTTCCAGCATTCCCAGAGAAATTGAATGTTATGAAAAATCTTCAACAACTTACTTTTGAGCGTTTCTTTGTGCCAAGTTGGATATGTGGAATGGAAAATCTGACAGAACTTACATTGGTGGAGTGTAGTGATTATCCATCGCTCCAAAAGATGCCCAACTTACAAGAATTGGATTTGCGAGTTAATTTGAAATGCACAGAATTGCCAAAGAACTTCGGAGAGAGTGGGGGATTTCCTAAGCTGGCTAAGTTGGGTATTGTTGACTTCCCTCTTTTAGAGGAGTTGCCTGCGTTGGAAGAGAAAGCGATGGCACGTCTGGAAGGACTATTCATATGAAATTGTCTGCGGGTGAAGAAAGTTCCAGAGGGATTGGAGTGGTTGAGCAGACTAAAGTGGATAGATGTTAAGCATGCAAGTGGTGAGTTAGAGGAGAGGTTAAAGGAACGCAAGGAAGATTGGAAAAGAATCAAAGCTAATAATCTCCCCATCCAGATCGAAGTCTACACATAGGGCATATGGTTGCGTAAGATCCTTTCCTTCAATTTCTAATATTGAAAATTTTGACTTCTATTTATATTTAAAAAAAAATGTTTTATCAAATCTTTTTCTAACATTCATTTCATGTAAAAAGAGAATTTTCAATGAAGTTAGGATTTGATTTTTTAAGTTGATTTGATTTGAATTTTTCTTTAATGTAAATATAATTTTATATATATAATTTTTTATTAAAAATAGTTTGGTTAATATTTTAATATATATTATTTTTTAGAGAAAGTTTGTAATATAAAAATAGGTAATTTTTTTATTTAAAAATATTTGTTTTGTAAAAGTTAGGGGTTTAAGGGAAAACAATTATTGGTTGAAATTAATAGTATATAAAATTAATGTCTATAATGTGGAAGAGATGAATAATATAAATATATATTTTTTAATTGTAGTGTCAATATACTTAAAAGAAATAATCTTTTCCTCAAAATTGTGTACATGTTAGGTTACTTTGTTATAGTATTATTCTTTCCTTATATCAATTGTGCTAGATAGTAGTTGATTTTGGTAATGATGGTTTTTCCTATTATGTATCATACACATTTTCATTAACATTTGTCTTATGTTGATACATGCAATATGAAGGACATGATTTTGGCCAACTATTAATGAAATGTGGAGTATGTGATTTTGTTGATGAACTATGATTAATATTTTATTATTTTACATGGATTATGAATAAATTTCAAAATATTGTAATAAGTCAAAAATATATCTTGTCATTAAGGAGGTTAAGAAGAAAAATATCTTCTAGAAGAATATTAGCAGCAGAAGATTTTCATTGTATAGATCAATTGGATGAAATTGTTCAAAGTGGAAGGTGGTCAAAAGGATATGAATGGATTTCTTGTTACTAGGTGTTGGCATTTGTTATTATTTCTATATGTTGTTAATAAAGTTATACAATTAGTGGTTTCATTTACTTTCTTGTATTTAGCATGATCATTAAGCTTTTGTGTTAATCCTCATTTTCCAAATCATTATAATAACGAAAATACATTGAATATGAATTGAATTGATGGAAATGCTTACAATCTCCAATGATATGTTCTTCGTCATTCCATAGAATTGCATAGAATTATACTTTTCATGCAATGATCCTATCTCTACCTAAATATATGTGATGATAATGAATGCCTATTGAATTTAATATGATAGCCTATTCTTAAAAGTTATCATGCTCATTTATCCTCAATAGACTAATTTACATTCCCTTTTTTAATAATGTGATCTTGTTTAGTTAGTGTCATAGGTAGGGATAAAAAATTAATTCAGTTTTATGTAGGATAGAAATTTTGACATCTCATTGCCTTTTTTGATGTAATAGATCCATATATAACTTAAAAGGAAAGAATGTAAACTGGGAAAATAAAGAAAGGGAGTTCAACAAAACATGATACCAAAAATGAAACATTCATGAACACAAAATCATTTAATCATAAAGTCATAATTTGGTAAGAAAATTAATGCAACCAAAGCTATAAATCCTTCATTAGGAGGGGGTTCCCAATCATTTGGGTTGCCCCATCCTCGACAAGGAAGATCTTTTTCCATCATCAATGGGCTCTCAACTAGTGATCGAGTAATGTCTTCATTTTCTTGAGCTTGTGGATCCAAAACTTCAATATGTGATTGAGTCTAAGAATCATTCATTTTTTGTGGCATGGCAAGAGAACCTGAGTTGATAAGCAATTGTATCTACCCATTGCTCTATTGAATGTCTCTTACAATATTATTGCCAAGGCTCTTGTGCTTTTTATATGACATCTACTCTTGCCAGTAATTTACCATATAATCAAATTGGCTTCATAAAGACTAGATTTATCTTAGAAAACATTATTAATTTTTAGGAAGGTATGGAATATGCTAGGAAATCTAACCAACAAGCAATTTTTATCAAATTGACTTTGAGAAAGACTATAATAGAATTGATTATTCCTTCATTTTTGTAACATCCATATCTGAATGCTAAATAAAACATTTACAATTAAAAGAATTAAATGCCAAAATCTCATTTTTTTACCATACAAAGAAAAGTAGGTACATTTGCATTTATAAATTACATGATATAATACATTAGTTGATGGTCACTTTACATGTGACTTACAAATTTTACATAATTAAATGTATAATAAAATAATGTCTTTTGTTCACAAGTCTTTGGTAGTCAACTACAAGAGGGAGAGCATTACCCTAGTGCTTTTTCTCCAACCACAGACTGGTAGTCCCCCACACACCTTCCAACTGTAAGTGGCCCTACCCTTTGCAAGGGTATAGATAATGAGAATCAACTGATCCTATGTGTCATTTGAGAACTAGTGTAGTGTCCTAGCAAGAAACAATTGGGTTTACAACTTCTAATCTATCTCACTATGTACAAAGCCCTCTATCTGTTCAAGCTATTTGGAACATAGTGAATCGACAATGGAAGAAGTGATTTTGCATTACTTTGGCCAAAGTTCTTACAATAAAAGAGTCAATCGTTCACACACTTCTTTCTTGAAGTGGAGACTATCATTCTTTCTATTTTGCATTACTTGTGGGCTTCGAGATCTAAATTCTCTAGAATATGTTGATTGCCCATTGCACACCTTAGAAAAGAAGTGATTAGTGTGCAATGGGTACATCGAGAATGGATGTGGAAAGGAGTTCTGTGTGGATAAAAGCAAGCATTATTTTATATATGGGAAACTTAAAGTATACATAGTTTGTAAAATTGAGTAGGTAAGAGCAATAAATAAGGGGGCATATTTGTAAGAGTAGTAAAGAGAAATTTTTTATTCATTTCTAATATTAGTATTCTCAAGAAAAGAGTATATAAAATATTTACATTATTTTTTTGGGTCTATTTTGATTTGTTGAATCTCGGTCATCATTTAAACATTAAAACCATGTAATGATGTGTGTTGTTGTTCTATAGTGGCAAGTAAAGTTTGTGTAGATGATTTGGACCAAAACATACCAAGCTCCACTTTTTACATTGTAAAAGTACCATAGCCTTATCTAAATAATGTAGGGTCTTACATTGGAATGCTTGACCATAACCTCAAGTCTATCACATGATGAAACACTTTTTGTCACTATGTTTATGCAGTTAAGCTTAGTTTTGTAATCTCATGATGGGTAATAATTTTGTGTTTTAGGAAATGTCTCTTCAATTGTGATGGGTGGTAAAGGTAAAATTTGGAAATAATTATTCATAGGGAAGTTATGCATGTAGCCATGTTCTCTACTTGAAATTTAAAGGTATTATACCTCTCTCTCTTTCCCTATTTATGTCTCTAGGTCTCTATAAATATCTGTCTCCCTCTATAGCTCTCTATTTCTTTTTATCTCTCTGTCTCTATTTCCCTCTCACACACTTCCTCTCTCTAAGATTTCTCACTCTACCTCTCTTTTTCTCCATCTCTTTCTCCCATCCTCTCTCTTCTCTCTCTTTGTCTCTCTACCTCTCTCTTTTGCTCTATCTCTTTCTGTCTTCCTCTCTCTTTTGCTCTATCTCTCCCTCCCTCCGTCATCTCTCTCTCTCTTTCTTTATCTTTTCACCTCTTTCTCTCTATTCCTCTTTCTCTCTCCACATAATATCTTAAGGGTAAATTGATTAAGGTGGAAGATGTGCATAATTTTGCAAAAGAAAGACTAAATGAAATGATTAATTCAATTGGAGGTTTTGATCTAATGATAGGTGGAAGCCCCTATAATAATTTAATAGGAAACAATAGTATCTATCTACATATGTTTCTATCTCTTCTCTCTGTCTCTCTAGCTCTCTCCTTTTCTATTTCACTTTATCTCTATTCATCTCTATCTCCCTCCCCTTTCTCTCTCACACACTTTCTCTCAATGAGATCTCTTTCTCCCTACATTTTTCTCATGTTTCTCTCTTCCTATGTTTTCAAAATGACACTCAAAAAAGACTATTGGTGCATCAGAGACATTTCCAAAGAATAAATCAATACTCTTGCATGGAGTTATGATGTCAGTATTCTTTTCTGCATCACTTGTAGGCAAAACAAAATATTGTTTTCAAACACAAGCAAGGAAAAGAAACCATTAGTTATATAATTCTATTAATAATGTATATAAATAATAACAAATGACAACACCTAGTAACAAGAAATTTCATCCACTCAACCTATAGAATGACAATATTCTACTCTTGTTATTCTTCTAGGTGTATTGACATGAGTGACGTGTTGGTTCTTTTCCCTTAGCCCATTTGTTGCTTTTTGGTGTATCAGAAATCCTAGTTAATTCATTGGTAGTCGCACTTCTTTGTATCCCTAGATATTAAGAATCACCTTTTTCTTGTGGTTTGGGAAATTTCATATTTTGCCTTGAAGCTTGTTGTTAGCTATGAAGAATTGTTTTGATTTACTTTCTTTTAGGAAGACAAAGAGTGGAACAAAAGATAATTAATCTGCAAATGATAACCTATGTATCTAGTTCCTCCATTTACAACTGGTTGGCCATAAATTTTTTTTCTTGTTAGTGGAAAGCTATATTTCTTAGAAGTGTATTTTCCATGATAATATAAGTAGTTAGGAATTGAGTGGATCTCCTTTCCTTAAGCCTCTACAACTATTTACTTTTTTGGATATTTATTGTGATGTAGGATGAGGGGGGTGCAAATACATCATTGTATCTAATAAATTATCTGTTTGATGAATCTAAACTTTCATAGAGTCTTTAGGAGGAAGTTTAAATCACACTTGTGAAATGCTTTAGATATGTGAAGCATTATAACAAACCCTAACCAAGATAAGTATTGTCTTCATGCCCATAGATTTACAGCTATAATGTTATTTACAAATGATAACTTATGTATCTAGTTCCTCCATTTATGGTTGGTTGGCCAAAGATTTTCCTTTCTTGTTAGTGGAAAGATATATTTCTTAGAAGTGTTTTTTCCATGATAATAAGTAGTTAGGAACTGAGGGGATCTCCTTGCCTTAAGCCTCTACAACTATTGACCCTTTTGGATATTTATTGTGATCGAGAATGAGTGGATGCAAATACAATATTGTATCCAATCAATCATTTGTTTGTTGAATCTAAACTTTAATATAATCTTTAGAAGGAAGTTCGAATCACACTTGTCAAATGCATTAGATATGCACCATTATAGCAATCCCTAAATGAATGAAGCATGCCCCTTTGTCCAATATATAGTATGGTTGCCATTTTTTTACATTTTATTTTGTTGCCTAGTGTTATCCATACATTCATTTAATATCTTCTTACAGTATCATGTAAACTTGTATTGTCGATATTTTCCATATTTTATTGGATCGATGTTATAATTTCTAGAAATGATAGAGACCCGAGTTTGAACCTTTTCCCAAGGCAACCATAGTACACATAAGTTGTTTATAATAGTGTCCAAAATACATAATCCCTAAGCATTATAACAATCCCTAGAAGAACCAGTGTCAATTAGCTTCCATAGATGTATAAATGGAAGAAGAGAAAAAATATACGCCGTTGTAGCAAATGAAAGGATTAAAAATAAAGACAGACATATTAAAACAAGAGTATAGTGAATCAAATAAGATAGATTTTTGTTGGCATCCATGCAAAACCGGCGTAAAGTAGCAACTATATTAAGGAAAAATCTTTATCTTTTTTATTTGTCAATTTATTAAGGAAAAATATATAATTATATTTGAATAAAATATTATATAAATTTAGAATACATAAATTTAAATATATTATAATAGATTTAAAACTATTAAAAAAAAGTTTAAAAAAATTTAAATAAATTTTAAAATATTAAAAAAAAATTTAACCTAAATATATGTAATAGGTTATAATTATAATGGTTAATAAATATTTTATTTATGATTTTCTTTATAAAATTTTATCTTTTTGTTGATTTAGTAAGGAATATTAAATTTAGAATACATAAATTTATTTTTTGATTTTTTAGATTTGTGAATTTTTAAGAAAAAATATATAATTATATTTGAATAATACTATATTTGGACAATATTATATTAAATTTAGAATACATAAATTTAAATATATTATAATACATTTAAAACTATTAAAAAAAAGTTAAAAATAAAAATTTAAATAAATTTAATTTTTTAAAAATAAAATTTAACTTAAATATACATAATAAATTATAACATTATAATGATTAATAAATATTTTATATTTAAATAATATTATATTAAATTTAGAATACATAAATTTAAATATATTATAATAGATTTAAAACTATTAAAAAAATTAAAAATAAAAATTTAATTAAATTTAAAAATATCAAAAATAAAAACTTAACTTAAATATAAGTATATATGCTAGAACATTATAATGGTTAATAAATATTATAACAAGTGGGCATGGTATAATTAACTTTACCAAATGTACAAGCGTCCTTTTGCTATACATTTGCAATTAATTTAATTTTATGTAATTAATTCAGAAAGGACATCAAATCTCCTCATCGATGACGAAGGCATCATAAATATCATTTTAGAGTTTTGGGATTACCCATTAAAATATGAAGGCCGGCCTTGATTGGGTCATTGCTCACATCACTTTTTAACTTCTTCCACATCACTAATAATATGTTTATTGATTTCGTAGGTTGCGAGTTCACCAAAGATGCCCAGTTTTGTCCTTAATATTTGCCAATTGCCATTTTTTTAAAATATATAATAAACTAATATTTAAGATAATTTAAGTATTTGATTGATTAAATCTCAACCCTCCCTTCTCCTGGTCATCAGCGCCAGTTCTGACCAAATATGAAATTATTTTTTAATTTCTTGTAAATAATTGAGAAGGGACGTCAAATCTCAGCCGGCGTTGATCTTGTCATCAACGACCAAGACTTCGTTAATATCATTTTAGAGTTTTGGAATTACATCAATTGATTAGTTGGCTACCAAACTTGCCATTTTTTATTATTAGATTGACTTATTATCGAAAAATAATGTTTTAAATTTATGAAATAATTAAAGTACTAGTATTACGAATAAACTTTACCAAATGTACATTGCACCCCCAGAAGCCTTCTTTGGTTATAAATTTGGACAGTCGTAAGATTGCTATACTCACTCAAGCAAGTTTGAATTGCATTCCTATCCAATTCTTCTCTAACAAATTAAAGATGGCAACTGGACTTGCTATTGCGCTTGCCAAGGGTGTGACGGGAAAGCTTGGAGAGATCGCGGCAGAGCAAGCGTTGAATGAGGTATCTCTGCTGCGCAACTTCAAAAATGACTTTAGATGGTTGGAGACGAAGCTCAAAAAGATATGTGCTTCTCTACAAGCTGCAGATGAGCAAAGTGAGCATAGTGGCGAGGTGAAAGATTGGCTGGCGGAAGTGAGAAATATTGTTTATGATGCACAAGATATAGTTGATGAGTGTGCTGTTGAGCATTTGTATACAAATGCCAGTCAATCATGTGTGTGCAATTGGAGTCAATTAGTGTTTCGGTATAAGATGGGGACGAGAATTAAAGAGCTCAAAGATAGGATTAACTCTACTGTTCAAGAGGCGCAGGAGCTCAAGCTTTTCCATGAGGTGGCCCATATTAGTCAGCCCTCAACTAGTACATCCGAAAGAGAAGGAGAAAGAGGAGAAGAGTTGAGAAGAATGAGCATCTTGGAGGAAGATTCAGCAGCAGTGGGTATAGAGCACAAGGTGGAGGAACTTCAGAGATTGTTAGAGACTCCTGCTGTTGGAGTTGTTGCCGTCGTGGGAATGGGCGGCCTGGGTAAAACATTCCTTGTGCAGCATGTCTACAACAGATCAAAATATAGGTATGACTATTCTGCCTGGATTTCTGTTTCAAAGACGTGTTCTCTTAGAAAATTGCAATATGACCTAGCCTCCAACATTCATTTAGAAATAGACAGTAGAGTAAGTGATGTGCGGGCAGCCGAGTTAATACATGGGGGATTAGAGGGCAAAAGTTGTTTGATTGTGCTGGATGACGTTTGGAGGGGTAGTGTACAAGGTAACTTGATATCTAGACTTGGGCTTCCCACTAGCCGTAACAGCCAGTGTAAAATAGTAGTTAACACCAGAAGTAGAGAGGTTGCAGAAACCATGAGAGCCCATATCTATGAGATGCAACACTTGTCCAAACAGGACAGTTGGAATCTATTTTGCCAGTTTGCCTTCCCGGATCGTGAGGGAAATAGGCCCCCTGAGCGGCTGGAGAGCTTGGCTCTTCAAATTGTAGATGAATGTGGGAGGTTGCCACTTGCCATAAAGACAGTTGCCGCATCCCTAGCCAAGTCTTCCATCACACCAGAATGGGAGTCAAAACTGGAGCAGTTAAAAAAGGTAGGGAATAGAGAGGACCCCGTCATGAAGATTCTGAAGCTGAGTTATGACTCTCTTCCTCCCAATTTGAAATCTTGCTTTGCTTATCTTTCTTTCTTTCCGGAGGACACAAAGATTTCTTTTTCTTCCCTTGCATATGAGACTACTATACACCAGGATTATGTGATAGATTTGTGGATAGTAGAAGGATTTATTCCACAAGTAAAAGACAGAGAACAGAGGGATATTGGGTTAGATTATTTGCATCAACTTGTAAATTTATGTTTAGTGGACGTAGATAGAGTTAATTCTTGTTACACTGTACATGACTTGTTGACTGATTTGGCTGTAAATATATGTAAAGAACATGAGTGTGTATTTGATCTTCCCTTGGAAGAAACAAGTTGCCGCAGATTATTAGTAGCAAAAAAGGGTATAGCTACCAATGCAATTTCAGAAAGGCCTATTCACCGTCAGCGATTTCTCCGCACTCTGTCATTCTCTCAGAATCCTGACATTACAAGTATTCCACATCAGTTGTTTGATCATGTGAGACTGCTCCGGGTTATGGACTTTAGCCGCACTGCCATCTCTACATTACCAAATTGTGTTGGGAACTTGAAACTTGTTAAGGTTTTGAATTTGTCTCACACACAGATGAGGGAGGTGCCGGATTGTGTTAGAAGACTTAAGACTCTTCAGTTTCTTGATGTTTCTTATTGCACAAGCCTAACACGCCTACCTCACTGGATAGGTGAGCTCAAATGTCTTTCTCATCTCCAAGTACATCACTGCTCACGAGAGCTTCTTAACAATCCTATGCCCAAGGGAATATCACAGCTCTCGAGTCTAAGGAGACTGAAATCTGGTTACATCCTACCATCTACTGAAGAGAATGAATTAAATTTTAAAGATGTTGGCAATTTGTTAGATCTCCAAGAAATAAATTTCCGTTTAGAAGATGCACGGGGATTGACAAGTGTAGAAGATGACATCCTTGAGCGTCTGGTCAAAATCAGAGTTCTGGGAGTAATGAATAACATTCCTGCAACGGAGGGTGATACAGGAGAATCTACTCGTCCAGCATTCCCAGAGAAACTGAGTGTTATGAAAAACCTTCAACAACTTACTCTTCTGTGTTTCTCTGTGCCAAGTTGGATATGTGGAATGGAAAATCTGACAGAACTTACATTGGAGGACTGCAGTGATTATCCATCGCTCCAAAAGATGCCCAACTTACAAGAATTGGATTTGCGGGTAAATTCGAAATGCACAGAATTGCCAAAGAAGTTTGGAGAGAGTGGGGGATTTCCTAAGCTGGTTAAGCTGGTTATTGAAGACTTCCCTCTTTTAGAGGAGTTGCCCGCGTTGGAAGAGAAAGCGATGGCACGTCTGGAAGGACTATGGATATGGAATTGTCCGCGGGTGAAGAAAGTTCCAGAGGGATTGGAGCGGTTGAGCAGACTAAAGAAGATAAATGTTAAGCAGGCAAGTGGTGAGTTAGAGGAGAGGTTAAAGGAAGGCGGGGAAGATTGGAATAGAATCAAAGCTAATAATCCCCACATCCAGATCTACTTCTCCACATAGGGCATATAGTTGGTAGGATCTTTTCCTTCAATTTCTATTATTGAAAATTTCCACTTACTATTTATATTTAACATACATTTCAGTTAAAGAGGACCCTTCCATATGTTTTTGCCCTCTTATCAATGAAGGTAAGATTTGATTTTAAGTTAATTTGATTTTAATTTTTATTTAATGTAAATATAATTTTATGTATATACATTTTATTAAAAATATTTTGGTTAATAATTTAATATACATTATTTTTTAAAGAAAATTTGTAATATAAAAGTAGGTATTTATTTTTTATTTAAAAATATTTATTTTGTAAAAGTTAACGGTTTAAGGAAAAACAATTAGTGGTTGAAATTAATAGTAGATAATATTAATGTCTATGATGTGGAAGAAGACGAATAATATAAATATATTTTTCCTTAATTGTAGTGTCAATATACTTAAAGAAATAATCTTTTCCTCAAAATTGTACACATGTTAGGTAACTTTGTTATAGTATTCTTCTTTCCTTATATCAATTGTACTAGATAGTAGTTGATTTTGGTAACTGATAGTTTTTACTACTATGTATCATACACATGTTCATTAACATTTGTCTTATGTTGATACATGCAATATGAAGGACATGATCTTGGTCCTTGGCCAATGATTAATGAAATGTGGAGTATGTGATTTTGTTGATGAGTTGTGATTAATATTTAATTTTTTATATGGATTATGAATAACTTTCAACGTATTACAATAAGTCAAGAAATATATCTTGTCATTGTATAGGTCGATTGGATGAAATTTTTCAAAGTGGAAGGAGGTCAAAAGGATATGAATGGATTTCTTGTTACTAAGTTTTGGCATTTGTTATTATTTATATATGTTGTTAATAGAATTGTACAATTTTACTCATTTCATTTACTTTCTTGTGTTTAGCAAGATCATTAAGGGTTTGTGTTAATCCTCATATTCAAAATCATTATAATATTGAAAAGACATCATATGAATTGAATTGATGGTAATGCTTAAAATCTCCAGTGTTATGTTCTTTGTCATATTATAGAATTGCATAAAACTATACTTTTCGTGCAATGATCTTATCTCTACCTCAATATTTATGACAAGTTGGAATTTGGCTATATTAGAAAATAGGTATTTTGAAGTTATAGATGACAAGAAACAATGATTTGGAATAAATTTTTGGTTAAGTGGTCTAATGGTTATGATCATCCATAAGGACCCTACTATAATTTTTTTTTATATGGTCAACAAATAACCAATCTTAATATGACCACTAAGAATAAAAAACAAATGATATTATGTTTCATTTTAGTCTACATGTGGATGTGATTTCTTGGTAAGTATGGGTTACCATGAATAGAACTTATCTTCTATATGCCCATTTATTGTATCTTTTGTCAATGGATAATGAATGGATATCAAATTTAATATTATAGCCTATTCTTTAAAGCTATCATACTCATTTATTCTCAATAGAATTCAAATATCCTTTTTTAATAATGTGATCTTGTTTAGTTAGTGTCATATGTAGGGATAACAAATTAAATGAGTTCTATGTAGGATAGAATATTCAACATCACATTGCCTTTTTTGATGTAATAGATCCATATATAACTTACAAGGAAAGAGATACAATCCATCCTCAAAAAATATGGATGAAATCGGATCACATCCCAAAGTCATGTAAACTAGGAAATAAAGAACCAAAGGTAGTTCAAGAAAACATGATACCAAAAAGGAAACATTCATGAATAGAAAATCAAATTTAATCATAAAGTCATAATTTGGTAATAAAAGTTATGCAACCAAAGCTATATAAATCCTACATTAGGAGGGGGTTCCCAATCATTTGGGTTGGCCCACCCTCCACAAGGAAGATCTTTTTCTATCATCAATGGGCTCTCAACTAGTGGTCAAGTATTGTCTTCATTTTCTTGAGCTTGTGGATCCAAAACTTCAAGTTGTGATTGAGTCTGAGAAGCATTCATTTGTGGTGGAATGGAAAGATAACTTGAGTTGATAAGCAACTGTAGAACCATTGCTCTATTGAATGTCTCTTACAAGATTATTGCCAAGTGTAAAAGAAAATTGTGTACCCTTGCAATTTCATGATATGTTTCACTTACTTTAGTGTCCACACCCATAGCATGTTTTTAAGGTCACCAAACCTAACCTTTTGACCTATTTTTCCCTCATCACCAGCTATTTGCCAAAAATACTTACCAAACATTTCTTTGTTATATTTTTATGAGAACACTAAAAAGTTTGGAGGAATATTCCTAGGATGCAAGCACTACATGCAGATGTCCCCGCACTATGTTGACATCCTAAATATGCCAAAACTTTTAAACAAAGATTCTCCTACCCATTTCTAGAATATTGGGGTAGGATAATGCTCACGCAACATCAAAATGGTCTCTGTAATGTACCTAACCTAGAAGATTCCCCTCTTGCATGCAAAAAGAGGAAGTTTGACAAAAGGGAGTTCTCTTGAACATTTTTGGGATTTCTAGATTGTGGATTTTCTCTCTTGACTTTGGAAAACACAAAAAATTCTTTTATCAAGCACCACTAAAAGATTTTAAGCATTCTCATGAATAGGCTTTGCAGATTTGGATGCTCGTTGCATTGTGGCATCTCTCATTGTTTATTTTGTGAGTTTTTTATCATATTTTGGAGTTTAGAAGAGGATCTCTTGTACAAAGATTTTCAGTCATCCACCATTGGATTACACCTTCATGAAGTTTGCAACCTCCTCTACAACACCAAAATTTAGTAACATTTTCTATTGTTGGGGAATAGTATTATTTTGATATTATTTTTTCTCATGTAGCATCATTTTGGCAAATACTTGTGGTGTAGACCACCACCCGTTTTACCATATGCACACTAGGGTATTTTCCCTGTAGACTAGGGATAAATGTTTATAGACTCGTATTTTGATAGAACTCTTGGCTCCTAGATGTACTTAGGGTAAGAGCTTGCACACTTGTGTTTTTATTTTTCTTGTACCATTGCTTGTACCATGGAGGTTGAAAAACCAAATTGGGGGCTTAACCGAGGCAATCCCCTAAGAAGCTCCAACAAATTTTCCTTTTATATTTGCAATGTGCAAGTTGTGAAGGAAAATCAAATGCATAGGAGTTTGTTTCCTTCTTCCCTTATTATTCTTACTCATTTCTTCTTATGTTAAATGCTTTATTCTAGTGATTTCAGTCCAAAGATCCTTTATGGTAAGCTATTTCATTACATTATCCAAATAGGGTAATGTTATAGGTTTGTAGTTTTCCATACAGTATGATTTTTTTCACTTTTTTTGCTCTTAGGACGATAGTGCCACGCGTTGATGTCTCTAAGACACACTGGCATTTGAGGCTGAGGCTCCCTAGCTTGGACACTAGGTTCTCCTTCGTATCTCCTCTCTAGTTTTGCTCTCCATTTCTTGAAATTATTTTTATATCTATGTCAATTTCCAATTTTCTATTTACCCTTAGAGTTCTTTATTAGTTCATTTGTTACTCTAGTAGAGTACCAAATCAGATGTAGCTAGGTTTATTTGTTCTTCCTATGTGGATAGAAGTAGATTATTCTTGTTAGGGGCTGGTTAGGTCCTAAGTATAAGTGATTAGAATTGAACATTAGTCATTTCAATTTTTATCATCTACACCAAGGCTCTTATACTTTGTATATGACATCTCTTGCCAGTATTTAATGTATAAGAAAATTAGCTTCATAAAGAGTAGATTTATCTTAGAAAACATTATTATTTTTTAAGAAGGTATGGAATATGCTAGGAAATCTAAACAACAAGCAGTTTTTATGAAATTGACTTTTAGAAAGCCTATAATAGAGTTGAATGGCCCTTCATTTTGGCCATGCTCTATGATCTTGGGTTTGGTATCACCTTTATTAATTCAATTAGAACATAGTTTGTTGATGCTTCTACCTACCTATATGCATTAATGGCATCCCATCTAAGCAAAATTTTGTCCTTAAATCTATTCATCAAGGTTATCCTCTTGCACCTAAACTTTATGTGAACATGGTTGTTGCAGGCTTTGGCTACCTCCTTGCTTATGCCATAGGACAAAGACACATCTAATGAATCTTCCTTCTAGCCAACAATCCCCATAAGCTTGTTAATGGTCATGTTGTTGATGGATTCTTCCTCACCCTTCTTGAAGATGAAGATAAATTCAAGCAAGCTTTAAAATATCTTAATACTTTTTCCCTTCATTCTAGTTCCAATATTTAGTGGAGTCAAACCTAGTTGTATAAGTAACTTATTTCTCCTCCTCCTAGTTGACTTCAAACTTTTAGGTGGAAATGTATTGACCATAGTAGGATTTTAACATTTATGGCAATTATGTAATTTAACTAAGGCTATAATATTATAGTCTCTTAAGTAGTAAATAAATAATATATTGTGGTGCATATGCTTTGTAAGTCATAACACAAGTTAATTATAATAAAGTAATTATGGCACATGTGTGGGAAAGTGGTTGTGGTAGCTAGTTGAATAGTATATAGTAAAGGCAAGAGTCTCATATGAGGATATCAGGAATATTGTATGTGTTTGGATCTTATATTGAGATATAGTGTGGAGTGGCTTCCTTCCTATAAGGAGCATTGTATGTAGTTGCCCTACTTCAAGGGTTTGATCTATTTCTTGAATACATTTGAGTATTTCTATTATTGAGTTGTAAGATCTCTATTCTATTGTTGGGTTATTTATATTATTTTATATTGAGGTTCACAACATATTCCTTTTTCCATTCAATCTTTCTCATCCACTCTTTGGTGATATGTGGTTGATAGAGTTCAAACAAAGTTGGCATACTCAATTACCCATGTCTAATTTTTCTGGTTTGAAAATTCTAATATGCTTCAAAGTTCTTGTTGCCACATACTTCCATTGTTGGGTGCCTTCTAAGGCATCCTACCAAAATCTACAAATCCTCTCGCATGATTTTATTTGGGCTAATTTTGACTATAACTAGGGTTTTCATAGAGTGGCTTGGGATTCAAATGTTGTCTTTCCAAAGAGTCTAATAGTGTAGGGCTTATTGATTGGAATAGATAAATAATTGTGCTTTGCACTAAGTGGATTGTAAGATCTTGTGATGGCAATGAGGCATGTAAATCCCTATTATATAATTTCATCTATACTAGTTATATCTAGGAAATGGGTAGAGGGTCAAAGATTTACAAAGACTAATGCAATTTCATCCATATCGAGACAAACCCTAGCCACGTGATGGTTAGAAATAATCACTTCAAGGCTCCAAGAAGAAGATGTTTCAATTTTTTATGGGATTGCTTTTGCTAAAGAATCTTGTATGATGCTCTTGATACATTTTCAACTAAATGATGCCCAAAATCCTTATGGAGTACATAAAATTTTGAGATCTCAAGGTGCCTTCCAATCACACTATGCTTAGCCAATGAACAAGAATGGAATATATCCATATAATTGGTTGTCAATGCATATGGTAAATCACAATTTGAAACCTTATGAATATTTGGCTTACATTAAACGTAGCCAAGAAATTAGCACAATTATATGGAAGGGAAAAACCATTGCACAATTACTTTTTAATATTTATAATAACATATTACTAATTATAATTTATGAAAAAATATTCCAATTATAATAAAAACAAGTTATTAAATTAATTTTTAAATGTTAAAAATATTAAAATTAATAATATAAATAACAATTTATTAAATTAATTATAAAGAAAGAACTAGAACTTTTATAAAAAATCAAAGATATAGATGTAGAAATTGAAAATTGTTCATCTACTAATGCCTCCTAACATCATTTTGTTGAGCACAATGAGGTACTGAGAAGGGGGGTGAATCAACACACACCAAAACTATAACAGATGTTTGCACATAAAATTCAATAACTTAGAGAACAAAAAGAAAATTATGAAACACATATAACACCAATATTTTTACGTGGATAACCCTAAAACAGGGAAAAACTATGGTGAGAATTATCTCACAATATCTTATGCTCACTTCAAAAAGTACTACAACCCAAGGAAGCTACTACTCCCTAAGTATCTTGCTCATTGCAATAAGATTTATAAAGGTAGTAAATACATGGACTACTATAAAGTAAACATCCGATTTATGCTAATAATGCAATCTTCTTTTTCTACTCAAACATGCCTTCAAATTGATTATGCACACTTCATTTCTTGCATTCTTCTCTGCTTATCTTCACATTTACCTCTACACATCACAAATGAACTTGATCTTCTATAAATATCCTTCGCATCACTTCAAAATACTGATTAGGTTGGTATCATAAACATCATTGGATGAAACATGTAACTCTTCACAAGTCAGCCTTAATACATACAATATGACAAGAAAATTTATTGTAGACCTCAGGACTTCATGAAAGGGATCAATGCACATCCCTCAATATCTCCAAAGTTAAGGAAACTAATTAGGATCCTCCACACATATCAGATACTTAACCAGTTGGCTCAAACTGCTTAAGACAACTAACTTTTCATCTTCATACTGCCGGGGAGAGGCCAAAATCTTCATGCGGACCAAGAATTCAATCATAAATGATCTCAACATCATTCATACACCTTACTGCTGAAGTATCATATCAATCTATGCATCTGTAAAACAAGAAACTTGACTAACTGTAGGAAATAGAGCATTTCAGACCACATGTGATACTTCATAACTCAAGATATAACATTGTGGTGCAATACAAGCCTTGCAACCTTTTAGGAATGATCTTAAACATCATTATATGTTCCTTACTAGATCCACACATCTTTATCTAATGATTTCAGAGGAATATATAAGGGCTTGACAAAGGTAAGCAAGGGTTTGGAGAATAGTTATACTTAAATCTTAATTTATAGACTTAACTACATGATGCGGTACCAAAAAATGGAATTTATTTGCATGTGGATCATACCTGATATAATTTAGAACATGTAAGACCTCCATACAATATTTTATGATTGATCTGTAAATATGTCATCCTCCACAAATATCAAACCTGTGTAATTAGGCTCTGGAACAGACTGTATTGCCTCTATCACTTGATTTCTAACTTTACAGACGACCATACCACTTGATACTCCATCATTACATGCCTTATACATCTCTTATCCATTTCTCAAAACTACATGACAAAATAATATCTTCCGAAGGAATGAAGAGCATTCCATTCAGTCTCCATCATTGCTTTGCCCTGTCTAAGTGGTAATCGTTACTCTGTCCCTTTTAACTTTTTTCTAATGAAGATGTGAGGACTTGAAAACTTGGATATATCATTTCAATACCTAAATAGAGATGGCTTTAGAACCACGAGATCAAATATTTCTCTGTGGAGAAATGTGGACGAACACAAGGTGACTCTACCTTAGGATATGCACTATGAATGCCTTAGTAAATTTTTTGCTTCTTATCATTAAGTGCAGTACTTCCTACTGATGAGATATACATGTGGGGATACTGGAAACATGATTACTTACCTCTGCATCATGCTCAAACACAAAACTAAACACCTTACCATACTTAGACTATTTTCTCTTCTCCCAGATTGGTTTGCCTTGACCATGCTAACTCTTTCTATGTATCAGTTTGTCTATACATTTCCATATACTATGTTGACATCAATGACAATACATGTTGCCAATAATCTCCCCCTTTGTCATTGATGGCAACATATACCCCCCTTAAATATATATTTCTCTCTCCACCTTTGACATCAAGGACAAAGGGATTGATATCCTTTGCTTGTATCAATTCAAAAACTATATAGACTTCCCCTTACAAAATGATTTCTAAACTATACTCCCCTGAGATGAAGATTCCTCAAAAATGGATGCTATGTACATGGTGTGACACTACTACCTTTCGCAATACTATGTACATAAAAAATGTCTTATTTACATTACTCTTTCAACTCACTTGGATGGTATAATAGCCATGTAAATTACCTTGAGTTGTTGAAGAGTTGCAGTCTAGTTGACACATTCTGAGGCAAGAATATGGTTCTAACCTTCACATTTCATGCATATCTCCTCATCTTCCTCTATATTGCTTGGGATTTTCATCCTTTGATCTACCTTCTCTGCTCCCCCTAGTAGACCAGATAATGAGGCAAGTCTCAGGTTCACTGTCTCTCTCAACTGACCAAATTGTTTCTTCAAGTTTTCTCTTTGGTCTTGCAGTTGAGATAACTGTGCATGAAGATTCTCAACTTGTGCCCTAGTTGCACAATTCTTGTCCTTTGACAAATCATAAATTTTGGCCAACTTAGATATTTGTGACTCAATGGAGTCCATCTGAGCTTTGATGTTCTTTGTGGAACTTGGCCATTTCAGGCAGAATAAATATAATGTTGTGACCTCATCAATACAAACTTTGAATTTCTTCAAATTTTCTTTAAGCTTATTATGTGCATTAGCACATTTGTTAATCATCTCAGCAATTTTCTTATCATTTATTCTTCTTGTTGCCTCTTGTTCTGCCTTTTGCTCTCTATGGGAGGAGTGGTCTTTGAAGGAGTCCATTAATAATTTGAAATGTTGCTCCGAAGGTAGAGAGGGGTCAATGGTTACCTCTAGTAACCCTTCTTATATCAGTTTCACAACATCCTCTATTGCACTAGATTTCTTCAAGTTTTCTTGTAAAAAAATATTTTCTTATAGAGTCGTGCATTATATCACAAAGCTACAATTTGTGAAGAGAGATGCTTGTTAAGTCAATTTGTCCTTCATTGGTTGGAACCTGTAGCAATTGAGGTGTAACGACTGGTTGAAATTTTATTTGTAATATTAAGTTTAATAGGCCTTTGAAGGAATCAATTGATCCTTGACCAATCTCTTTTGCTCCATCTTGACTCTTCTTCGGAGTCTTTTCTTTATCAAAAACAATCACATCTTTGTCAGGTTCTCATGTTGCTTTGTGTTTATTGGAACATTTTGTTTACCTTGCACACTTTTTTGATCATCCACTTGTTTCGTGTTCTCCAAAACACTCTATTCATCTCTTTCTTGATCTTCCTTCACATTATTTTGAAGAATAGAAAACATTCATATCTTCTTGCATATTTTCATCATTCTTCTCTTTTTCAACCTGTTCTTTTTCTGGAGAGGATGCAACAACATGATTTGACTTACCTCACCAAGTACTTTCAGGGTGATTTCTTTAGTTTATTTTGTGATCTTTTAAATGTCTTCCTTTTTGTTCTGCATGAGAGTATCCACTCTATGTTTTGTTCTAAGCTCTTGGGCTTGCCTCTAAACTAATTTCTCTTTTTCTTCTTTAGAAAGGAAAGACCTAGCTCTATCCAAGGTACCATGTCTAATTTTTCATCTAGGGCTACAACTTATCTATCCCTTCTTAGGGCTTTCTGTAAGCTTTTTGATACTCTAGACAATATCTCATCAAGAGATTTGTTGTATTTCATCATGTATATAACAACAACCTTTTCAATGATGGCTTGATCCTTAGAAGTAGATTCTAGATAAAGTGCCATAGTTTCATCAAACAAATTGAAAAAAATAATAGCATTATAGAAAACATCTAAAGACATAGGCCATCTAGAAGAAGATATTGTACCTTGTAATCATTTTTCTTTTTGGGAGGAGGAGTTGGCTCCTTTTCTTCTTCTTCTTCTTCTTCTTCTTCTTCTTCTTCTTCTTCACTTGCTTCTATACCTTCTTTCTTATTTCTTTTGGCCTTCACCTTGACCCTTGGTTCCTTTTTCTTCTTTTCCTTTTCCTGTTTCTTTGAATTTACCTCTTCTTTATCACTCTCAATCTCCTCTACAATGGTTTCCTTCTTTGATTGTTTCCCCTTGGATTTCATTGGTGTTTGGCCTTCAGAGAATTGGGTCTGTTTAGCAGAGAGGTACGTTGTGCAATATTGGCAGTAGACTGAGAAGTGGATCTTCTTGATCTTCTTGGAGTTGAATCCACAGTAGTAGATGGTGCATTATGTTCAGTAACATTTTGAGCAGTGAACCCAGTTGGTGGGATACCAACCCTTTTAAACAACTTTTCTCTATTTTTCTCTACATCTTCTTCAACCGTTTTCTTGAATATCTTGTTGGTGATTTCATCATAGGTGACAACCCTATCTACATTAGGATCCTTGGGTTTTCTTAGTAAGATGTCTACATACCCTATCAAATCATTTTATGAGATCTCATAAGGTAACTTGGGTATCCACACAATCCTGGGTTCTACTACTTCTATATAGCAGTTGTCCTTGTCTACCATGAAGGTGATATCATTTTTGTATTTTTTAACTACCTTGGCAGGTATCCTTTCTCTTTCCTACATCTTTTCTTGAAAGGTTTTAAAGAAACTCCAGTATGCAACATTGTGAGCCTCTAAATTTTTAAAGATCATCATGTGTTCCCTGATTTGACTACCTACTGATAAAGTCCTTTTCCACACAATAACCCTTGATCTAGGAAACTTACTCTTCGGTGTTTCTCTATGCCAAGTTAGATATGTGGAATAGAAAATTTGACAAAACTTACATTGGTGGAGTGCAGTGATTATCCATTCCTCCAAAAGATGCCCAACTTACAATCATTGGATTTGCGGGTAAATTCAAATTGCATAGAATTGCTAAAGAACTTTGGAGAGAGTGGAGGATTTCCTAAGCTGGGTAAGCCAGTTACTCATGACTTCTCTCTTTTAGAGGAGCCTGCCTTAGAAGAGAAAGTGATGCCATATCTAGAAGGACTATTCATATGGAATTGTCTGTGGGTGAAGAAAGTTCCAGAGGGATTGGAGCTATCGAGCAGACTAAAGATGATAAGTGTTAAGCAGACAAGTGGTGAGTTAGAGGAGAGGTTAGAGGAAGGCGAGGAAGATTGGAATAGAATCAAAGCTAATAATCCCCATATCGAGATCAAATTCTTGACATAGGGCATATAGTTGCATAAGATCCTTTCCTTCAATTTCTATTATTAAAAATTTTCACTTACTATTTATATTTAACATACATTTCATGTAAAGAGGATACTTCCATATTTTTTTCCCCCTAAGAGGGAATATTTATTCAATGAAGGTAAGATTTGATTTTAAGTTAATTTTATTTGAATTTTTATTTAATGTAAATATAATTTTATGTATATACATTTTATTAAAAATATTTTGATTAATAATTTAATATATATTATTTTTTAAAGAAAGTTTGTAATATAAAATTAGGTGTTTCTTTTTTATTTAAAAATATGTATTTTGTAAAAGTTAGGGGTTTAAGGAGAAACAATTAGTGGTTAAAATTAATAGTAGATAATATTAATGTCTATGATGTGGAAGAAGATGAATACTATAAATATATTTTTCCTTAATTGTAGTGTCAATATACTTAAAGAAATAATCTTTTCCTCAAAATTGTACACATGTTAGGTAACTTTGTTATAGTATTCTTCTATGTCACTTAACCTATGTAAGAGGTCAGGATCCCTGTCAACTGTGAAGCAATGGTCGTACATTACACCAATCAAGGATTGATATTTTGCTAAAACTCTTTTTGCTAGTTCATGCAAGGAAATCTATCTGGTATCAACATCCTTAAGAAGCTTGTTTCATGCAATTATTCCCTTAGCAAAATGTTGAAATTCTAAAATTCGTTTGGGACTTCGACAGAAGTACAAGTAGAGCTCGCAGACTAGATCTTCAACTTTTGATATTGCAGGAAACTTTCTCACCATTTTAAATGCTAAATTCATTATGTGGGCCATGTAATGAATACCAATCATGTATAGTGAAATAGAAGTTTGTAGCTTTACACATAGACCATTCCTATGACCTTGCATTACTAAAGCTCCATCCACCCCTACACACACCAACTTTCTAGTAATTGTGTAGTCATCCATACCTCCAATTTCATTCAAAGATTTCTTAACTATCTCAAATAGATTTTGTGATTTTGCATTCTCCTTAATTTTATAAATAGAGAGTATATGAGGTTGGAAGACATGATTTGCTACAGTATACACATGCATACATACCCAAGAAGTATTTGTTGCAAGTATGGGCCTAACCAATGTTGTCAACATACTCCTATTGCATTAATGATAAGGATTAGATGAGCTGTGTGCTGAGGATATTGAGAAAATAATAGGAACAATGAAGAACAGTGATGACAGCAAGGTAAAAGTCCAAGATAGGTTGAGGATCAGAGGATGCGGTTTAAAGGGTTTGTAGATATGTGTCTCAAGGAGGTCCAGATGAGATTTTAGAGGTCCACATGAAGATCTGAAGAAGTTGTGGTCACTCAAGTAAAACCGGTTCCAGTAGGTGTTCAGAGGTGACATAGTGTTACAGAAAGGTCCAGTGAGATCTGGAAATGAATTGTCCTGTTTTGTGGATTTGAAGAAGTGTTTGGGAAGTCCTTATGATGTGTCAACTTGATTGATTCGTGGTTTGAAGTTCTGCAAGCATCTATTCCTTTGTGACAGTAATGACAGATTGTGTTCTTGAGGTTCTGGATGAAGGGGAGAAGGATTTCAGTAAGCAAATGAAGTGTGGATGTTCTTGGTGATTCAAGCAAGCTTGTGGATGTCTTTGGATCATGTCCAGTACATGTTGGTGGTCTGTATTGGAGTTAGAGCTCAGAATTAAAGAATAACTTTCAGATGATAGTGTTCTTTCTGTGACTGGCCGACCGGATGAGTTACACATCTTGCGGATGTTCTTATGGATGTTTGCCAACTTAAATGATTGTTCCTAAGTTGATGTCGTGTATAAATAAGGGATTGCGAAGTCATTTCAATGTTGTCCTTTTGGAGATGTGAGTGTGGTAGTGAGGAGGAGAGCGAAAGGCAAAGCAGAAGTATTAGGCTTAAATGGAACTGATTCAAGCATGTTGAAGATGCTACTTTCCAATTCAAGTAGGTGATATATATTCCCTTGTAGACAGTGTGTCTCTTGTAGGCAGTGAGCCTCTTGTGAGTAGTGTGCTCAGGCAGTGAGCCCTAATTGGCATGTGTCATTTTGTTCTTTCTATTCTTCTAAAAGAGAATACATTCTTGGGTTAATCACCCCGTGGTTTTTTCCTTAACCAGGTTTTCCACATCAAAATCTTGGTGTCTCATGTGTTGATGTGTTTCTGCTCTTAAGTTGTTGCATTGTGCTTCCATGATTGATTTACTATTATGCTATGTGAAGATAAGTGTTTAAATTAGAAGAAAGTTTTATACAACTGATTCACCCCCCCTCTCAGTTGTGTGCCCTAAATCTAACAATTGGTATCAAAGCCAAGTTCCTCTAAAAGGAGCTTAACCGCTTGAGGAGATTCAGGATGTCGTCTTACAAGAAGGATAGTCCAAAGTTTGATGGAACCAATTTTAATCTTTGGAAAGGTTGCATGAAATGTCACCTGCAATGTATGGGAATGGCGTACTGGACCATGGCTACAACATAGTATGTACCTCCATAGGGTGGTCTGAAAACCCAAACTAAAATCACAGATGCTAAAAATAATCTACGGACTATAGAGGCTCTTCTAAGCGCATTATCAGATTCAAAGCTCTCAAATGTTATTGACCTACCAACAGCTTATGAAATTTGGCAAAAATTGGAACTTTTGCATGAAGGAGACAGGTATGTTAAATGTGCAAGGTTACAGAGTCTGAAAGGGAAATTTGAAAATCTGAAGATGAGAGAAGATGAAAATATCACAACTTTTATGCCAAGAGTAAATGCTAGTGGAGTCTTGAATGAAGATGAGATTGTTGGCAAAGTTCTTGGATCCCTTCCTGCTTCTTATAAAATCAAGGTTGCTGCAATTGAAGAATTTAGAGCTCACACAACCATCACAAGAGATCAACTGGTTGGTAAATTAGCTGCATTTGAAATGGCCGAGTTTGGAGATGAACCCCCAAAGACTGAATCTGCATTCAAAGCCAATGCATCTGTAAAAGGTAAACAAAGGATTGATTCGGGAGAGAACTCATCAAGGAAACTTTCATGGTATGAAAAAGAAAGAAAAGAACTGGAAGAAGAAGAAGTTGAAACTGTTCACCTTGAAGCCCTTATTGCAAAAAGATTGCCTAGAGGATCTGGTAAGTATGAAGGAAAACTACCTTTTAAGTGTTTTAACTGCAATAATATTGGTCATTTTGCCTCAAAGTGTTCGGAAAGATTTTCAAGGCCAAAACCTAACAGATCAAGATCCTGAAAGAATTGCTATTATGTTCATGAAGATGATGATGAAGGAGTAATAGATGATGAATCAGAGATAGGTAACAAATCCAGAAGTGACTGGGTGTTTATTGCCATCAAGGAAGAAGATCTAATGCCCTCTGAATTTGCCAATCATAAAGTTGTGGAAAGAGCTCTAGCTGCTCAAGTTGAAGAGAAGGATGATTGGGTCATTGATAGTGGTTGCTCTCACCATATGACCGGTGACAAAAACAAGTTCATAGATTTGGAAAGATATAAAGGTGGAGTGGTAAAATTTGGTGATAATTCTACTGGTAGAATCAAAGGTAGAGGAACTATTTCTTTTGATGGAAAGAACAAAACTGGTAATGTACTGTATGTTGAAGGACTGAAACACAATCTTCTCAGTGTTGGACAGTTGGTGGACAAAGGCTATGATCTCATATCCAAGAATGGAAAATGCAAGATCTTTAAGAATTCTGAAACAGAGATTGCATCCGGTACCCAAACAAAAGGTAATATCTTCCATTTAGTTGGTACTGGTAAAAGTTGTCTATTTGTGCAAGTTGATTAGAGTTGGTTATGGCATAGGAGAATGTGTCATGTGAATTTTGATAATATCATCAAGATAAGTAATACTCGGGCTGTAAGAGATCTTCCAAAACTAGTGAACCCTACAAATAGCTTATGCAAAGAATGTCAGTTGGGAAAGAAAAGTAGAGTCTCATTTAAAAGAAAGGAATAATCTTCTACCAGATTATTAGACTTAGTTCATACTGATCTTTGTGGTCCGGCAAGAGTCATGAGTATGCAAGGTGATAGATACTTCATGTTACTAATTGATGACTATTCCCAGATGATGTGGGTAACCTTTCTAAAAGAGAAATCAGAGGCTCTTGAGAAATTCAAAATATTCAAGGCTATGGTAGAGAATGAAACCAGATTAAAATTGAAGTGTCTGAGGTCTGATAGAGGTGGAGAATTCACATCCGGTGAGTTCATAGAGTTCTGTGAGAAGCATGGAATAAATAGACAGTTGTCTGCTCCTAGGACCCCATAGTAGAATGGAGTAATGGAAAGAAAGAACCAGACCATCCAGGAAGCATCTAGGACCATGATGATGGAAGCAAATGTTCCTCAGATCTATTGGAGAGAATCTATCAGCACTGCAGTCTATACTCTCAATCGAGTTCAAATCAGAAGCAATACCGGTAAGACTCCTTATGAACTTTGGTTTGGTATTACACCTACTGTAAGGTATTTCAGAGTTTTTGGTAGCAAATGTTACATTAAGAGAGATGAATATCTAGGCAAGTTTGATGCTAGAAGTGATGAAAGAATATTTTTGGGCTATTCTACTCAAAGCAAAGCATACCGGTGTTATAATAAGAGACTGAGAAAGATTATAGAAAGTACAAATGTGAAGGTTGATGAGGGAATTGAGAAACCCTCAAGGTTTTATGAATATGATTAAGATGATCAGAATGGTGTTTTGACTCAAGGAACCCAAGTCCCTTCTAAAATTCAGATTGAAACTGATCCGGTAAATCAAGAAGAAGAAATAAGTTTTAATGAGCCTGATCAAGAATTAGAAGTGCAAGAAACCCCCAAAGTTCCAAGGTATGTAAGACTGAACCACTCCAAAGATTAGATCATAGGTGATAAAATAAAAGGTGTTCAAACAAGAAAAAGGATTGCTCAGGATTCAAAAGAATATTGTCTGATTTCAAAGATTGAACCTAAGACAGTGAATGAAGCTTGCAATGATGAAAACTGGACTAAGGCAATGGAGGAAGAACTGATGCAAATTGAGAAAAATCACACTTGGTATCTTGTTCCCAGACCTAGAAACAAGAATGTAATTGGAACCAAATGGGTCTTCCGGAACAAAGTAAATGAAGTTGGTGAAGTAATCAGAAATAAAGCCAGATTGGTTTGCAAGGGCTACTCTCAAATAGAAGGAGTTGATTTTGAATAAACTTTTGCTCCGGTGGCAAGAATTGAAGCAATCAAATTATTTCTTGCATTTACTGCCTTCAAGGATTTTAAGGTATATCAGATGGATGTCAAGTCTGCCTTCCTAAATGGTGACTTGGAAGAAGAAGTGTACATTGAGCAACTGAATGGATTTTAATTGTCTGATCATGGTGATATGGTCTGCAAGTTGAAGAAGGCACTGTATGGTTTGAATCAAGCCCCAAGAGCCTGGTATGAAAGATTGGACAAGCATCTTTTGAAGATTGGTTTCAACAAAGTTACTGTTGACAGTAACTTATATTTGAAAATTGATCATGAAAACATCTTGAGTGTTGAAGTGTTTGTTGATGATATCATTTTTGGAGGAAGAGATAGTATGTGTAAAACTTTTGCAAATCAAATGAAAAGTGAGTTTGAGATGTCCATAGTTGGTGAAATGAATTTCTTCTTGGGTCTGCAAATCACTCAAACAAAGAAAGGTATCTTCATTTCTCAGACTAAATATGCAAAAGAATTGTTGAAGAAATTTGGGATGGAAGATTCAAAACTAATGAATACTCCCATGGCAACCGGATGTAAGTTGAGCAAAGATGATGACTCTCTTAAGACATATCAGACAAAGTACAGATTAATGATTGGAGGATTGTTGCATCTCACTTAAACTAGACCAGACATTATGCAAGCTGTTGGTCTTGTTGCTAGATTCCAAGTTGATCCTAGAGAATCTCATGTCATGGCAATCAAAAGGATTTTTAGATATCTAAAAGGGACAGTTGAGTATGGTCTATGGTATCCTAGAGATCATGATTTCTCTCTTAATGCATATACTGATGCAGATTGGGCAGGAGATGTGGATGACCGGAAGAGTACCACTGGTGGAGCATTCTTTTTGGGGAAGAGATTGGTTTCTTGGCTGAGCAAGAAATAAGACGCAATATCTCTGTCCACTACAGAAGTAGAATATATTGCAGCAATAGGTAGTTGCACTCAAGTCTTGTGGATGAAGCAGATGCTAAGAGATATCAAAGTGGAGTATGAGGAACCTATCACAATCTTCTGTGATAATTCAAGTGCAATAAATATATCTAAGAATCCGGTGTTGCATTCAAAGACCAAACACATATCCATCAAGTTTCACTTTTTGAGAGAGCAAGTGAACAAGAATGAAGTCAGATTGAAGTTTGTGCCTTCCAAGGATCAGATTGCAGACATCTTTACTAAACCTCTACCTAAGGACTATTTTGAGTATCTCAGGGAGAAGTTAGGGGTTATTGCCCCTTCAGTGATGAACTAGCATGCAATGAGGTGCATCAATCTAGTGGATATCATAGTCACATCTTATGGTTTAGATTGATGATGGGGAGCTTCTACGCAGGGGGAGTAGCAGATATGATTCTGAAGTGGTAGAATGGCAAGTATGTGCCCTTTACCATTGATGTCAAAGGGGGAGAGAAGGCATGTGAAAAACAAGTGGTTGTTGATCAAAGGGGGAGCAGTAAAGGGAGAGAAGACATGTGAATGGTTGTTGCTGATAGGGGGAGTTGTGACAGTGAGAAGAAGTTCTTATCTTGATGGTTAAAACAATTTTTCACATCATATGTTGCCATCAATGACAAAGGGGGAGATTGTTGCAAGTATGGGCCTAACCAGTGTTGTCATTGATGTCAACATACTCTTGTTGCATTAATGATAAGGATTGGATGAGCTGTGTGGTGAGGATATTGAGAAAATTAGTCTCAAACAAGAACAGTGAAGAACAGTGATGACAGCAAGGTAAAAGTCCAAGATAGGTTAAGGACCAGAGGATGTGGTTTAAAGGGTTTGTAGATATGTGTCTCAAAGAGGTCCAGACAAGATTTTAGAGGTCCGCATGAAGATCTGAAGAAGTTGTGGTCACTCAAGTAAAACTAGTTCTGGTAGGTGTTCAGAGGTGACAGAGTGTTACAGAAAGGTCCGATGAGATCTAGAAATGAATTATCCTATTTTACAGATTTGAAGGAGTGTTTGGGAAGTCCTTATGATGTGTCAACTAGATTGATTCATGGTTTGAAGGTCCCCAAGCATCTATTCCTTTGTGATAGTAATGACAGACTATGTTCTTGAGGTTCTAGATGAAGGGGAGAAGGATTTCAGTAAGCAGATGAAGTATGGATGTTCATGGTGATTCAGGCAAGCTTGTGGAGGTCTTTGGATCATGTACAGTTCATGTTGGTGGTCCGCATTGGAGTTAGAGCTCAAAATTAAAGAATAACTTTTGGATGATAGTGTTCTTTCTGTGACTGGGCAACTGGATGAGTTACACATCCTGCGGATGTTCTTATGGATGTTTGCCAACTTAGATGATTGTTCCTAAGTTGATGTCATGTATAAATAAGAGATTGTGAAGTCATTTCAATGTTGTCCTTGTGGAGATGTGAGTGTGGTAGTGAGGAGGAGAGCGAAAGGCAGAGCAGAAGTATTGGGCTTAAATGGAACTGATTCAAGCATGGTGAAGATGCTACTTTCCAGTTCAAGTAGGTGATATATATTTCCTTGTAGACAGTGTGTCTCTTGTAGGTAGTGAGTCTCTTGTGAGCAGTGTGCTTGGGCAATGAGCCCTAATTGGCATGTGTGATTTTGTTCTTTCTATTCTTCTAATAGAGAATACATTCTTGGGTTAATCACCCTGTGGTTTTTCCCTTAACTGGGTTTTCCACGTCAAAATCTTGGTGTCTCATGTGTTGATGTGTTTCTGCTCTTAAGTTGTTGCATTGTGCTTCCATGATTGATTTACTATTATGCTATGTGGAGTTAAGTGTTTAAATTGGAAGAAAGTTTTGTACAACTGATTCACCCCCCCCTCTCAGTTGTGTGCCCTAAATCTAACAATATTATCTATTGTTGTAACTTCATCTAGAGATAATGCAATAAAAGTTGACTCTTTTATTTTTTCTTGTAAATCATATTTTTCCATATCAACAACACAACTTTCCCATTCCCATCCATTGTTTATTGACCAATGTGTGCTTGGAAAATTAGGAATGCCCATAAAAGATAATAAACTATTTATATTCTAGGTAGTCTGTCATAGGATGCCCTCTGGTCAAAATATGAAAAACAACACCCAACTGAAGAGTTTTTGTCATTTGTGCTCCTCCCATCATCTTTACAAATTGATCTTCAATTGAACCTCCACATGCATGAATCTTCATCTTTCTTTGCATATGTGCGTCATATTCAAGGGCATTCTTTACATGAAGACATTCTTCCTTCATTTTCCATCTTATCGCTAATTTTTCTTGTCCATCTATGATTTGTTTTTCATAAACTTTGCCAATATGTTTTTCTATAATGTCAAGTTTTAGCTACGATATTTCCAACTGCAAATCTTACACTTGCATTCTATGGGAGGTTCATCTTTGTTTGCATTCTCCATCGGTTCAATGAATGGGAATTTTGACACCCAATCAATCTAAAAACTCCTTGACATTTCCCACTCATGCCCCTTTTTTTGATTTGGCTTTTCTTTTCCCCTTGTGTGCACTTGTAGGATGTTCATCTTCATTTATTTCTATAACGTCATTAACTTCATTATCATTTATTGAGTTTGATTTATTCATAGATCATTCATGTTACCTTGGGTATTCCTTGGAACATCATCTGTAGCATTGTCATCATTCCTGCTACCTTGGGTATTCCCTTGAACATCATCTATAGCATTCTCATCATTCCCGATACATTAGGTATTCCCTGGAACATCATATGTGGCATTGTTATCATTCGTGCTACCTTGGGTAAATTCCTTGGAATATCATCCATGACATTGTGATCCAAGTCAATAGATGGTACATGTTCTAATGTTGTAGCTCCATTAGATGTACTGCCAACATTAACAAAGTATGACTTTATGTTTCTCCATTTTGATGACCTTGACCTCCCTTCACCACCCTCACACAACTTCTTCTTTCTCGACATCTCTCACGAATTAAAAGCTATAGAAAAATATCATTTTGTTCAGGAAGGAATCATAGATGATAGAATATAGATCCGTGGATCCTAGATTAAGATATCTCCCTAGTCCTAGACTCCTAACTCCTACTCAATCAATATCATTTGTAACAATGAAACCAAACAAAGACATAAATCATCAACATGAATATGATATTATTACACAGTAAAGAAATGATCATTTACCTTTCAGTGACTCACCAATGCCTGTAGCTGTAACTTTTCTATGATCTAAAATGAATCAAGGATTCGAGAGCTCAGAGCTGAACAAAATGTGTAAAGGATTAATTAGAGTTTCTAATGCATATTTGGTGAATACCGCAAGATTTTCAAATGCTAGTATAATAATTTGGTGAATCTCACGTACTATTGATAGGACACATAAATGTTAGGCAAAATGGACCTCCACCAAACACATATGTTGTAATTTTCTAGGCGAATATGGCCCTGGGATTAGCATGGAGTTATAATGGTCTTAGTGAAATTGGTCCTCATACATGTGAACCATTTAATGATACTGGCAAAATTGGTCCTCATGCATGTCAACCATTTAATGATATTGGTGAAATTGGTCCTCATGCATGTCAACTCTTTAATGATATTGGTGAATATGTGGGTGAATTAAAACATGCCTCCGAAATTCTAGGCGAATCACCATTACAATCGCGTAGTATACCATGGAGAAAATACTAACTATACATGAATAAAAAATTAATAGGGTGTGAATTGAAACACATTTGACTAAAAATCCAAAAAATCTGGGTGAATTGGTACCCCATCGGTGGGAATGTATTCTCCAATTCCCAATTCACGGATATGAACTATTCGCCAATTAGTAAAGTTTCGCTACTAAAAAAATCCTTACCCATGGGACTAAAGAAGCATTAACTTTTTGATTTTTGAGAGAAATTTCTGAATCATTATCACTATCCGCAACATATAAATGGTACATTTTAGCATTTTGTGTAGTATAAGATTTGATTGCTAATGGAATTGAATCATCTTGAGGCAAATCTTTTTTACCTAACATCGTGAGATTCATACAATCACCTGAAGGAGGCATTGAGTTTATCCTTTTCACACTGAGATTATTCTATGAATAACCATGCTTTTCAAGCTAATAATTTTGGTCTTGCATGCAAGATCTCTTCATTGACTCATTTCTTGAAACTTTTGGAATATATATCTTAGTATCTTTTTCTTTCAATAGGCCAGATAGAATCAAGTCATCTTCAATCTCAATGGCTTCCTTTTTTGTGATTTCTAGATTTTGTATCTTATCCTACTTCAAGATGAATTTGACTTCAGGGTGTAATGAAGTGATGAAGATACACAACTGGTTGTCTAAGTCACTTGGTCAATTCACTTGAGGTATTTTCTTCAAAGATTTGTTTAATCATTTGACAAAATCACTTATAAGTTCACCCTCTTTCTTCTAAATCTAGAAAAACTGAGATAAAAGTTCACTGACATCAACTACGATTTTGAGTCTTGCAAGAAACTTTCCTTTCAAGATATCTCAATTTGTAATGCAACCCTCTTTCAAGTAATGAAACCATTTTGTGGTAGGTATAATGAGGCTTTCAACAAATAACCACACAAAGACATCTTCTTCATTAACTCCCAGAATTTTGCAAGCAACCGTGAATGCTAGAATATGATCTTCAGGATTTTGCAAGTTCTGTCCTGTGAACTTTGGAAAGTACTTACGTGATCCTGTTGGTAAAGGTGTGTACTGAGCCAAGGATAATGGGCCAATGTGGGTTCCCTATGGCTGAGATGGATTTGACGCCATGGTTTAAGTCTAAAAGTAACGGTAGTGGGTATCTCACTTCTACAGAGTCACCAACCTCCATTCTAGGAGAGCCATCCTTAGATTTCTAAGGAGCAAACGCACCAACACTTCGATCTCCTCAGTAGAGTTGCCAAAAATATGTTGGTAAATAGATTTTTCACTGTAGATTTGAATGTGACTCGCCCAATGGGTAGCAATGTTCAAATGTCCCAATAGTTGAAGTTGTTATTGGATTAACAACTTTCCTCTGCATTTGAGAGGGGCAACTCCCTTGTATGATGGGGGTTTCGCTAGTTTTTGTGTACTTTTGACCTAAAAGTACAAAAAGGATAAAAAACTACAAGAATGAAATATAGAAAACCTAGTGGTAGACACATGAATACCAATTGGGATTTCACAAGCTAACAAGCAAGATTGGTTTACAGAAACCCTAATAGGAGATGCATGAATATTGTTTTGGATTTTTCACAAACTTAGGACAAATTATGATGGGATTTCACCATAGAAGTTACAAATTACGTTCCTAACCTATATGATGACTTGCACAATAATAAGTTTTAACATGAAATGATGATGAAAAGAAGATGACGAATCTCATCATACAAAGAGACCAGTTTCTCCAGCACATTCAAATCGAGATACCAAGATATGATCGTGTTTCCTTGCATCAATTGAAGGGTTTATATCAATGCTTCAATAGATGACCAATGATTTACACAAAGACACAAAGGATTACTAATCTAACGTACAAGAAACTAGTAGTGATAACTCATAAGCACCATTGGAACATACGAACCAAATACACTCTTTATTATCTTTCATGAAATTATACAACTTTATAAAGTCCTTTGTACAATATATGAGCTCAAAAGTTTCTAAAAAGATCTATGAAAAGTCCCCTTATAAGAGTCTCTCCACAAAAGTCCCCTTTACATTGGAAATAGCCTTGTATTTATAGGTTTTTCCCCTATAACTACCTCATAACCACTTTGTAACTACCTAGTAACTACCTTTTTGGAAAAACAATAAAGCTTATTTTTGGTTACTTTTTACATTAATTTTTTGGAAATAAAGTTCATTTTCTAAATTTAAATACAATAAGTGACATAAGTCACTTTTACAAAAAGATAACTAGAACATGCAACCTTCAAGTTGTGGATTTCACTAAGTTACTTATCTGCTCCATCTTTAATAGGATTGAAGACATCCTTGGTACCAGGATTGTTGTCGATGAAGAGATGACTTTTCTTTGTATGCTAGAAACAACTTAATAGCTAGAGCAATGAACTTGTGCTTTGGATCAATAACATTAGTCATTTAGATCCTCCAAATAGACTTACCATTTTGAATTTCATCCAAACTATGATGGTGACTATGCAAATGACTAACATATGTCAAGAGCAACAAAAATGCTACTCAATTTCCTCATTAATTCATCAAGTATCCCAGACTAGTTCACAACATCTCAATTAATGTTTATGAAAAATTGAATATAATCCTTGAATGCCACTTGTGGTGTATTCTTTAGTTCAAATTTTATATTAATAAGAAGTAAGTTTGACATGAATGTTTGAAGTTGGTTAATGCACCGCTCCATCAAGCCATTTCAAATTGAAGAGCACTGCCTCCTCTAAACTGATCAAGGGAATGATCATCCCATGAAAAGTTACCTTGTATCTTGACTTCTAAAAGTAAATAATGGAAGACAAACATTGAATGACATAAATATTTATAGTTATCCCCAATCATTCATGTATCTCAAATGGATATTTAATATAATTCAAATTTATCTAGTAATCATGTCAGTAAAGTCTTAGAAGATATGACTGATCATTTCCTCTCTCCCACATGAAGAATATGTTAGTATGTGTGAGATCTTACACCAATCAAAGCATCAAGGCATCATCAATATTTCTGGACATTAGACATCTTGCCACTCCATTTTATCTTTGACAAAATTTCCTTTAAAGTCCTTGCAATATGATCTTTAGTGGAACCAAGTATTTTTTTTCTTTTTATAATATATATCCTTTGTATATCAAATGAATTTCACTTTGATAACCCTTGCACAAGAATGAAGCAAAATGTAGTAATATGCATGTACGATGCTATGCAATTTCCCACACATAACTTTCTTCATGTAACCAATATGAGAGCGGGGAGGTGAACTCCTCAATGGAGTAACATATTAAAATCTATTTGATCCATATCATAAATAATACTTCCCAACATAGTGAATTTAGGCAATCCTTCCAAAGGAATCTCCTCATATATGCTCCTACGTTTTGTATGCTGGTCTACCTGAGCATTTATATTTGGCTGGACGTAATCAACTTTTCTTCCTATTTACTGCCTGGCATGACCTAAGAAGAAGAAGGCTTCCTTTTCTATAATGAGAATCAATTCTTTAAACTGCCAGTTAATGCGTTCCATCTTACATAAGAGATTTTTAAAGAGAATGTGTAAACTTAAACTATTTCCTTGGGCTAGACTTAAACAACACATTCTGGCTCAAAAGTCCTCTCTCCTTTCCATAAGCTTTAGTTTGGCGTGTGAAATTGAGGAAGTAAAAAGAATAATAGATGTAACAAATTCTGATCTTGAGGTGAAAAGAATTGAATGTCTGAGACTTGAAAGTGAAGTTGTCAATCTAAAGAAAAGTCTGGAAGTTGTCAAAATACAGAAGTTTGTGAAAGGCACAAATACTTTAGAAGGCATATTGAGTAGTCAGAAAAACTACAAGGATCATTTTGGCTTAGGATATGAAAAAGGGGAAAGCTCTGGTGTTAAAGATGGTGTTAAAGATGAAGTTAAAAGGGAAATAGTTTTTGTAACAGTAGATGGGAAGAGTTTTAAGGTTAGGCAGACTCCTAGGCAGAAGATAGATTTGAATTATCATTCTACTATTTCTGCTATTTGTTATAGCACACTGTTTCTTCCATCAAAACTTTTCCATTAATCTTAGAGTGTGCTTCCAACTTCACCACGACTGCTGCTGCCAACAGTTACCCCTCATTGATTGTCTTTCTTTTCTATAGGTGGGAAGTTTCAATTTGAATTTCTTGTTTAGCAAAACTCAGGCGTGTGTAAGACGGCTAGAATCAGTGAATGCTGCAAATATTGTTGAATATTTTACCCATTTTCAAATATCAATTTCTACTACCGTGAGGGCAAATTTGAAAAGAATAGTTGCGTGAGAATCAGTGAATGGGACTGCTATGAAGACAAGAGATGAGCAATAATGTGTGATTTGAATGGTTACAGGGGCATCAGTAGATCTACACACAGACAAGGTGGTGACAAATGAAGATGAAGAGAAATCAATGGAGGTTGAGATGTTAGGGAGCATTACACACCATCCTCTCGAGCGATTGGTGAGGCCATGAAAGTTACTGCTAAATTCAATGCGCAAATGGGTGCCCCATCTCTATAGTAACGAACATGCTCGGAACTGTTGCCTCCTTATTTTCCATTTATCAATTCCTTTTGTAATATAAAATTCCACAGAGTGAGGTGGGTGTTTTCTGTTTTTGCATAAAATTGTGTTGAAATCAGAAATGAATTGGGAGATACCCAGGAGAAAGGTGTCACAAACTATTGCTGGGATCCAAAGTAAGCACAAACATTGTTATAATGATTTTATTTTTAAACTTTTCTGGAAAGGGATTAAATAAATGATGTCTTCACTAATTTGGCGCAGGAGTTGATTTATGTGAGCATAGATTTTAAGGAGAAAATGATAACTTTGATATGAGATGCAGACCTTGTGGTATTAACAGTCAAGCTTATAAAATGTAGATTTATAAAACTGGTTAGTGTGAGTGTCTTTAGAGAAGAGAAACTGAGATATTCTGATGAGATGGATGGGGGTTATGTGTATAGTCCACACAGTAGGTGCCCTTAATTATATTCATATATACCATTAGGAAGATTATATGTTGTCAATGATGAATATCATTAGTCCTACTGATATATTTGTTCACAATACATATTGTCTAGAACAACATGATTACTAAACTATTGGGTTAAGAATAAAAATTCCTAATACAAGAGTTTGCTCTTTGAAGTGATGTTTTAATCTTCACAACCACCTATTTTGACCTTTAGTGATCCATGGCTGGAGTAGACCGACTTAGAATTGAATATCTACGTGCATGTTGTAAATATTCAAACTCTATACTTTATTTGTAGCAATTCATCAATCCATTCAAATTGGAAGGGAAAATTTATTGTGTTAATACTATAGCAATAATTTGTTGTAAGGGCTATTAAATGGTTGTTGGCTCATCGCTTATGTTTTTTGGTATAAGTAAATAAAATTATCCATATATATTGAATTTGGCGCAATCCATAATTTTTATATCCCATTTGATATTAACATGCATTTTCTTTCTACTAACTCTTTTTTAAAGACCTCGTCCATTATTTTTATAACTAGTATCTAGATATCTTTAAAAATATATCTATCTAAAAGATGTCAAGAGATATCTATCTCTAGGTGTATATTAAATTTATTATTTAGGATGGATAAGTACTTAGAAACTATATTTGTAATGTCTCGAGCTTTCGCTCGAGACATTTCACATTAACCAAACAAATAATGGATGAATAATTTTTTCACATTTGCAAGTGCGATATTTACATGTTGCATCATATTCATACATGCAGATGGTGTCATGTCAAGCATAACGACACCTAAATGATATCACCAATGCACCAAGAATGGTGGCACAAAGCAAAAGTCTTCATTAATCATGTGATGAAGTCATCACAATGACCATATGAAAGTATGGAGCTTCCTCCACAATGAAGATCGAGCACTAGCCTATGACCTTGTTCTCTTGCAAATACATGGAGTAGAATGAGAGAGACATTGGCCTCATATCCATTCCACAATGACAAAAAACAACATCCAAATATGAGGGTTTTGGAAAAACTTACTCAATAGGTGGATCAATTAGGAGGTACAAGGCCTCAACCAATTGGAATGACAACTAGTCAATTTCATGCAAAGGCATGCTCTCCAATGCAAATGAGGGGATAACTCACTAGGTATGGCATTTTTGACAAAGTGAGATAATAGGAGTACTGAGAAGACCAAGGAGAATAACTTATCATTAAAAAGTTTCTCTAGAAAAGGTCAAGAAAATACTCGTTTGATGATCCAAGGACAATGTGTAGGAGGATGCTAGTGTGCCAACTAGACTCCAACATGCCAAATGGACTCTAGCATTTAGGGAGGAATCTAGCACAAAGGGGGGACTCTAGTGCACTGTGTTCTCATCCCAAAATTTCACATGTCTACTTTCCACATTTTTTGTCTTGCAAAAGTGTCTAAAACAAAACTTTTCTAGAATTCTCTTCCCAAGACCTTTCCTCAAACTTCTACCATGCTTTTTCCCTAAATAAATTAGTCTCAAGGCCAAGAGTGTACCTAGAAATGATTGAAAGAGTTATAATAGTCAAGCATAAGGGTTCCAACTTGCCCTAGACACAACAACACTTCTTGAAACAAGGGTAGATCAACTAGAATGTTCATAAGGCATCTCGAAACATCACAAGACATCAACATGACATTCCTACATGGATGGACACACACATGTGAAGGGACAACAAGTTGAATAGGGGTACAATCTGCCTAAGAATACCATCAAACAACCAAAATCCAAAGGTAATCTAATTATATCAATTGACCAAGCATAATGTTTACCTACACTAGTTTGCATGATCATGAAACCAACATATGAAACTAGGTAAAGTAATCCATTAGCATCCACAAAGCAAATGTGGGAAAAATGATGTAGGATGCTATGAGTGTTTGATACCAACATTAAACTATGCTAAAAGTAAAGGTAGATACCTCACCACTTATATGGATAGATCACATTTCAATATAAAAGAAACCATTCGTTATCATTCATTATTTCGCATAGGCGCATACTTTTCTCATCATGTCAATGGGTTCATGTGATCTTTCCGAGGCAGTTTTAGGTAGGAGTCACCTACCATGTACAAAGGTTAATTAGGATTTTTTGTTGTGTCTGTTTTATTTCATTTCTTGTGTGTCTTTTATCACTTGTCCTTTTGTCTTGCTTGAGTCTCCTTGTTCTCCTTGAACATCATGGTATTTCCTGACTCTATAACCTAATGGATTTAAAGCGTTAATTATTTCCAAAGATTCCATGTTCATCATGTGTCCACAAGGTCCTTGTCCCTAGTTAGAGCCAGTTGTTGGCCTCATTTTCAACTTGCCATTTTAAAGTAGGAATTTTTTGCCTATTTCAGTTGAAGTCCTACAAGTAGTTTAGCTATGCGGCAAAATCACAAAAATAATTAAATTTTAAAATCTACAAGGGCTGAAAATAAATCCTTTTACAACAATGTTTCTATGGCTATTTTGCCTAATGTGGCAACTTTCTAGGCTCATACGCCTTCTAGTTTGTGAGATTTTAAAACTTTAATTTTTTAGCGAGCAATTTGCAGAAATGATTAAATCATGGTTTCTATAAGGGTCGGAGCAGAATCATCTAGTAGGGGATCTTGTGGTGCTATTACAAACAATTTGGCAATATTTCGTGAGAAAATAGTATCTTTGTCAAAAGTTATGCTAGTTTTACTTCTACATTACATGTGTAGGCTTGACGAGCAAGTAATATAAATTTTCATGAGGTTATAATTTTCAATAAGTTAGAAATTTTCACAAGTTATAATGAGTTGTGAAAGCACGTCAAAGTGTTGATAAAGGAGATATCTTAGAATTTTTCACAAGTTGTGCGAAGGTTAGTCAAGATCATAAGTCTTCAACAACTTTTGAAAAAGTGAAAGTGAGAGGTGACTTTGGTTAACCTCAAAAAGAAACTTGCAAAGGGAGAAGTTAGTTATTATAACTTCTAGATTTGGAAAAGTACATGTTAACTTGTGAATATGGCTAAGTGGAGATTTTGTTTTAAAAAGCAAATTGTTATCTGAGTACTTAGGAAAAAGTGAAAGTGGGAGAATACATTCAGTTTTGGGGAACTTGTATACAAATAAAATCTTCTGCTACTTCAGAAAAAGGTAAAGTCTTTAGCAACTTTCAAAAAATTGAAAAGGAGTCACTTTCAAGTTGGGCAAACCCAAACCCCACTACCTCCACGTCCACCAATAGCTCCTGCATGCAAGGAAATGGCTGGGCTTAAATAGCACACTCTAAGCTTCTTTGACTTCATACGTGGCTCAAAAGTCCTCTCTCCTTTCCATAAGCTTTGGTTTGTGGATGTGACGTGTGGGCCTTGCGTTGAACACCATTTATTTCGTCAAAACTTTTCCCTTAATCTTAGAGTGTGCTTCCTATTTCACCGTGGTTTATAAAGACTAACCATGACTATTGCTGCCAACAGTTACCCCTCATTAATTGTCTTTATTTTCTATAGGTGGGAAGCTTCAATTTGAATTTCTTCTTTAGTACTTCTCCTACCTAGATTGAGTGTTTAGCAAAACTCAGGCATGTGTTGGACGGCTGGAATCAATAAATGTTACAAATATTGTTGAATATTTTACCCATTTTCAAATATCAATTTTTAATATTGTGGGGACAAATTTGAAAAGAAGAGTTGTGTAGGAATCAATGAATGGGGCTGCTATGAAGACGAGAGATGAGCCAACTGATGAAAACGATGTTCAAGCTACTCTTCATCTCGTTGTTCCATATATCTACAAATTTTGGAGGACTGATTAATATGTGTGATTTGAATGGTTACAGGGGCATCAGTAGATCTACACATAGACAAGGTGGTGACAAATGAAAATGAAGAGAAATTAATGGAGGTTGAGATGTTAGGGAGCATTGCACGCCATCCTCTCGAGTGATTGGTGAGGCCATGAAAGTTGTTGCCAAATTCAATTGTTAATTTCTTATAACCTAATTACAAATTAATTGCACAATAAATTCATAGAATAGAACCTCTATCTAATTTATAACAATCAATACTTTGGGTTAATTAATAGCTAATAACAGCGGAAGAAAAAAATAACAAGAAGTCATACACAAATAGATAATAACATAGATATACCCAAGAAACCCCAATATGGGGAAAAACCTGTAAATGTTGGATCTTCTATTCAGCCTCAACAACAAACTTTCCACACAAAATACAACAATCTTACATATATAGCCCTGTTGATGCAAGAGAAAAGAAACTTTCCTTACATAACTTGTCTTTCCTTACAAATAAAATCACTCTTGGTGTTATCTCCACCTCACAACTCAAGAAACATTCTATTAATAAAAAAAGAAATCATGTTGTTGCTAAATATCCAACTCGAGTTGCCCTTAAGCAACTTCCACCCTCCACACAGGCCCACCTTCTGAGCTACAGAAAATCAACACTCCCTCTTAGCGAGGAAGGTGTTCTGCACAATACCCAGCTTATCCCTAAAGTATACAAACTTACTCTTCATCAAGGGTTGGTTAGGATATCTGCTATCTGTAGGAATGTACTGGAGCTTCACTGTTCCCTTCTCCACACAATCTCTGATGAAGCGGTACTTGATCTCAATGTGCTTTGACTTGTCATGAAACACTGGATTCTCAAAGAGTTTGATAGAACTCTGATTATCACAGTAAATGACTGTAGGATCTAGCTCCTAATCAAAGAGCCCAGCTAGAAGTTTTTGAAGCCAAATAGCCTCACATGTAGCCATACTAGCTGCCATATACTTGACCTCTACAGAACTTAGTGCAACTGACTTTTGTTTCCTGCTATACTAAGAGACTGCTCCTGATCCCACACTAAAACTACACCCTGAAGTGCTCTTTCAATTAGTTGTACTACCTACCCAATCTGCATCGGTGAACCCCTCAAGCTTCACTCCATCCTGTTGAGTATACTTCAACCCATAATCAATTGTGCCATGGAGATACCTCAAAACATCTTTCACAGTTATCCAGTGCACAGGTTTAGGTTCCACCATAAACTAAGTGAGTTCACTGCAAAACAATTGTCAGGCCTGGTGTTGACCAGATACATAAGAGAGCCTATCAACTATCTATCTAAAGTCAGGTCCACTGCCTCTGATCTGGAAGCATCAATCTTCTTCTAGTTGGTCACAAGTGGCGTGGACATGGGCTTATAGTCCTCCATCCTGAATCACTTCAGGATATCAATTATGTACTTCCCTTGTCCAAGGAAGATCTCTCCCTCTTTCTACCACAACTCTAATCCTAGAAAGTAGTGCATCAACCCCAAGTCCTTCATCTCAAACCCTCCTACAAGATCCCACTTGCAATGGGCTATGAGCTCCTTTGACCCTGTGAGAAATAGGTCATCAACATACAACATGAATATGAGAATTTCATCCTTCACCTAAACATAGTACAGGTTTGGATCTGCCTCACTCTTGATGAAGCTCACACTCTGTAAGTAAGTGTCAATACGTGAATACCATGCCCTGGGAGCTTGCTTGAGCCCATACAGTGCTCTTCTCAACCTGCATACATGAGAATCCCTCGCATGTGCTTCAAATCCTTCTGGCTATTCTATGTAAATCTCTTCCTCAATCTCTCCATTGAGGAAGGTTGTCTTTACATCCATTTGGTGAATCCTCCAACCCATCTGTGCTACTATAGAAATGATAGCTCTTATGGATGAGTACCTGGCTACTAGAGCAAAAGTCTCATTGTAGTCAACTCCTTCCTTGTGAGAAAACCCCTTAGCCACAAACCAGACTTTGAATTTTTCCACACTACCATCTGCAGTATGCTTAATCTTATACAACCATCTCAATCCCACCACAGACTTACCTTCTGGCCGAGGTACTACCTCCCACATGCTATTCTTCATGATGGAAGAATACTCTTCCACCATGGCATCCCTCCATACTTGGTGCTTGGACGCCTTCTGAAAGCTGGAAGACTCCTCTTCAATTAATTCACTCATAAGTGCCACATAATCAGAATAACATTTGGGAGCTTTTCTCTGTCTAACTAAATCCTGTGGGTCACCAACATACTCTTGGGCCTCTCTCATTGTTTTCTTAGTCGCTCTGTTTCTCTTCTTCTTAGTAATAGGAATTTGAGGCTGAGAAATTATTTGTTCCTCTTTCTGATCAACTTGCTCGACCTGCTTGCTCTACTCTCCAACTTGTGGGACTGAAGTTTGAGGGATTTGTTATGCCTCAACTATGGGTGATTGCTTCTCCTCATTCATCAAGCTGCTAGACTTCTGAAGAGCCCTCTCTTCCTCAAACTTCACATCTATGTGAAGAACTATTTCCCTGCGGGTAGGAATGTAAACCCGATAGGCCTTAGAGGTTTCACTATACCCAACAAGAATACCCTTCTCTACAGTTGGTTCCAACTTGGTTCTCTTCTCCACAGGAATGTGACAATACACAAGGCATCCAAAGATGTGAATGTGCTCCAAATCTGGTTTCTTACCAGTGAATGCCTCTTCTGGATTCAATTTGCCCAACACTTTGTGAGGACTCCTATTCCATAAATACACAGTTGTATTGCAAGCTTCTGCCCATAAGAACCAAGGTAGATCCTAATCATGAAGTATGGCCTTGGTTTCTTCAATTATAGAACTATTTTTTCATTCAACAACCCCATTCTGCTGAGGGTTGTACAGAACTGTCAACTATTTATTGATACCTTCTTGAGTATAGAAATATTTGAAGGCATTTGAGGTATACTCGCCTCCATTATCAGACCTCAATATCTTGATCTTCCTCCCTATTTGGTTCTCCACAAGAACCTTAAACTCTTTGAACCTACTGAAGACCTCATCTTTGTTCTTCAAAAAATATATCCACGTATTCCTAGAGAGGTCATCAATGAAAGTAACATAATACTCATACCCATTCAAGGATACTATTGACATGGGCCCACACACATTTGAGTGTACAAGATTAAAATCCCTTTGGATCTAGTGTCACTACTTGGAAAATTGGTATTGACATATTTCCCAAGAGCACAGCCCTTGCACACCTCATGGTTTTCTATCTTCATCTCAGGCAGCCCCGTCACTATTTCCTTAAGCACATTAAGTGATCCATGGTGAAGATGAGCCATCCCCCAGTGCCACAATTCTCCTAGCCCTCTACAGCTGCTTACCAGCACATGTGCTAGCTCAAACTGTAACTAAAACAAGTGTCCATGCCTGACTCCAATCACTTTTGCAACCTTGGAATCCTTGGGATGAATATAGACTTTGCCCCTTTCAAAGGTTATGATGTAACCCTTGTCCTCCAAAGTAGAAACCAAGATTAAATTCATCGTCATGCCAGGGACATACAACACATCCTCCACCAACAAGGGTTTACCAGACTCCCTCTAAAACTTGACGGTGCCAATACCAGTTGCATGGTACTTGGCATTATCTCCAAGCTCAATATAGAAATCTAGCTTCTTCTCCTCCAATTTGGTGAAGCATTCTCTAACTCCTATCATGTGGCAAGAAGCCCTGCTGTCAATATACCATACCCTATTGGCAATTGAACTTGAGAGACAGGCAATGAGTGAAAACTCATTCTCAAATCATGATGCAAACTTGTCCACCTCTGTTGTGGTAGCAACTTGCTTCTTTTTCTTGTCCTTATTTTTCTTATTCGGACATTGAATTGCATAGTGACCCATCTAATGGCAACAAAAACATTTTATCTTGCTTAGATCTTTCTTCTTCCCACTCTTGGAAGAACCTTCCGTTTGCCCTTTATTGGACTTTTTCTTGCCCTTCCTTGCAAAAGCAATATTTTCTTCGTCTTGACCCTTCTTTATCTAATCTCCTTGATGAGCACATTCATGGATCTCCTCCTGAACAAAATCATCCCAAAGAATCACCCAATTAGGTAGCTGATCTCTGCCAACAACACACTTGACAAACACTTCTCGGTGCTTCGAAAAACCATTCAAGGCTATACACACCAACTCATCTTCATCAATCATCTCTCCAACAGTAGCCAGCTCATCCCTAACATGTGTCAGCTTGAACAAGTAAGAGGTCACTCTTGCCTTTAGAAATCTTGGTGTTATGCAATTTGTCATTCAACATCATCTTACGACTATGATAGTCACTCTGATAAAGTTTTGTGAGCTAATCCTACATCTCCTTGGCGGTGTCTTTTCTTGATAGATGGGGAATTAGATGATCTCTTACCCCGTCCAGGATAATCCTCTGAGCCTTGGCCTCCTTGACTTCATGCGAATCTAGGGCAACAGGATCATTTGTTGGTCTTTGTACTAGCATAGATCCACAACCTATTCTCCTTGACAACGGATGTAATCTGAACCTTCCACTGTAAGAAGTTAGACACACCCTCAAGCATGTCCTCATATCAAACACTGGTTGCCATTGCCACAGAAAAAATTGGAGATGAAAAACTAATTTTTTTTCTTGAAATCTGCATCATAGATCTTAGCTTCGTATTCAGAGTTTAGAGCTCTGATACCATGTTAATTTCTTATAACCCAGTTACAGATTAATTACACAATAAATTCACAGAATAGAACCTCTATCTGATTTATAACAATCAATACTTAGGTTAATTAATAGCTAATAACAGCGGAAGCAAGAAATAACAAGAAGCCATACACAAATAGACAATAACACAGATATACCCAGGAAACCCCAATATGGGGAAAAACCTACAATGTTGGATCTTCTATTTAGCCTCAACAACAAACTTTCCACACATAATACAATAACTTGTTGCTACAACAATCTTACATATATAGCCCTGTTGATGTAAGAGAAAAGAAACTTTCCTTACATAACTTGGCTTTCCTTACACATAAATCACTCTTGGTGTTATCTCCACCTCACAACTCAAGAAAAATTCTATTAATAAAAAAAGAAATCATGTTGTTGCTAAATATCCAACTCGAGTTGCCCTTGAGCAACTTCCACCCTCCACATGGGCCCACCTTCTGAGCTACACAAAATTAACATCAATGAGCAAATGGGTGCCCCATCTCTATAATAACGAACATGCTCGGAATTGTTGCCTCCTTATTTTCTATTTATCAATTCCTTTTGTAATGTAAAATTCCACAGAGTGAGGTGGGTGTCTTTTGTTTTTGCAAAAAATTGTGTTGAAATCAGAAATGAATTGGGAGATATGCAAGAGAAAGATGTTACAAACTAAGCACACACATTGTTATACTTTGTAATGATTTTATTTTTAAACTTTTCTAGAAAGGGATTAAATAAATGATGTCTTCACTAATTTGGTGCAGGAGTTGACGTCTATAAGCATAGATTTTAAGGAGAAAATGATAAATTTGATAGGAGATGTAGACCTTGTGGTATTAATAGTCAAGCTAATAAAATGTAGATTTACAAAACTGGTTAGTGTGAGTGCCTTTAGAGAAGAGAAACTGAGATATTCTCATGAGATGGATGGGGGTTATGTGTATAGTCCACACAATAGGTGCCCTTAATTATATTCATATATACCATTAGGAAGATTGTAAGCTATCAACGATGAATATCATTATTCCTACTGATATATTTGTTCACAATACATATTGTCTTGAAAAACATGATTACTTAAATATTGGGTTAAGAATAAAAAATTCCAATACATGAGTTTGCTCTTTATAGTGAAGTTTTAATCTTCACATCCACCTACTTTGACCTTTAGTGATCCATGGTTGGAGTAGACAGGCTTAGAATTGAATATCTATGTTAATGTTGTAAATATTCAAACTCTATATTTTATTTGTAGCAATTCATTAATCCATTGAAATTGGAAGGGAAAATTATTGTGTTACTACCATAGGAATAATTAAAACAAATTATTGCATTAATACCATAGCAATAATTTGTTTTAAGGGCTGTTAAATGGTTGTTGGCTTATCCCTAATGTTGTTTGGTATAAGTAAATAATATTATCCATATATATTGAATTTGGCGCAATCCACAATTTTTATATCTCATTTGATATTAACATGTATTTTCTTTCTACTCTCTTTTTTAAAGACCCCGTCCATTATTTTTATAACTAGTATCTAGATATCTTTAAAAATATATCTATCTAAAAGATGTCAAGAGATATCTATCTCTGGGTGTATATTAAATTTATTATTTAGGATGGATAAGTACCTAGAAACTATATTTGTAATGTCCCGAGCTTTTTCTTGAGACATTAACCAAACAAATAAAGGACAAACAAATTTTTCACATTTGCAAGTGCGACATTTACATGTGGCATTTCATTCATACATGCATGTAAGTGTCATGTCAAGCACAATGAAAACCAAATGGTATCACCAATGCACCGAGAATGGTGGCACAAAGAAGAAGACTTCACGAATCATGTGATGAAGTCATCACAATGACCATATGAAAGGATGGAGCTTCCTCCACAATGAAGATCGGGCACTAGCCTATGACCTCACTCTTTTGTAAACACATGGAGTAGGATGAGAGAGACATTGGCCTCATATCCATTCGACAATGACACAAAATAACATCCAGATACGATGGTTTTGGAAAAACCCACACAAGAGGTGGATCAATTAGGAGGTACAAGGCCTCAACCAATTGGAACAACAACTAGTCAATTTCATGCAAAGGCATGCTTCCCAATGTAAATGAGGGGATAACTGACTAGCTATGGCACTTTTTGACAAAGTGATATAATAGGAATACTAAGAAGACCAAGGAGAATAACTTATGTTTAGAAAGTTTCTCTAGAAAAGGTCAAGAAAATACCCTTTGTTTGATTATCCAAGGATAACAATGTGATGGAGGATGTAACTAGACTACATCATGCCAAATTGGCTCTAGCGTGCAAGAAAGAATCTATCGTAACTGTCTTGTTTTTTCTTTCAACAACTCCATTTTGCTAAAGAGTCCTAGGAGCAGAACTGTATCTTTATCCTATGCTCTTCACAGAAAATGTTAAATTCATTTAATATAAACTCACCTCCTCTATCAGACCTTAAGCATTTGATCCTCAATTCTAGCTCATTCTCAACCATTGCCTTAAAAGCTTTGAACTTGTCTAGTGCTTCTGATTTCTCTTTTAGAAAACTGACCCATGTCATTCTAGAATAATCATCAATAAGCAACATAAAGTACATGTCTCCTTGCAGACTCTTGTTCTTGTAGGACCACATAGATCTGTATGTGAAGCACCAACTCAAGCAATCTAGCAGAAAATTGTTCTTTACTCTTGAAACTTGTCTTTGTTTGTTTTCCTAGTTGACATTCCTTGCAAGTTGTATTGGCAGGTTTCACCAGTTTAGGCAAATCTCTCACAACTTGAACTGAGCTTATCTTTACCAAGTTATCAAAATTGATATGACACATCCTTCTATGCCACATCCAACTCTCATTTGTCTGAGCCAACAAACAACAATTATCAGTTCCCCTTAAGTGATAGACATTACCTTTAGTCTTCTTACCAGTTGCAATCACTGTTCTGAAGCTTTCCATGATCTTGCATGCATTGTCCTTGAATCTTAGATCATACTCTTTATCACACATCTGACCAACACTTAAAATATTATGCTTTAGACCTTTCACATAAAGAACATCATCTGTATTATGCTTTCCATCAAAAGAAATAGATCCTCTTCCACATATCTTACTAGCTGCATTATCCCAAAACCTAATCAATCCGCCATCATACTTTTCCAAACTTACAAACCTACTTTTGTCACCGGTCATGTGATGTGAACATCCATTGTCAATAATCCAATCATCTTTATCCTTCTCAACCTGGATAGACAGAGCACTTTCTTCCACTAGTTTGTTTCCTTCACACAGCTAGTAGGATTAGTAGACACAGTTTCTTTCTTAATAGAAATAAACAAGCATTCATTTGCACTACTACTATTATCATCTGACTCATCATTTTTTATACCATCATCATCAAGATCTCTAACATAATAGCATTTATTGACAATTCTAGGTCTACTTTCAAATTTCTTCTTACCTCTTTCAATTCTCTCTAGACATCTGGATGCATAGTGACCAATCTTACCACAATAAAAGAATTTGAATGGTAATTTTCCTTTGAACTTACCGGAACCTCTTTGCATTATGTCCACAAAGTTGGCTTCAACCTCATCTAGGTCATCATCAGATTCCACGGCATATTTATGAGCTCTTGAATTCTCTTCTGAAGTGTTGGCTTTGAAAGCAGTCTCAATCTTTGGCAAAGCATCGCTGGACTCCCTCATCTCAAAGGTTGTAAGCTTCTTGAGCAACTGATCCTTTGAAATATTTTTCACACTCATAACCTCTTCAATTGCTGCCACCTTGTGACTATAGGATTTAGAGAATGACATAAGAATCTTCAGCACAACCTCATCTTCATTAGTAGTTCCTCCAAGACCTTTGATTCCATTGACAATTTCATCAACTCTCTGCATGTACATAGATATGTTTTCATTTTCACTTAGCTTCAAGGCTTCATACTTCACCTTTAGGTTTTGTAATTTGGCACTCTTGATAGAATCATCTCCTTCATATAAACTTTCAACTTATCCTAGATCTCATAAGCAGTCTCCAAATCCATAACTTTCACTAACTTAGTGTTAGATAAAGCATTTAATAGAGCATCTCTAGCTTTTCCATTAAATTCATATTGTTTGACTTCATCATCATTTGATGGACTATTTTGAGGAATAGTATACTTTTTCTCTATTATCTTCCAAACATTATAACCAAGAGAAATAAGATAACTTTTCATCTGTGCCTTCCAAAGGACATAATTCGTTATGTCGAATTATGGTGACTCCCTCCTTTGTGCCATCTCGGATCTACCTTGAGCTATTAGACTCTTTATTGAGGAACCCTCACTCTGATACCAATTGTTGAAAAATGTAATACAACCGAGAGGGGGGTGAATCAGTTGTAAGCAATATTTCAAAACCATTAACACATTAACCAATCAACATTGTGTTTGTATTTTAACCATGAAAGTGCATGAAACATAAACTTATAAACATTTACACATTCAATATAGGAGACACCATATTTTTATGTAGAAAACCCCATAGGAAAAAAACATGATGAGTGTTAGCTCACAATATAATATGTTATAACAATGCCAAAAATCAGAGGCTCATTGCCTTAAGTCCCATTGCAAGAAGAGGCTCACTACCAATGGGGTGGCTCACTACCGGTGGGTGGCTCATTGCCAAAGTTGGTGAACTAAGATAATAGCATCTACACTATGCCAAGGTTCAATTCCATTGAAGCACAATAAGTTGTTGGCAAGAGAAACTGCTCTGATGGTCAAGGCAGAATGTTAAATATTGTCATTGATGGCAACAAGGCATGCTAAAGGTATTGCAACAAGGCTTGGTAAAGGTCCGGAAGACTTAGTCAAAATGGCTAAGTATGGGCAAGCTACAAAGTGACAGAGATTGGCTTAGTATGCCTCCGCAATTGAAGATCATTATATGCAGTTCAGGTATGTTGTTCATAGCTATTTGGTGATTACATGTTCTAGTGTTCAAGTTCTGACTTCATTCAGAACTCATATGGTGAAATGTCTAAGTCCAAGTAAATAGAGTTAAGATAAGAATAGTACACCAAAGTAAAAGGGTATGTATTCCACCGTTGTTACATATTTTTTTCTTGTGGTTCTGAGGCAACAAAGATACTTATTATGACCACCTAAATCCAAAGTTATAGCTTCTAAAGTTCCTTTGATCACTTTCTACAAGTTGTTCTTTATCGACTTACAGTCTGACAATGTTTCATAGTGACTGAGTGATAGTTCAGAGATCCGCATTTGAATACTACATTAGATGCAGTTCTAAAGGTATGAAAAGTGAGCTATAATGGATATTGGATATGATTTTTAGAGTCTCATATGGTCCGCATTGGAAGTTATGATGTGACAGTTGAACTGGTCAAGTATGTACTTAAAGGATAAGCTGACAAACATGTTAGATCTATATGCGGTGAGGATATATTATTTGAACAATCAATATAAGTGGTTGAATGACTGGTCCCAACCTATATGAAGACTAGTGTATGTTTGTTTGGGTCCGCATTGCTATTTGTGCACAAGATCAAGTCAACAAGGTATAACATTTGTATACACATTTCATGTTTGGCTTTCCGACCTAATCATGAGATAAATCTTGTTGCGGATATATATATATATATATATATAATTGATGGATTTTAGTGTTGGAGTGATGGATAAGTGTGGATATAGTGCAAATACAATGTGTGCATGATCTAAGGCGGTTTGCAGAGAAGAAAAAGATAATAACGGTAGAAAATAGAATATATGTAGCAGAGCAAAAAAGCAAGGCAAAAATAATGAAGACTTTTGAATCTGTGTATTGATCTTTCAATGGAACTGTAATCTAGCATGTGGTAGATGCATTTGTAGTAGTTCACTACTGGTAGTGAACTAATTTTCTTCTCTCTTCTATCTTTCTTTCTCAGTGTATAGTGAGTCCACCTACAAAGAGCATTTCTTTAGGCAGTGAGCCCCATGGCAATGAGCCTTATGTAATCCGGTATTGCTATCATAATATATTGTAAGCTAAAACTCACCATGGGTTTTCCCTCTTTGGGTTTTCCATGTAAAAATCTTGGTGTCTATGTGTTATGTCTTTATGGTTTTTGTTCTCATGTTATTAATTTTGGTAATTGGCTTAATGAACATGTTAAGAAGTATTTTTGTGGAATACTAATTCACCCCCCTCTCATTATTCCTTATATTCAACAATTGGTATTAGAGCAAGGTTCCTTGGAAGAGGATTAACAACTTGAGGAAGATCTAGGATAGTGTACGCATGGCAGCAAGAAGATTTGGGAATTACTCTTATGAGAGCAATGATGAACTAAAAGTAGCTCTTGAAGATCTTGAAAAATCTGAAGAAGAAATCAGGGATCTGAAGGCTAATGTCCAAGAAGCTAATGAATGCATTCTAAAGCTAAGGGAGCAAGTCAATAAGTTTAAAGAAAAAAGCAAGGAGCTAAGTGATCAATTGAATGAAGCACATGAAACCCTAAACAATTTAACATTCGAAGTTGAAGAGAGAGGAGACTAAAAGGTATCTGAATTAAGTTATAAAGGATAAGTTTGAGGAATGTGAAAAATTGGCTAAAGATGTGTTACTTCTAAAATTTGATCTGGAAGCAGCTAATAGCTATAAAGAAAAATTCAAAATAATCTCTACAAATCTTGTTGAGTTGCTTGATAGTCAGAAAAAATCTAGACGACAAGAAAGGTTTGGGATTCAAAAAAAGGAGAGATTTCTAAATCAGGTCAAGAAAACCTTGAAATGGGGAAAAACAAGGGCAACGAGTTCTAGAATCAAAGAAGAAGACCTAGGAGACCTTCGGTCAGGGAACCAAATGCTCAAAGGTACCCATCTTTCAATGGCTATTGTTTAAAATGCAATTGGTCATAGGGCTACTCAGTGCAGGAGTAGAATAAATAAAAATGTTTCATCTTTCTCTATTCAATGTTTCAATTGCAAGAAAATTGGTCATAAAGCAAATAAATGTAGAAGTATGATAAGGAATGGTCCCAACATTGCAAGAAATACTCAATCTTTCAATGGGAAGTAATATGCATGCAATAAATTTTGACATATGGCTAACCAATGCAAATCAAGAATGAATCCAATCAATAGAAGGAATCGGGGATAGAGGAATGTGGTATGCTACAATTGCAATAAGTTTGGACATGTTGGAAGATTTTGCAGAAGCAAGAAAGAGAAAAGAGACTATCCTATAGAGAAGAGGAAAATAGAGCAGAGAGAAGATAAAGGAAAGAACAAGATTGATCTAGTGGAAATCAAGAAGGAAATGAGAAAGGTCTGGACTTAGAAGGATGTTAATGAGGTCAGGGATGCATCTGCACCAGGTTTTGGTGAAGATACTTCCTCCAGGAAGTAAATTGGAAGCTCTGGCTTAGGGGGAGCTATATTGAAAATCCTAATCCCCTAGCTAGATAGTCAATGTTGGGATCCGGTACAAAGATATGATGTGAAGAATTATATGGCAAATCTTTTGAAAGAAATTCTAGTAGAAAAGGATCAAATGAGAAACATTGTGGAGCAATTTGGATCTACTATGCTTGACAGAGAAATGTTTGACAACTTTTGAAAGATAGCATTTATAGCAAGTAGGTTAAGGAAAACAAAGGGTTAAAAGGGTTGGATTTGAAAAGAATAATCACTTTACATTCAACCTATCAAGTGTCTAGGAGAATTGAAGCAAGATTCCAAGTGACTATAGAGATTTCCAAAGTGATTCAAAGCAAGACAAATCGATCTCAAGTGAATAAAACCCTAATTCGACAAAAAAGGTATTTTCAGTTTGAAACCCTACTATAAATTTGTTTGAGTCTTTGTGGAAATGAAAACACCCCAAGTGGTTAATATAACTAAGAGACCAAGACCAAAATTCAAGAAACACCCCTTTAAGTCAATAGAGATTGACCGAAATGGTGCGTTTTTAGAAATATTGTTTGGAGTGATGCATGCGGAAGATGTTGGGGCTTACATTCATGTTTCCCTAGAAGAGTTTGGTGCTACTAGGTTTTCTAATTTATATGTGAAGCACTTGAGCTATGAAAATTTTAATTTGAAGGTAGAATATAAGGCATTAGAAGTGAAGAAATTCATTCAATATATAGACTTCCCAACATTCATAGAGGACGAATGGGTTTGATATGTTCTGAGAAGAATCCATGACGAATTCATATGGTTGGAGAGATTGTTCATGATTACAAAGGAGGAAATAAGAGCTGTGACTGAATTAAGCTCCATTAGTATAGTTCCAGTATTAAAATCTGTAAAGAATGAAATAGTGATAGCAGCCACTAGAGCCAAACTTGACAAAAGGGCATTAACAATCAATGATATTGAAGACGATGCTGTAAGGTTTGCATCCATGGTGTTAGGCTACAAAATATATTTCACCAACTGGGAGAACTCTGTCTCTGGTACCCCTATATACACTACTTATCAAATGATTAAGGATAATGCAAACTATGATCTTTGTGAGTTGCTTCAACAACAGCTGATGGAGAACCTTAAGAAGACAAAGGAGCAAAAATATCCTTTCAAATTTGGTACTCTAATTCTTTGCCTATTCTTATATTTCATGCAAGAACTACCAATGATAAAGAGCTTGATTTGGATAAGTGATAAACCCGTTGCAGTACAAATTAGAAATCATTTAAATGGTATATGAAGTTATGATGCACAAACTACAGCCCTATGGGGATATTTCAAGAACTTCCAAAGAGTAATGCAATCTAGGGAAAGAATCCCTAAGACAATTGTTGAAAAGTATAAAAATGATATTTGATTTATTGTTAATAAAGATCAATGTATGATGGAAGCAGTTGAGCCTAGGACAATGTGGATTATGCTAATGGGTTATGAAGTTGTAGCAGATGTGCTAGATGGGTATGCAATGCTCATGTTGAGTGAACCTAAGGACTCCTCTGAAGAAAGATTTCGAACATTTGAGCAAATATCTGTAAAAGTTCATGTTGAACTAAGGAAGCCTCAAATTCAGAAAAAGGCTAGGAAAATAGTAGAAGACTATGCACAAAGAAAAGGATTCATCAAAGAACAAATATCTGCCACAAGAGCTAGAGCTGACATAGAAAGAGCAGCTAAAGAAAAGGAGTAAGAAAAGGAAGCTAATAAAGCTCCAGAAGTTCAAGAGGTGCAAAAAGAGGAACCTGTTGTACCAAGAAAAGAACAAGAGGTACAAGTTCCTTTGGAACAAAATCTAAATCCTCCGATATTCCCTCCACAACAATTGCAAAAGTGCAAATAGGCAAGAGGAAGAAGACCAAATGTCAGTGTTGGTGCAGTTGATGAAGAGGAAACTAAATCAGATGAAGAGGTTAAGAAAATGAAATTCAAAACAACTAAAGCCTCTAGTAGTAAGCCAGACAAACCCTCTAATAGCAAAAGAAGATAGAAAGAGAAGAAGGCAGAGTCTGTAAAAGAATATGCTACAATAAGCTTGGAGGAAGTCTTGAAGGCCATTATAATTGATGGCAATCTGAAACCTATTACCCAATTGTATGCTGACTATAATGATACAGACAAACACATTATTGAGACTGCTATTGTAGAATACTTGAATATATATTATAGGGCTCTCATTGAGATAAGTGTTGATCTCCCAAACAACTTGAGAAGTATAATGTCTGAAAGGAAAGAAACTGCTATGGCAGAGGACATTGAACTCAGAGAACATACACTGATAAAGTTATGTCTTGAAATTACCCTTGAAGATAAGGCAAAAATCTCCAAAGTGCTTAACAAAAAGTTTAGATCAAAGAAGAGGATGAACACTCTCATGTCAAATGACATTGAGAAAGTAGTCAAGGAGACTGAAGAAGTTACTTTGAGAGTGTTGAAGGAATTTCATCTCCCAACCATATATGATAATGAATAAACAAATGTTGGAGATGACACATCTATTCCAGATGTTAGCATGGACCAAGGGCTAGACAAAAATGATGAAGAGATGAAAGAAAAGGAAGATCAAGCCCCTGCTACTGGTGACCTAGACACCACTGAAAGGGACCAAACTAAAACAAGTGCTCCTCTAGATCGACAAACTAATGATCAAGCAAACAAGGAGAAGATTGATGAGCAGTTCAAAGTCGATGATCAAGAACTTGATCAAGCTGAGAAGAGCCCTGAACCAGAATAAAATAGTGATCAACAAAAAAATATGGACCTAGAATCTCCTGAACAAAAAAAAGAAGATGAAGTGTCTGAAGAAATGACAAGAGACATTGTTGCTGCCCCAGTTGATTCTGTCAAGGAACTAGATGAGTCTAAGCTTCTTCAAGGACCAATCAATTTGGCCTCAATGTCTCCTGTGCAAAAATTCAAACTAGTGTCAATTGTTCAATCAAAGGCTCAGGAAGAGATGTTGAAAACACAAATATAGGACAATAAGATCATTGATGAAACATCTGATGTCTTGGAGAAGTTGATGCTTCCATACTAGAAAGATACATCATTATCATCAACTGATCAACTTAAAGGTATGATAAAAGATCAATCAACACTCATTTAGAATCATTTGAAAAGCCTGCAGAAATAAAAGTAAGAAAAGAGTTTGATGAGAAGAGATTAACTGAGTTGAAGACCATGTTGATCAATGATAAAACTTTATTAGTTAATGGAATAAAAGGTATACAGAGTGCCATTAAAGAAGTTTGTGATTTGTACAAAAAAAATTTATCATGGCTAGATGCCACAAAGGAGTTAAAAGAAAAGATCAATGATTTAGAACTGCAGCTGACAAATATCTCTAAGTCATTTGATCCAACAGTTGAGTCAATAAGTAGGAAAGAGATACAAGTTATCAATATTCATAATGACTTGAGTAATCTAATGAATAAGAGGGATCAAATGAAAAATAGAATGTGTCAGTTGAGAGGACTAATAAGTCCTAAGCTAGATTCAATATCAAATCTTACAGCAGAAGCACTGCAGGTAAGTGCACTAATTGACATACCCTCCGATGTACAAAAAGTAGAGAAATTAGTCTTCCTAATAAATGCCCATATTCAAATTTTGGATAATACAAAGAAGAGTTGGGATAGAGAGTTAGTCCAAATCAAGATCATCTTCAATGACATCCTACAACCCACAACAAATTAAGTTGAAGATTGTACCTATACTTATGCATTGCAGAGTATGACAATTTTTGTAGTTTTGACACAATTTTGACTCTTGTACATACACCTTCACCATTGATGTCAAAGGGGGAGAAGAAAACCAGTGAAAAATGGGCAAACACCTAAGGGGGAGAAGAAAAATAGAGTGTATATAGTAAGGGGGAGCATACAAGCATTTTTCACTAGTGTTGCCATCAATGCCAAAGGGAGAGATTGTTGGCAAGAGACACTGCTCTGATGGTCAAGGAAGAATGTTAAATATTGTCATTGATGGCAACAAGGCATGGTAAAGGTATTGCAACAAGGTTTGGTAAAGGTCTGGAAGACTAACTTAGTCAAAATGGCTAAGTATGAGCAATCTATAGAGTGACAAAGATTGCTTCAATATGCCTCCGCAGTTGAAGATCATTATATGTAGTTCAGATATGTTGTTCATAGCTATTTGGTGATCACATGTTCCATTGTTCAAGTTCTGACTTCCTCCGAAAGTCATATGGTGAAATGTCAGAAGTCCAAGTGAACAGAGTTAAGACAGGAATAGTGCACAATACCTAAGTAAAAGGGTTCACATTCCTCCGTGGTTACATATTTTGTCTTGTGGTTCTAAGGAAACAAAGATACTCATTATGACCATCTAAATCCAGAGATATAGCTTCTAAAGTTCCTTTGATCAGTTTCTACAAGTTGTTCTTTATCGGCTTACAGTCTGACAATGTTTAACAGTGACTAAGTGACAGTTCAGAGATCTGCATTTGTTTGAAGTTGAATACTATGTTCTGTGGTTCTAAAGGTATGACAAGTGAGCTATAATGGATATTGGATATGATTTTTAGAGTCTCATATGGTTCACATTGGAAGTTATGATGTGACAGTTGAATTGGTTAAGTATGTATTTGAGGGATAACCTGACAGACATGTTAGATCTATATGTGGTGAAGATATATTATTTGAACAATCAATCTAAGTGGTTGAATGATTGGTCTTGACCTATATGAAGACTATTGTATGCTTGTTTGGGTCTGCATTGTTGTTTGTGCACACGATCAAGCCAACAAGGTATAACATTTGTATACACGTTTCATATTTGGCTTGCCGACCTAATCATGAGATAAATCTTGTTGCGGATATATATACTTGATGTATTTTGGTGTTGGAGTGATGGATAAGTGTGGATATAACGTGAATTCGATGTGTGCATGATCTAAGGTAGTTTGCAGAGCAGAAAAAGATAATAAGAGCAAAAATCTAGAATATATGTAGCCGAGCTGAAAACAAGGGCAGAAATAATGAAAACTTTTGAATCTATGTATTGAACTTTCAATAGAACTGTAACCCAGCATGTGGTAGATTCATCTGTAATAGTTCACAACTGGTAGTGAGTCAATTTTCTTTTCTCTTCTATCTTTCTTTCTCAATGGATAGTGAGTCCACTTGGATAGTGAGTCCACCTGTAGTGAGCATTTCTTTGGGTATTGAGCCCCATGACAGTGAGCCTTATGTAATCTAGTATTGCTATCATAATATATTGTGAGCTAACACTCATCGAGGTTTTATCCTCTTTGGGTTTTCCACGTAAAAATCCTAGTGTCTATGTTTTATGTCTTTATGGTTGATGTTCTCATGTTTATTCTACTTTCATGTTATTAATTTTGGTAATTGGATTAATGAACATGTTAAGAAGTGATTTTGTGGAATACTAATTCAACCCCCTCTCAATATTCCTTATATTCAACATAAGTATCCTCTGCTCTGCTCTGCTCTTACACTTCACAATTATCTTCTCATTTTTGCATCTCCATACAAATTCACAACTTTATTTCATGTTTTTATACAATTCACCAACCTTGGAATTTACATCAAGGTTAGCATTACAATCATCAACCTTTGGAACAATCTCCAAGGTGGGCAAAGATACATACATTAAGATAGGTCTGGACCTAAACAGAATTAGGAGAGAAAAGAATGAATGTAAATCATGTCAAGCCTTAGTTGGGACTCAATTTCAATTTTTCATGTAGCAACATGCTTCCACAATCTTCAAATCATAACCGCAAGTAGTGAGAACAACCAAGTCAGCCAAGACTGGAGTTAACGCTAAGACTTTTAGGAACACGCTTCATGCACAATCTAGAATATACTTTACAGACTAATCCAAAGATAGGAACATGATCTAGATACTCCCACAAGAACGTTACAATCGCCAAAAACATCTACACAACCTCTAAACACTTTATCCATAAGATTCTTCAAACTGGAGCACTTGAACATTACTGCCGACCACTGTCATAAAGGAAAGATTGCTTGTGGAGCACCAAATCACAAACCATTTGAGCTGAAAGCACATAACATCATCACAAACTCAATTCTAGAACCGCAAACTATGAAACTTAAATGCGGAGAAAGATGGAGCATAATACATTCTCCCTGTCTCCATTAAATACACAGAAAACCAATTTTTACTTTGGTGAACACAACTCGCTCAAATCTTCACACCGGAGGCTCAAACTTGAAACATATCATCTACAGACATCCCTTAACATTACTTCCAATCCACAGGCAAAGATATTCAATCTACAGGATATGCGGAGCAAAACACTGCACTGTTCTTGAGAAATAAAACAATTCTAAACTTGTACTAATTCCTTAGATACTTGTTTAGACTTATTTAAATAACTTCCTTATGTGTTGACATCAATGACAACACTTACTGCTCATACTTGCAACACTTACAACATAGAAAGATTTAAAATTAGAAAATAAAAAATGAAATAACATATTTGGAGAACATTATTACACTATTATACTTATTATTATTTGTTTGCAACACATACAGTGAGAACAAATGTTATTAGAAATGTTAAGAGTGATGAATGTGGCTGATTTTTTCCTAATTAGAACCCAAGTTTGAAGTCACAAAGTGAAACCACACAAAATATTTCCACTTCATTCCTACCATTCAAAAATCAATATAATTTCAATATGATATTTAAATCTAGGCTAAGCAACACCACTCCCCTAGCATATTCATCACTAAAAAGAAGCACCAATGTCCAACCTAAAAACAAAACTTGTTGAAATATAGGCTTTAGCATGGGTACAACCTAACAACAAAGATATGACCCATTTATAAGATCTTTGTTAAGGACATTAATGGAAGCTAAAATTTTATTCCAAGTAACATTTTCATAAGGATCTTTGTTTTTTTTTCCACTACATTAAAAATGCAACCCTTTTATTCAAACAAAAAATTGATGACCTCCTATAACTTCAATAGGATATTGAACTTGTTGACAAAGCTTAGCTCCAAACATGAAAAAACAATAAACTATGTTTTGTTTGCACGAACTGACTTAGAAAGATAATTACAAATTTATCCAAGTTCTTATGGTTCATATTTACTTTGACACGCTCTCGTATCTTTGAAAATAATCAACAATGTTAGTAAATTATTTAATACTTTCAAAGTTACTTCTTTCTTATAAACTCATCTAAAATCTCTTAAATTATCACATTATGAAAGTCATAAGACACCATAAACAACAGTTAAGAATGTTGTCCAATAGTTGATAGACACAAACATTTATAACTCTATTATCTAAACAATAATATAATAACTCTAAAAATATAAATGTATCATACTTTACTAAAAAAAAACTATAAATTTAAATAGTTTTATTAATTATATTTTGGTAAGAAAAAATAAAGATGCTAAAAGTAAAATTAAGAGAAGACTACATTGGCAAGATAAGAATTGGAAAATGCATAAAAGAACACAAGATATTAAAGTAGAGCAACTAAATAAGAGCATTCATTAAAGTAGAGCATCTAAATCTCATGAAAATTAAAAAGAAGGCAAGAATAACGCAAGTGTGGCCCTCAAGCAAGGAATAATTATTAATGCCTCATAGCTTTGGAATATTGTATATAACATTTAGAACCTATTTGGTTTGCTTTTTTAAAGGCTGGTCCATCCCTCTCTTTCCACATAAGCATGGGAATCTTTTAATCCCAAAGCAAAGGGAATCTGCTCTTTAAAACAAGTGGGCATGGCATAATTAAAGTATTACAAATAAACTTTACCAAATGTACATTGCACCACAAGCCCCATTTTGTTATAAATTTGAAGAGTCTTTTATTGTTGTACTCACATTCGAGCAAGTTTGAATTGCATTCCTATCCAATTCTACTCTATAAATCCAGAGTCTGTAATAAATTAAAGATGGCAGCTGGACTTGCTATTGTGCTTGCCAAGGGTGTGATAGGAAAGCTTGCAGAGATTGTGGCAGAGCAAGTATTGAATGAGGCATCTCTGCGCTCAACTTCAAAAATGACTTCAAATGGTTGGAGAAGAAGCTCCGAAAGATATGTGCTTCTCTACAAGCTACAGATGAGCAAAGTGAATATAATGCCAAGGTGAAAGAATGGATGGTGAAGGTGAGGAATATTGTTTATGATGCACAAGATATAATTGATGAGTGTGCTGTTGAGCATTTGTATACAAGTGCCTGTCAATCATGTCTGTGAAATTGTAGTCAATTAGTCTTCCGATATAAGATGGGGAAGAGGATTAAAGAGCTCAAAGATAGGATTAGCTCTATTGTTCAAGAGGAGTAGGAGCTCAAGCTTTTCCATGAGGTGTCCCATATAAGTCAGCCCTCAACTAGTACATTCAAAAGAGAAGCAGAGTTGAGAAGATGGAGTCTCTTGGAGGAAGATTCAGCAACAGTAGGTATAGAGCACAAGGTGGAGTAAATTCTGAGATTGTTAGAGACTCTTGCTATTGGAGTTGTTGACGTCATAGGAATGGGTGGGCTGGGTAAAGCATTTCTTATTCAACATGTCTACAACAGATCAAAAAAAAGGTATGAGTGTTCTGCCTGGATTTCTGTTTCAAAGACGTGTTCTCTTAGAAAATTGCAATCTGACCTAGCCTCCAACATTGATTTAGAAATAGACAGTAGAGTAAGTGATGTACAGGCAACAGAGTTAATACATGGCAAGTTAGAGGGCAAAAGATGTTTGATTGTTCTGGATGATGTTTGGAGGAGTAGTGTACAAGGTAACTTGATATCTAGAGTTGGGTTTCCCACTAGCTGTAATAACCAGTGTAAAATAGTAGTTACCACTAGAAGTAGAGAGGTTGTTGAAACCATGATTTCCGATATCTATGAGATGCAACACTTGTCCAAACAGGATAGTTGGAATCTATTTTGCCTATTTACCTTCTTGGATCGTGAGGGAAATAGGCCCCCTGAGCGGATGGAGAGATTGGCTCATCAAATTGTAGAAGAATGTGGGAGGTTGCCACTGGTCGTAAAAATAGTTGCCGCATCATTGGCCAAGTTGTCCATCACACCAGAATGGGAGTCAAAACTGGGGCAGTTGAAAAAGGTAGTGAATCGAGAGGACTCCGTCATGAAGATTCTAAAGCTGAGTTTTGACTCTCTTCCTCCCAATATGAAATCTTGCTTTGCTTATCTTTCTTTCTTCTCAGAGGACACAAAGATTAATTTTAGTTCCCTTGGAGATCAAAAAGCTATACACCAGGATTATGTGATAGATTTGTGGATAGTAGAATGATTTATTCCACAAGTAAAAGACAAAGAACAAAGGGATATTGTGTTAGATTATTTACATCAACTTGTAAATTTATGTTTAGTGGATGTAGATAGACTTAAGTCTTGGTACACTGTATATGACTTGTTGATTGATTTGGTTGTAAATATATGTAAGGAACATGAGTGTGTATTTGATCTTCCCTTGGAAGAAACAAGTTGCCACAGATTATTAGTAGCAAAAAAGGGTATAGCTACTTGACATTACAAGTATTCCACATCACTTGTTTGATCATGTGAGATTGCTCTGGGTTATTGACTTTAGCCACATTGCCATCTCTACATTGCCAAATTGTGTTGGGAACTTGAAACTTGTTAAGGTTTTGAATTTGTCTCACACATAGATGAGGGAGGTGCCAGATTGTGTTAGAAGACTTAAGACTCATCAGTTTCTTCATGTTTCTTATTGCACAAGCCTAACACACCTACCTCACTGGATAGGTGACCTCAAATGTCTTTCCAATCTCAATGTAGATTGGTGCTCAAGAGAGCTCATTCACAATATGCCTAAGGGAATATAATAGCTATTAAGTCTAAGGAGACTGAGATCTAGTTACATCCTACTATCTACTGAATAGAATGAATTAAATTTTAAATATGTTGGCAATTTGTTCGATCTCCAAGAAATAAGGTTCGCTTTAGAAGATGTACAGGGATTGACAAGTGTAGAAGATGGCATCCTTGAGCGTCTGGTCAAAATGAGTGTTCTGGGATGTTAGAACTGGCGGTAATTTCTCCGTTTGCATGCAGCACCACATGAGGAGAAAATAAAACTCTAGATGAATATTTTTAATTTAATTATATTGCATGATTTTAGGCATTAAAGTTTAGTTTACTCATCCTTCTATGTTTAAGAAACCTCTATTAATAGAGTGGCATATTGTAACAGCTGGAGTATGAGGAAAATAATAAAGTTTTAAGTTTGTTGTGTATTTTTTGTTTGACTGTTTTATTATTATTTCTTTTTCTGCATCTACAAATGGTATCAGAGCAAAACGATCCTCATAGCCAAGTCTGAGCAGTCTGAGCAGTCGATTGAAGGAGGGTAGATTATTTCTGGTGCAGATCTGTTGCATTTTTTTAAAAGGAAGAGATGTATCATTTAGGAGCTGCTACTACACTCAGTGAATTCTCTACAAAGGCATTTCTTTCAAAATACAGAGATTTTCTTTTTGCTTCCAAGAAAGTTTAGTCACATAATTTTCTGGAAATGGAAGAACCACCAGATATTGAGAGTGATGATGCCTTCATTGAAGATGAGGCAATTGTCCTATTTTGAAGAAGCCAACACTTTGAAGACAGGGAAGGATGCAGTAGAAGATAGATAGATGTTCAATAGTCTGAGATGCTTGTGGATCAGAGAAACTATACCTCATTGGGGTTATGAGACATGCATGTGAGGATTGATATCCAATAGTTCAAGGGAGATCCAAAAATCTAGAAGTTTAGCATCATACCTTTAAGAGGGTAATGAGACACTTCATGTGCAAATGGTGTCCAATGATGTTGGGAACTTGGATTACAGCTAGAAGGCTATTAGAGTTGTTAAGGGAAAATTGGATTCAAATGAACAATCAATATAATAAATAGCAATGATACCCAAAACTCAATGAAATAATGAACAAAAGAGATTCAATCAAAATAATGAACAATACAAAGTAAACCTCCTTTAATTCGTAGCTTCCATTGATTGCCTATCACAAATGATCTTGTCTATGAATATGGCCCTCAGAAGGTGCACTTCCTTGCTATGATTCCAAGATGTCAAATGGGAATGGCTATGATAGTTTTGCCATGAAGATGAGCTTCACAACAATGATAATAGTGTGTAGTACCGAGTGTGATCGCAAGCAATGAAGGAATTGGTGCCAAAGGCGCGCTATAATTCCTGTAGAGTAAGGATACTTAAAGCTTGGATGAATGAAATGGAAGAACAGGGTTCTTTTTATAGACTTGGGAAAGAAGAGATCAACGGTATAGAACAGTTGAGGAATGTGTACAAGTAAGAAGAAGACATGTGTCTTGCTATATTTTGCATGAGAGGAATTAATACAATAGAAGAATGAGTTAACTGAAGAGATAAATCAATTAAAGAATAGATCAATCAGTTAAGAGAATAGAACTAGAGAATGGAAATTGCATGAGGATGAGAAGATATTTTAACTCAATTAAATATTTAGAATATTCAATTGTATGTGCACAAAGATTGAATTATATTTAGAGATAACTCAATTTAGAAGAAATAGACAACTTAAATAAATATTTGATTTATTTAAATTTAGAGAATATATTATTGGAAGAAATAATTAAATAATTGATATGATTTAATTTAGAAGATTTTGGAAGAATGAATAAAATATTTGATTATATTTTATTTTTAGAGATTGAGAGGATTTAAATAAATTTGATTGATTTATTTAAATTTGGAAGAATGATTTGATTTAATTAAATAATTAAGAATTATTTAATTGTTTGGAAGAATTTAATTAAATAAAGGATTTTATTTAATTTTGACTTTAGAATAGATAATTAAATATTTCGATATTTAATTAATTTAGAGAAATGTGAATCAAATAAATAAATTTGTTTATTTATTTATTGATAGAAGAATTAGAATGAAATAAATATTAAGAACATTTATTTAGACCGAGTCATGTCATTTTTAGGCATATACATTTTGCCCCTCTTTGATGCAATGCAGTTTACGGCATTGCTTCAAATAAATCAATTGTTGAATAATGATACATGCCCCAGTTTGCCCTTGGTATAGGTTATGATGATAGGATGCCCCCTCGGGAGATTGGATGGGAAGAAGGCAGAAGACGTGAGACGGACAATCTCACGATGACGAAGGGAAAACTTGGTTAGATTTGAAGAAAATAGGATGCGTTTTAGAGAAACAGGAAGAAAACTGGAAGAAACGGGTGTGGGAAGTAGTCATAGTCACCACATAGCCAGATTAGGGTTTGCATGCTATATATAGGAGCTGGGTCCACAAGATAATTCATTTGCACACTTGGCTTTGTTTGATTTGCTTCTAAGAGCATAGGAGAGCATAGAGCATAGAGCAGTCAGCACGAGGATGGGCATTCCACGCGAGGAGCATTACTTTGAGCAATTCTATCGATTCAACCGGCCAGCAGAGGCAGGACCCCTGGTATGTATCTCAAAATTTTTTCCCTAGAGTCGATTTTTAGCGCAATAAATGCTAGGAGAAAATAGGATAGACAAATGCGTTGGATAGTAGTTTGGCGCATCTGGCATGTGAAACTGCGCATCTGTTAAACTTTAGCGCATTTAGGATATAGAATGGCACATACACTCAAGCTGTGCATGCATGAGTTTAGTCGGCGCATGCATAATTTTGCAACGCATTTACGGTATGAAGCGGCGTATGCAACTGGGCGGCAAATTTACGGTATAGGACAGCGCATGCACCAGAAGTGGCGCATTTGACAAGAAACGGTGCATTTGTCAAGAAATGGTGCATGTACCATCTATTATGGCACATATGATATAAATAGGTAGTTTACTTAACAAAATTGACTCGATTGGCATCCTGTTTGATGCATCAATCAACAAGCTATCTCCGAGATTGCAGAAATCTAGTCAAGAGATGTAGTGTGCTGTTTTGACAAATTTGATATGCTAAGTTAGTTGATTTGTTTCTATAGATATGTTGAGCATGGTACTTGCACCTTTAGGTTGACACCTTCCTTTACGTACTTTGCAGGAGTACATTCGAGATACACTTCAGTCGAGGGAGCAGTTTCCCATGCCTATGTTGCAGAGACATATGCTGACTAAGATGGACCAAGAGGTGCTCGGTGCGATGGGTTTGGACTACATTTGCTTTATGCCCGAGGTTTGAGTGAACCGTGAGTTGCTGACTGCAGCAGTGGAGAGGTTCCACAGTGAGGACGGGACCTTCCACTTCCCTACTAGCGAGATGACAGTGACATTAGAGGACATATACAGGATACTCCACTTGCCTATTCAGGTAGAGCTCGTGGAGTACAATCCACAAAGGGATGCAGGACTTGTAGAGTATAGGCGAGTATTCAATGATCCTGAGATGGTCAAACAAGTTATCTTTTGGCAGGACATTAATGACTACTACGACTATTTCTCAGGGATAGTTGCAAGACTGATCGGAGACATTGCATGCCCCGATAGGAGATCGCACGGGTTCCCCATTGGATGGGGACGGATCGTGGAGCGGATGGTTACAGAGGACACCCGTTATGCTTGGGGTTTTTGCATGCTGGCACACCTATACCATGACATGCATTAGGTGGTATACCACAGGGGTGCGAGTCTATTAGCAAGTGTGTCATTGTTTGTAGTTTTGGCTATGGGAGCACATAGCGATCACTAGACCGATTTGTGTTTTTGACAGACAGAGAGGACAGCCATATAGCTATGGCTACGCATGAGTGATTTCCCAGCATAGGATGGGGAAGCTCAAGTATTGGAGGCACGCATTAGATGGAGTAGATTTGGTCGTCCGACGGCCATATCTAGATTGTTACCAGACGTGGTGGCTGATAGGCCGGACATGGTTCATCTTAGAGAGACAGATTGTCAGCCAAGTTCAGAGACAGTTTAGGAGGAGATGGGGCATGCCACAGGGGCAGGCTCTATTTGCATGGACCCATGCTGAGAGATTCAGATGGGGGCTAGTGGCGTCCTATGAGGAGGCAGTGGCAGAGTTTTGGCAGGCGCCTTATATTGCCTGGGATATGAGGAGAGAGATTGCAGATGCTGGGATGACCTAGGATTTTGAGGAGTGGTTCGTTGCCCACCCATTTCTGAGATACTTAGGGCCTGGGGAGTTGGTTCCTCATATAGACGAGGCATATTCAAATGATGAGGGCCAGGTTGGTAGGAGGAGGAGGAGGATTGGAGGAGGGGGAGGTGGTGGAGATGATGGAGGAGGAGGAGGTGGTGGAGATGGAGACAGAGCTAAATAGAGGAGGAGAGCTGGGGAGGGACCTTCCTACACTCAGCAAATAGTGCCACTGTAGGTCGCACAGTTGGCTCCACAACAGCCACAGATGCCACCACCCTAGCAAGTGGCATAGCAGCAGGTACCCCAGCCACAGGGGTAGGGACAGGTACAGGCATCTTAGGGTCCAACACAGCTGGATGTCCAGGAGAGGGCTATAGCGATGTTGAGAGGACAGGTTAGGCATCTGCGAGCACAACTTAGGATGGCTGAGGCCTGGTGAGAGACAGATGCAGAGGTTATCTTGGGGCTCACCAAAGAGTGAGATATGGCAGAGGCGCAGATATGAGTTCTCCAAGTGGAGCAAGATACAGTAGTGTCAACCCTTAGGACAAATGCCACGAGCATCTTTTTGGTTGGGCAGGTGCATCAGGCACAAGCATAGCTAGCACAGGCACAGCTAGCACAAGCACAGTTAGTGCAAGCACAATTAGTGCAAGTACAGACATAGTTGGCGCAGGTGCAAGGGCAGTTAGCGTAGGTGCAGGGTGAGCTTGCCAAAGCGCAGTCTCAGACACAGTATTACCAAGGTTTATACCATGGTGTTGTGCCAATTAGTTAGAGGGCTCCGAGCTACAGGAGTCAGTCCATGGCCTCCCAGAGAGTAGGATGATTGAGGTTAGGAGCTTCTGTGATGGGCCCACAACAGTCTACGGCCAGTGGAGGAGGGGATTCAGGAAACTGTTGGTAGCAGCAGTTCACAGCAACAGGGATAGTAGATACTTGTGTAGACTTTGGCTCTTACATACACTTTTTGATGGCTTAGATAGCTAGATACATATGTACCACTTTTGTATTTTGAGACTCGTATCACCATCCTTGAGATGTATCTTTTGTATATGACATTGACTCAAAGATGGACGACTTGATATTGTACATTTGGACATATTTATGATATTTATATGATGATGCAGTTTATTTGATGCTCTCTATATTTATGAGTTATGATGCATTTATATTGTATGATGTGATGCATATGTTTATCTAATGCAGACTTAGAGGTTTACTTGATGCTATGTGATGTTATCTAATGCAGATTTTTATATGATGCTATGTGATGCTATATGACCTAATGTAAACTTAGATGTTTTACTTGATATGCCTCTAATGTGTTAATGTGAATGGTATCTATATGATTATGCAATTTATGTGATGCACTTATCTATGTTTTTTATTTTTTCTGTTTGACACTATGTGATGATTGCAAAATGTATATGGATGACTTGATGCACCTATTATGTATGCGACTAATTTAATTATGTAAATGACTATCTCATGTGATATGATATGCAACTCTATGCTATGTTTTTGTGATGTCCAAATGTACTCTATCGACACAGAAATGACATAATGGTACATAGAAGATTGATTGAAAGAATGAATCGATAGAAAGACTCACAAGATTTGATTTGTATTGCTACTCTGCATTGTTTGGATCTTTTATTGCATGAGATACGGATGTATGGATGTATAATGGATGTATAATGGATGCTTTGATTTTGACATCTTGATGGTGCAAGTATTTTGAAGTGCCTATTTCATCATTGGGCAATTTTTTTGTACTTTTTCCGAATGTTGTAAGTTAATACAAGAATCTAGGTATAATTGAACCGAGATGACCTGAGCATTGCTTACATGGATTTTTCTTTCACAAGTTAATACAAGCATCTAGGTATAATTGAACCGAGATGACCTGAGTATTTCTTGCATATCAATAGACAAGGATTGCCCCCTTTCATGTTAGACCTTAGATGTCCTCGATGATCTTTTGCCGATCATGTCCTTAGACAAGGCATCACATTACTAAGTTTAATCCACAAACAACAAAGGAAATAATCATGCCCCTATCATAGCATCTCTAGCTTCTGGCATCCTTGAGTAGTATAAAAAGACATGATAGCAAAAATCAAGACTCTTGTATTTTAACCATGATTCCAATCCACAAAACATTTTTGCATTGAGATGTGTTTGTTTCTTGCCATAATTTAGGTAAAATCATTTAGAATGCCTTAGGTGTTTGCTTGCTTTGTTCTGGATAGGTTAATGTCTTGTGTCAAGATTTCTTCTTGAAAAGAGTGGGTTTTGTTTGCACTTGCTTGCTTGGTGAAAAGATTCCACAATCCTTATTGGTGAGATGGACCCTAAGGGACTAACCTAGTGTCTTGGGGGTTCATTGCTAAATGGCCTTGCCTATGTGACAACGCAGAGGCAACATAGTTTGGGGTAAACCCAAACGGACCTAAGACCTAGGCAACAAAAAGTGGTATGAACTCAGATAGATAGAAGGACTAGACATGGGATGAATGGGACAGTGGAGCCTCGGGGGCACATTTGAGAAATGGCCTTGCCTACGTGACAACGCAGAGGTGACATCGTTCATGGACTTGGACCATGGATACTAACAAGAGATATTATACTAGGCTGACACTATGGATAGGATATGGGGTAAAACCTTGGTTGACAAGGTAACAAAGAGATAGAGTATCAAGCCATGATAGGTTATCGTTAGGATTTTATTATGGAATAGATATGGATCGAATGGGACACGAGTGAAGGAAGAATAGATACAAGGTGATTGGTTTCCCAAAGATGGAGGAAGCGGTTTATCACAAGTAACACATGTTTACCAGATTTTCACCACTTACTTTTATTTGCACGAAAGCTAGAAAGTATGCATGATGCCTGTTTGCCAAGTTTTCATCATGATACCTATCTAAGGCGCCTGTTTGCCAGGTTTTCACCAAAGGACGATTTTTTTGTATTTTTCTGATTTTTTTTTTGGTATTTTTTTGCTTTTTTATTTTTTTGTATTTTAAGCCCCCCTTACATTGGGATTCTCCTAGGTGTAGAACCGGTGAAGATGCATGTTATTGATTGGGTCATCGAACAGCTCACCCTCTGATGTTGCTAACTGATATGCCCCTGATCCATAAACAGCTAAGATCACATAAGGCCCAAGCCAGTTGGGTTTGAACTTGCCTTTCTTTTCCCGATCCTATTGATTATGGGGATTCTCCTTAAGTACTAGATCTCTAACTTTAAAGACTCTTGGGTGAACTCTATGGTTATAGCTTCGTGACATCATTTTTTGATATGCTTTGAGATGGTTAAAGGCTTTCTGTCTCCTTTCTTCTAGCAACTCTTGTTCTTGCAATCTAGAAACTCGGTACTCTTCATCTGTTATGAGACCTTTTAATGACACCCTAAGAGATGGTAACTCAACCTCAATGGGAAGGATAGCTTCGGATCCATAGACAAGGGTGTAAGAGGTAGCACCTGTGGGAGTGCGTATACTAGTTCTGTAGGTCCACAAAACAAGATTGAATTGGATGTGCCAATCATGGCCAGCATCATTGATTTTATTCTTGAGGAGTTTCAAGATGGTCTTGTTGGATGCTTCTGCTTGGCCATTGCCTTCGGGGTAATACGGTGTGGAGAAATGGTGTTGGATTTTAAATCGGTCACAAAGTTCTTGGACATCCTAGTTTTTGAAGGGTCTTCCGTTATCCGTGATAATGGATGAGGGAATTCCATATCTGCAGATGAGGTAATTGAGGATGAATGAGGAGATTTTCTTACCTATGACGGTGGTGAGGGGAACAGCTTCAATCCACTTGGTAAAGTATTCAGTGGCGGTTATTATGAATTTATGGCCATTGGATGAGGGTGGATGGATTTTACCCATAAGGACAAGTCCCCATTGACAAAAGGGCCAAGGTGTCGTTAAAGGTCTCAACTCTTGAGTTGGTACATGTATCAGGTTCCCATGTATTTGGTACTGCTTGCATTTTGTCACAAACTAGTATGAATATATTTCCATGTTCGGCCAATAATAACCCAAATGCATGAGTTTCTTAGCTAAGGAAGGACCGCTAGAGAGTGTTTCGCAGATCCCTTCATGTACATCTTGTAAAGCGGTTTGGGATTCTTCTCATTCTAAACAATAGAGTAAAGTACCATCTAGACCACGTCGGTATAGAGTGTCCGGCAATAATGGTATAATGAAAGGTTTGGTGTATAAAGGTTCGTCGTTGGTTTGAAGATAAGTCAGGTGGGAGGGTGTTGTCCTTGAGGTAAGTGTAAACCTTACCATACCAAGGTGAATCAAATCCAACTAAAAGGCAGATGGAATGGATTTCAGGAAGATCATAAGTTGGTTGTCGAATTGATTCCACTAGGAACTCGTACCGTGACTCATTCTCTAGTATTTCGAGAAGAGAGGCAATGGTTTCCATGTCATCTGCTGCTTTGTTTTCAATCTGAGGTATCTGCTCAAAAGAGATGATCACAAAGTATCCCTTAAAGTCCTCAACCATCTGCTTGTATGGGACAAGCTTCTCATCTTTAGTTTGGTAATCGTCATTGACTTGATTGATCACTAGTTGAGAATCACCATAGACATGTAGCTCTTTGATTTTCCACTCTGTTCCCATTTTGAGGCCAATGACCAAGGCTTCATATTATTCTATGTTGTTGGTGCATGGGAATAGCAAGTGGTAAGACTTTGATATGGTGTCACCATGAGGAGTCACAAACAAGATTCCTGCCCCCGATTCATGGTTTGTGTGGGACCCATCAAAGTAGAGCTTCCAGGAATGTGTTGAGATATTGAATAGGGATTCGTTTGGAAATTCAAATTGCATTGGTGTGGTGTCCTGTAGTGGTGCGTCTGCTAGCTAATCGGCAATGACTTGACCTTTGATAGCCTTTTTGTCTACATACTCAATGTCATATTCACTTAGGAGCATTACCCATTTGGCTAGGTGACCTATTAGAGCTACTTTGCTTAGTAGGTACTTCAGTGGATCTATTTTTGCAATAAGTTTGACTAGATGTGCAAGCATATAATGTCAAATTTTTTGGGATGCAAAAACTACTGCAAAACATGATCTTTCTATCTGAGAGTACTGTGATTCATAGGCCACCAATGTGCGGCTGATGTAGTAGACGGCTCTTTCTTTATTTTCATAATCTTGTTGTGCTAGAAGAGCCCCAAGAGCTATTGTTGTAGTAGATATCTTTAATAACAATGGTTTCCCTTGGATAGGAGGCATGAGAATGGGTGGATTCATAAGATACTCTTTTAGTTTGTCAAATGCCTCTTCACATTTTTCATCCCACCTAAATGGAATGTTCTTGTGCAGGAGATGACTGAATAGTTGACACTTGTCTGCTAGTTGTGATATGAATCTATGGATTGCTTGTAGCTTGCCTTGTAGAGATCTTAGTTGAGTAAGATTCTTGGGTGGTGGCATGTCCATAATAGTAACTTTGGCGGGGTCCACCTCTATTCCATTTGTTGATACAATAAAACCTAAGAGTTTGCCTTAGGTGACTCCAAACACACATTTCTTTGGGTTTAGCCTGACTTTGAATTGTTCTAGTCTTTGGAAGATTTTCTTTAACACATCCAGGTGTGATTCTCTTGTGAGTGACTTTGCAAGGATATTGTCTACATAATCTTCCTTTGTTACGTGCATCATATCATGGAATATAGTGGTCATAGCACGTTGATATGTGGCTCTTGCGTTCTTTAGCCCAAATGGCATGACATTCCAGCAGAAAGTGCCCCATGGACAAGTAAAAGTTGTCTTATGCTGGTCTTACGGTGCTATCTTGATCTGATTGTATCTTGACAAGCCATCCATGAGAGATAACATGGTATGCCCTGTTGTTAAGTCGACTATGATATCTATATTTGGCAACGGAAAATCATCCTTGCAGCAAGCTTTGTTTAGATCTCTAAAGTCATTGCATAGTCTGACTCGGCCATCAGGTTTGGACACTAGTACTATGTTGGAGACTCATTCTGGATAGTCTATAGCTCTAATGAACCCGACATCTAGTAATTTCTTGAGTTCTTTTTTTAAAAATAGTGCTATGTGTGGATGCATCTTTCTAAGCTTCTGTTTCACTGGTTTCACTCCTAGATCTAGTGGAAGATGATGCAAAAGCAAATCTGGATCTAACCCCAGCATATCTGCGTATGACCAAGCAAAATTGACTTGCTTTCTCTTGAAGAATGGTACAAACTTAGTTTTCTCTGGTGGGGTTAGAGACTTAGCAAAGTGAAAGACCTTAGGTTTTTCCTCTGTTCCAATGTTAACAGGCTCTGTGGGTTTCACAACAATCTGAGACTTCTCTTGGTGCATGTCGTCGAGGAGAGTGTCAAGCCTTCCATCGTCAAGTGCCACAGTTGGGTTTTCACCATCAGATGCGTCCATTCTTTTTACTGTTTTGGGATTTGACACTGTCGCAAAGTGATTTTCACCGTCAGATCCAGTTTTTATTTTGATTTTTTTACGACTAGAAGGCTTGGCACCCTCTCTGAAATAAGCCACAGTATTAAGTTCAATAGCGAAGCCAGCTTTATGATCTTCTTTAGGTAGGTGGTCCCTAAGTTCCATGTAGTCAATATAGGCATCGTCATTTTGGAACATATCTAGTTGTGGGGTTCCTTGTAGATCCCAGTCAATAAGCTCAGGATGCACAAGGGGGAGGGAGTTGGAGGATAGATATGATTCGTTGATAGTTTGAATGGATATACTAGGAGTATTGGTAGGGAGAGTGTTCGGGAATGTACTTTCCTCTAAGTTGTTTATTGTGATAGAACTCGAACCTTCCTCGAAAGTCATATTCTCAGGGATAGGCAAATCACACTCTAATGGCCTATTCAGTAGTGTTTGTCCCTCACGGCAGGGGCTATAAGTTTGAATGGTATCCACCTCTTTGTCGTCGTAGTAATGCTCTGTCAGCTCATCCCACTCATATTCATTGGAATCTATGTCACTGTCCTCTTGAAGTGTATGGATCATTTCCACAAGACAAGCATATGCTTTAGCTTTGCCCTTGTCCTTGTATCCTAGACCTTTTGTAGTTCTAGCCAAAGAGGATGAACAAGGTTGAATGGGTTCTATGATTCCTTCTTTTCTTAGGCCGATGGGGCCTTGTCATTCATAACCCATTTTGTGTAGGATAGTTTCACCTCGCCCATAGATTTCTGTTGGGAGCTTAAGTGGCTCTTGTTGTATCTTCTCTTCTTCTTCAGTGTAAAGCTATTGTAGGATTTCTCTTTCCTCTATTTCATCTGATAGGGTCCCCCATTTTACAAAGGGAGCTATGGGAGGTGTAAGAGGAGCAGATGGCTTTGGAAAATGCTTGGGTCGCCTAAAGGATCTAGGAGATAAAGGCATCTTGGCTAGATAGAGGCTATGCTCAATGGAGTATTCCCCTACTCCTATTTATTTGATGGTAATTTTCTGCTCTTTGGGCTTTGATGAGGAAGCCTCAGAGGTAGAATCATGCTGTGGGGTAGGGGATGTAGATGCTCTATTGTTTGGTATGATGCAATCAGGTTTTGAAAAGATAGAGTTACAATGCTGAAAGGGGTCGGGGTCACCTTGGATGGTGACCTACTTGCTGTTATGAGGGAATTTTATGCATTTGTGATAGGTAGATGGCATAGCTTTCATGGCATGAATCCATGGTCTACCTAGGAGAATATTATAGGTGAGCTCCCTATCTAGGACTTGGCACACAACATCTTTTATCACCGGTCCCACTTGTATGGGTAATACCACTGTTCCCTTGGTAGTTCTCTCTTCTTCATCATAGGCTTTGATAGTAATCTTCTTCCTTGGATCAACTGCATTTTTAGAGAACCCCAATGTAAGGACTAGCTTCAATGTGCAAATATTTAAACCAGTTCCCCCATCAATGAGAACCCTCTTGATGCGGTGCTTATGGATGAAGGCGACAATGTGTAAAGGGGTGTTATGAGGTTGAGACACTGAGAGGTCATCCTGTTCGGTAAATGATATGGTACTTGAAGAGGTCAGATTACCTACCATGGCCTGAAACTTCTCTTGGGCCAAGTTAGTGGGCACAGTGGTTTCCACTAAGGCTTTATCAAGAATCTCCTTGTGGGAAGGAGATAGACGCAACAACTCTAAGATAGAAATGTGGGTCAGAGTCTTTTGTAGTTGGTCTATGATGCTATACTGATGGAAGTTGGACTGAGAAGGTGACAACCTTGGAGGAATGGTATTCAATGTGACCTTACCACTGCGAGTAATGATACTACAATCAGTTTTGTTGGGCTCTGATTGTTGGTTGGGCGTGACCACATTGATTTGTGAGACCTGCTCTGATATGCAATTGATGGTATAGTCAAATGGTACACTTGCGTAGTTGGCATTACTATTCTCATTGTTCTAATTTTGCTTGTTGTGGTTGTTGTTGTTTCCGTTGTTCTTGTTGTTGTTGTACGGCCTATCATGATTTAGAAGTGGATCTTTGTAAGCCACATACGTCTCATTAGAAGTATGTTGATGAGCTCCTCCTTGATTTTGATCAAGCACATCTTGAATAACATGTTTGAGATGAATACAAATGTTGGTTGTATGTCCTCTTCCTCTATGATACTCACAGTAGTCGGTGTCTTTCCAATAGTGAGGTTTGATTTGAGGCTCATAATCACTTGTTGGCAGTAGAGAAATTTCATTGTTGGCCAATAGCTTCCTTAATCCAGATTCTTGGGACTCACCTAGCGGTGTGAACTTTCATCTTGGATTTGAGTTGAACCATGGTCTTGGCTCCTGAGAGAATGTTTTGTTGCGTGTAACATTGCTTGCCTCTCCTTTGAGAGTGAATATCAGTTGTTGCTTGGGAGCTGCCACCTTGGCATAGACTACTCCATCATTGACGACATTTTTATTCTTAGTCCAAAACTTTGATTTGTTAGTCATGTAGTTGGAGGTAGGTGTGTCCTTATATAACTTGATTTGTCCCTTGGCGATCATAGCTTTTTCAATAAACAATCCCATTTCGATGACTTTTGAAAATGAAGTAGGGAATTGAATTTGTATTTGGTAGCTAAGATCGAAGTTGAGGTTATGGACAAACATCTCCATGAATTGCTTCTCAGGTACATCATATGAGCATTTGCTTGCTAGTTGTCTTCATCTTTGTAGGAAGATGGCGAATGATTCACCACTCTTTTGCTTGGTATTGCATAAATCAAGCATAGAGACTTCATGTTCAATATTGTACGAGAAGTGCGTGATGAATTTGTTGACTAACTCATCAAAAGTTTTGATGCCCAGTGGAAGCTGTGAGAACCACTCCATGGCTTGACTACCTAGAGATCTAGGGAATAGTCTCATTAAGTAAGTCTCATTGTGAGCTACTTCCATGCATGCTACGTTGAATTCCCTAATGTGATCTCTAGGGTTCCCTTTCCCTTTGTACTTGTCAAACTTAGGAATTTTGAATCGATAGGGGAATGGAGTCATGTTCAAACTTTTATCAAAGGGGTACGGTGCAATATCTTCCAAGGAGAAGGTTTTAGTGTTTGTACCCATCTTGAGATCCGTCATTTGTTGTGTTAGACCCTCGATTTGTTTCCTCATTTCTTCCATAGGAGTGCTTGGGTCTATGGCTTTCTTTCCTTTTTCATGATTATCCTCTATGTTTTCTTGGATTGTGCTTAGATCGAAATCGGCGAGGAGTTTAATTCCAAGATTTGCAAGATGATAAAAATACTTATGAGGGTCTTCATGGAGCACTTTCTCTAGTAAGCATTAGAATTCCCAATCTTGGAGGGTTCCTTGATAATCTTTGTGAGACATTTCCTCATCACTATCATGAGGGGTGATAATGTGGTTGGATGATCCAGCCATTTCAAGTTGCTTTTTGTATTGAGATCTAGTAAGAACCATGCAAGGTGACGTGGGATGAGGTGGGATGAAATTAGAGATTTTGGCAAGGTGCCGATGGAGACTGCTGAGAATAGGATACTTACAACAAGATTTGGACAAGTTACTCTTTCAATCAATGATTCCAAGTAAGATGGCCGATACAAGACAATAGCCACTAGTAAGGGTACTCAGTACCTGTCTTACTGTGTAGGGACAAGTTGTGCACCAAGACCACTAGCAAAGTCCTGTGACTTACTGGGGTTACTTGAATCCAAAATGATACGAAAAAGGGGCCTATGCTGATCTGATATGGGATACTTTGACTTTGGACTAGGAAGACCTGATAGAAGGTGAATGGGATGACCAACGAAAGAGAGAGTTTGATATGGAATGGATGAAAACGTGACTACAAGGTAAGATCTGATCTCAGAACTTGGAACTAGACTGAAATGGGTACCCATAAATGACAAAATTGTTCTCTCAAAGACTGTGGAAGTGCTCACTATCACGCATGCACCGGAATAGATGCGCCGTGAAAACTGGTAAATGCGCAGGAAGTCTAGACAGATGCGCCACACTGGTAAATATCAAATGCACCGTAACAGGTAGTAAAAGTGCTGCAAGTCAGTACAGATGTGCCGCAGGTCAGCACAAATGCGCAACAAAAGAGGACGAATGTGCCACTCTAGTTTTCTCAGTATTTTTTTGCAATTTTTTGGCAATTTTCTGATGTTTTTGGTTTCTTTGGTTGTAAGAAGGTCTTTTTGATCTGATTTTTCTAAATTTATGGCAAGAAGACATAGCAAAAACAAAGAATGTTTTTTATGGTTTTTTATTTTTTTGTGATTTTTTGACTCTTTTTGGACTAAAAGAAAGCAAGTACACCCTAGGTTTCAAAGGACAATATAAAATGGAATTCTCACTATCTCTAGTGAAGCATCTTTGGGAGGTGATAATCGCCCTTGCCTGCACCAGATTATAGGGGTTTTGGCCTACTAAAATAAAGGATAAGTAATAAAGGCAACCATTCGAGTGGTTATACATGCGACAACACTACTCTTTGTTATGGAGTCTCCCAGCCTACAAGGGTTGCGCCTTGGAGGGTTTTGGGGGAGGTTGGCTATCGGCATAACACAACTGCACTCGTTGTTTGAAGCTTTCACTCCAAACATAATTTATTTATAGTGGTTTGGAAGGGCTTGGCGTCTAGCCTGTTACCACTTAGGTTCATTCCGACTTGGATGAACGGTATCCAAAAGTAGGCCCCTCTAAAGGAAAAACACATTCGAAAATGATATGTCTGGCATTTTGGTCACCCAAGATAGGGGAGAGCATAGGCCTAGTATCATTCCCAAAACATAGAATATAGTGGTTCTTTTCCCCTAGTTAAAATGAGAAAAACTAGATGAGCTATCTACTTGGGCAAGCATAGAAATTTATTAACTTTGAAGTGATAACAAGATAGCAATAGTCCAGTTTTACCAAGATAGCAATGATGTGTTCAATTTTATCCCAGATAGCATGAATATGTTAACTTTGAAGTGATAATCGAGATAGCAATGGTTCAGTTTTACCCAGATAGCAATGATGTGTTCAATTTTATCCAGATAGCACAAATTTGTTAACTTTGAAGTGATAATCGAGATAGCAATGGTTCAATTTTAACCAAATAGAAATGATGTGTTCAATTTTATCCAGATAGCAATGAGTTGTTAACTTTGAAGTATAGCAATATAGCAATGATTCAATGATATATAAGATAGCAATGATTCAATTACCGCCTTCCTAGTTAAAACTATGTGAGATTTGCATAAGTATCCATTTACATTCCCGTTAGAAATCAAAGTGTGAGTTAACAAGTGCAACTATATGATTCTAAACTAGTACCTAGCCTGCAAAATAGATCAAGAGTGTTCCTGCAAAAAGACATCAGCGTTAGTGAAAACTTCAAGGAAACCCTAAAAATCACTTCCTAAATTAGATGTGCAGCTTCAGAGACTGAATGCGCAGAAATAGAGCTCAGAAGCACCGCAGCACATATGCACTAAGACAGAGGTCAAAAGAGAAGGAAAATAGTGTATATGCGCTGATCTGGCAAATGCGCTGTATCAAAGGGTAAATGTGCCAGAACAGAGTATGTATGTGCCAAAAGGATGTATGCGCTAGAACAGACAGTATATGCATCGGAATAGAGACTGTATGTGTCGAAGGAACATATGCGCCGTAACAAATATCAGACGCATGATAGAATGTGTCAAATGTGCAATTTCCTCCTGTGTACAGCTTTCTAAAACACAAAAACTCAGTTTTTGGGTTAAATTTGGGGCTAGGCCCCATGGTGGGCACCAAAAATGTTAAGGGAAAATTGGATTCAAATGAACAATCAATATAATAAATATCAATGATACCCAAAACTCAATAAAATAATGAACAAAAGAGATTCAATCAAAACAATGAACAATACAAAGAAAACCTTCTTTAATTCGTAGCTTCCATTGATCGCCTATCACAAATGATCTTGTCTATGAATATGGCCCTCAGAAGGTGCACTTCCTTGCTATGATTCCAAGATGTCAAATGGGAATGGCTATGATAGTTTTGCCATGAAGATGAGCTTCACAATAATGATAATAGTGTGTAGTAATGAGTGTGATCGCAAGCAATGAAGGAATTGATGCCAAAGGTGCGCTGTAATTCCTACAGAGTAACAATACTTAAAGCTTGGATGAATGAAATGGAAGAACAGGGTTCAATTTATAGACTTGGGAAAGAAGAGATCAACGGTATGGAAAGAACAAGAAGATCAACGGTATAGAATGGTTGAGGAATGTGTACAAGTAAGAAGAAGACATGTGTCTTGCTGTATTTGTATGAGAGGAATTAATACAATAGAAGAATGAGTTAACTGAAGAGATAAATCAATTAAAATAATAGATCAATCAGTTAAGAGAATAGAACTAGAGAATGGAAATTGCATGAGGATGAGAAGATATTTAATATTGCATGTGCACAAAGATTGAATTATATTTAGAGATAACTCAATTTAGAAGAAATAGACAACTTAAATAAATATTTGATTTATTTAAATTTAGAGAAGATATTATTGGAAGAAATAATTAAATAATTGATATTATTTAATTTAGAAGATTTTGGAAGAATGAATAAAATATTTGATTATATTTTATTTTTAGAGATTGAGAGGATTTAAATAAATTTGATTGATTTATTTAAATTTTGAAGAATGATTTGATTTAATTAAATAATTAAGAATTATTTAATTGTTTGGAAGAATTTGATTAAACAAAGGATTTTATTTAATTTTGACTTTAGAAGAGATAATTAAATATATTGATATTTAATTAATTTAGAGGACTGTGAATCAAATAAATAAATTTGTTTATTTATTTATTGATAGAAGAATTAGAATGAAATAAATATTAAGAATATTTATTTACACTGAGTCGTGTCATTTTCAGGCGTATACAGGAGCAACTTGAATAAGTTTTACTGGTCCAAAAATGTTTTTTTCAAAGAACAACTTCTGAATAATGCGGAAGTAGTTACTGGTAGAAATTAAGAGGGAGTGTTAGAACTCGTTGTAATTTCTCCGTTTGCATGCAGCACCACATGAGGAGAAAAATAAAACTCTAGATGAATATTTTTATTTTAATTAGATTGCATGATTTTAGGCATTAAAGTTTAGTTTACTCATCCTTCTATGTTTAAGAAACCTCTATTAATAGAGAGGCATATTGTAACCGCTAGAGCATGAAGAAAATAATAATGTTTTAAGTTTGCTGTGTATTTTTTGTTTGACTATTTTATTAGTATTTATGTTTCTGCATCTACATGGGAGTAATGAATAAAATTCCTGCAACAGAGGGTGATATAGGAGAATCTACTCTTCCAGCATTCCCAGTGAAACTAAATGTTATGAAAAATCTTCAACAACTTACTTTTGAGCGTTTCTCTATGCCAAGTTAGATATGTGGAAAGGAAAATCTGACAGAACTTACATTGGTGGAGTGTAGTGATTATCCATCGCTCCAAAAGATGCCCAACTTACAAGAATTGGATTTGCGGGTTAATTTGAAATGCACAGAATTGCCAAAGAACTTTGGAGAGAGTGGGGGATTTCCTAAGCTGGCTAAGCTGGGTATTGTTGACTTCCCTCTTTTAGAGGAGTTACCCGCGTTGGAAGAGAAAGCGATGGCACGTCTGGAAGGACTATTCATATGGAATCCAAGGAAAGAGATACAATCCATTCTTAAAAAAATATGGATGAAATGGGATCACATCCCAAAGTCATGTACACTAGGAAATAAAGAACGAAAGGTACTTCAAGAAAACATGATACCAAAAAGGAAACATTCATGAATAGAAAATCATTTAATCATAAAGTCATAATTTGGTAATAAAAGTTATGCAACCAAAGCTATAAATCATACATTAGGAGGGGGTTACCAATCACTTGGGTTGTCCCATCCTCCACAAGGAAGATATTTTTCCATCATCAATGGCCTCTCAACTAGTGCTCGAGTATGGTCTTCATTTTGTTGAGCTTGTGGATCCAAAACTTCAAGTTGTGATTGAGTCTGAGAATCATTCATTTGTGGTGGAATGGAAAGAGAACTTGAGTTGATAAGCAATTGTAGAACCATTGCTCTATTGAATGTCTCTTGCAAGATTATTGCCAAGTGTAGCGTAGAAAATTATGTACCCTCGCAATTTCATGATATGTTTCACTCGCTTTAGTGTCCACACCCATAGCATGTTTTTAGGGTCACCAAACCTGACCATTTGACCTATTTTCCCCTCATCACCAGCTATTTCCCAAAAAATCTTACCAGACATTTCTTTGTTATATTTTTCTAAGAACACTCCAAAGTTTGGAGGAATATTCCTAGGATGCAAGCACTGCATGCAGATGTCCTCGCACTGCGTTGCCATCCTGAATATGCCAAAACTTTTAAACAAAGATTCTTCCACCCATTTATGGAGTCTTGGGGTAGGGTAATGCTCACGCGACCTCAGAACGGTCTCTGTAGTGTACCCAACTGGGTAGATTCTCCTCTTGCATGAAAAAAGAGGAAGTTTGACAAAAGGGAGTTCTCTTGAACATTTTTGGGACTTCTAGATTGTGGATTTTCTCTATTGACTTTAGAAAACACAAAAAAATCTTCTATCAAGCATCGCTAAAAGATTTGAAGCATTCTCATGAATAGGCTTTGCAAATTTGGATGCTCGTTGCATTGTGGCATCTCTCATTGTTTATTTTGTGAGTTTTTTATCACGTTTTGGAGTTGAGAAGAGGATCTCTTGTACAAAGATTTGCAGTCATCCATCATTGGATTGCACCTTCATGAAGTTTGTAACCTCCTCTACAACACCAAATTTAGTAACATTTTTCTATTGTTAGGGAAAGTGTTATTTTAATATTGTTATTTCTCTCATGTAGCATTATTTTGACAAATGGTTGTGGTGTAGACCACCACCCATTTTACCATATGCACACTAAGGTATTTTCCCCATAGACTAGGGATAAATGTTTATGGACTAGTATTTTGATATTGCTCTTGGCTCCTAGATGCACTTATGGTAAGAGCTTGCACAAACTTGTCTTTTTATTTCTCTTGTACCATTGGTTGTACCGTGGAGGTAGAAAAACCAAAATGGGGGCTTGACCGAGGTAATCCCCTAAGAAGCTCCAACAAATTTTCCTTTTATCTTCGCATTGTGCAGGTTGTGAAGGAAAAGCAAATGTATAGGAGTTTGTTTCCTTCTTCCCTTATTATTCTTACTTGCTTCTTTTTATGTTAAGTGCTTTATTCTAGCGATTTTATTCCAAAGATCCTTTCTGGTAAGCTATTTAATTTCATTATCCAAAGTGGGTAATGTTATAGATTTGTAGTTTTACATACAGTACGATTTTTTCACTTTTTTAGCTCTTAAGACGACAATGCCATGCACTGACATCCCAACGACACACTGGAGTTTGACGTTGAGGCTCCCTAGCTTGGACACCAGGTTCTCCTCTGTATCTCCTCTTTGGTTCTGCTATCCATTCCTTGAAATTATTTTTATATCTTTGTAAATTTCCAATTTTCTATTTATCCTTGTAGTTCTTTATTAGTTAATTTGTTACTCTAGTAGAGTACCAAATCAGGCCTAGCTAGGTTTATTTGTTCTTCCTAAGTGGATAGAAGTAGATTATTCTTCTTAGGGGTTGGTTAGGTCCTAAGTATAAGTGATTAGAATTGAACGCTAGTTAGAATAGCTTAGTCATTTCAATTTTTATCATCTACACCAAGGCTCTTCTACTTTGTATATGACATCTCCTCTTGCTAGTATTTACTGTATAAGCAAATTGGCTTCATAAAGAGTAGATTTATCTAAGAAAACATTATTATTTTATAGGAAGGTATGGAATATGCTAGGAAATCTAAGCAAGAAGCAATTTTTATCAAATTGACTTTGAGAAAGCATATAATAGAATTGAATGGCCCTTCATTTTGGTCATGCTCTATGATCTTGGGTTTGTTATCACCTTTCTTCATTCAATTAGAATGTAGTTTGTTGATGCTTCTACCTACCTATGCATTAATGGCATCCCATCTAAGCAATTTTTTCTCCTCAAATCTATTCATCAAGGTTATCCTCTTGCACCTACAATTTATGTGAACATGGTTGTTGAAGGCTTTGGCTAGCCTCCTTGCTTATTCCATAGGACAAAGACAAATCAAATGAATCTTCCTTCTAGCCAAAAATCCCCATAAGCATGTTAATGGTCATGTTGTTGATGGATTCATTCCTCACCCTTCTTGAAGATGAAGATAAATTCAAGCAAGCTTTAAAATATCTTGATATTTTTTGCTTTCATTCTAGTTCCAATATTTAGTGGAGTCAAACCTAGTTGTATAAGTAATTTATTTCTCCTCCTCCTAGTTGACTTCAAAATTTTAGGTGGAAATGTATTGACCATAGTAGGAGTTTAACATTTATGGCAATTATGTAATGTAACTAAGGCTATAATATTATAGTCTCTTAGGTAGTAAATAAATAATATATTGTGGTGCATATGCTTTGTAAGTCATACCACAAGTTAATTATAATAAAGTAATTATGGCACATGTGTGGAAAAGTGGTTGTGGTAGCTAGTTGAATAGTATATAGTAAAGGCAAGAATCTCATATGAGGATATCAGGAATATTGTATGTGTTTGGATCTTATATTGAGATATAGTGTGGAGTGGTTTCCTTCCTATAAGGAGCATTGTATGTTGTTTCCCTACTTCAAGGGTTTGATCTATTTCTTGAATACATTTGAGTATTTCTATTATTGAGATGTAAGATCTCTGTTCAATTGTTGGGTTATTTCTATTATTTTATATTGAGGTTCATAACATATTTCTTTTTCCTTTCAATCTTTCTCATCCACTCTTTGGTGATATGTGGTTGATAGAGTTCAAACAAAGTTGGCATACTCAATTACCTATGTCTAATTTTGTTGGTTAGAAAATTCTAATATGCTCCAAAGTTCTTGTTGCCACATACTTCCATTGTTGGGTGCCTTCTAAGGCATCCTACTAAAATCTACAAATCCTCTCACATGATTTTATTTGGGCTAATTTTGACTATAACTAGGGTTTTCATAGAGTGGCTTGGGATTCAAATGTTGTTTTTCCAAAGATTCTAATAGTGTAGGGATTATTGATTGGAATAGATAAATAATTGTGCTTTGCACTAAGTGGATTGCAAGATCTTGTGATCACAATGAGGCATGTAAAGCCCTGTTATATAATTTCATCTAGACTAGTTATATCTAGGAAATGGGTGGAGGGTCGAAGATTTACAAAGACTGATGCAATTTCATCCATATCGAGACAAACCCTAGCCATGTGATGGTTAGAAGTAATCACTTCAAGGCTCCAAGAAGAAGGTGTTTCAATTTTTTATGGGATTGGTTTTGCTAAAGAATCTTGCACTAAATGATGCCCAAAATCCTTATGGAGTACATAACATTTTGAGATCTCAAGGTGCCTTCCAATCACAATATGCTTAGCCAATGAACAAGAATGGAATATATCCATATAATTGGTTGTCAATGCATATGGTAAATCACAAGTTGAAACCTTATGAATATTTGGCTTACATTAAACGTAGCCAAGAAATTAGCACAATTATATGGAAGGGAAAAACAATTGCACAATTACTTTTTGATATTTATAATAACATATTACTAATTATAATTTATGAAAAAATATTTAAATTATAATAAAAAAATTATTAAATTAATTTTTAAATGTTAAAAGTATTAAAATTAATAATATAAATAACAATTTATTAAATTAATTTTTAAATATTAAAAATATTAAACTAATAATATATTTTAATTTTAAAAAACATTTTAAATGTATTCAATTATATTTTGTTTTGTAATTTTTAACCTTAAAAAATATTACATACAATAATTCTAAATATGGAAAAAAGGATTTAATTTTTTTAAAAAGTGAGTTTTAACAACTTAACAATTTTTTTAAAACTCATAAAAAGTTATAAAGAAAGAACTAGAACTTTTATAAAAATCAAAGATATAGATGTAGAAACTGAAAATTGTTCACCTATTAATGCCTCCTAACATCATTTTGTTGAACACAATGAGGTGTTGAGAAGGGGGGTGAATCAACACACACCAAAACTTTAACAGATGTTTGCACATAAAACTGAATAACTTAGAGAACAAAAAGGAAATTATGAAACACACATAACACCAGTATTTTTACTTGGAAAACCCTAAAACAAGGAAAAACCATGGTGAGGATTATCTCACAATATATTATGCTTACTTCAAAAAGTATTACAACTTTGTTTTAGGGCTACAACCCAAGGAAGCTACTACTCCCTAATTTAGTGCTTACAACAATCACAACTTTGATTTAGGGCTACAACCCAAGGAAGCTACTACTCCCTAAGTATCTTGCTCATTGAAATAAGATTTATAAAGGTAGTAAATGAATGGACTACTGTAAAGTAAACATATGATTTATGCTAATAATGCAATCTTCTTTTTCTACTCAAACATGCCTTCAAATTGATTCTGCACACTTCATTTCTTGCATTCTTGTCTGTTTATCTTCACATTCACCTCTACAAATCACAAATGAACTTGATTTTCTATAAATATCCTCTACATCACTTCAAAACACTAATTAGGTTGGTATCATAAACATCATTGGATGAAACATATAACTCAATCACAAGTTAGCCTCAATACATACAATATGACAAGAAAATTTATTGCAAACCTTGGGACTTCATGAAATGGATCAATGCACATCCCTCCATATCTCCAAAGTTAAGGAAACTAATAAGGATCCTCCACACATATCAGATACTTAACCAGTTGTCTCAAACTGCTTAAGACAACTAACTGTTCATCTTCATATTGCCAGGGAGAAGCCAAAATCTTCATGTGGACCAAGAATTCAATCATAGATGATCTCAACATCATTCATACACCTTACTGCTGAAGTATCATATCAATCTATGCATCTGTAAAACAAGAAACTTGACTAACTAGAGGAAATAGAGCATATTAGACCACATGTGATACTTCATAACTCAAGAGATAACATTGTGGTGCAATACAAGCCTTGCAACCTTTTAGGAATGATCTTAAACATCATTATATGTTCTTGACTAGATCTACACATCTTTATCTAATGATTTCAGAGGAATATATAAGGGCTCGACAAAGGTAAGCAAGGGTTCAGAGAATAATTATACTTAAATCTTAATTTATAGAATTAACTACATGATGTGGTACCAAAAAATGGAATTTATTTGCATGTGGACCATACCTGATATACTTTGGAACATGTAAGACCTCTGTACAATCTTTTATGATTGATCTATATATATGTCATCCTCCATAAAATTCAAACCTGTGTATTTAGGCTCTAGAACAGACTGTATTGCCTCTGTCACTTGATTTTTGACTTTACGGACGACCATACCACTTAATACTCCATCATTACATGTCTTATACATCTCTTAGCCATTTCTCAAAACTACATGACAAAATAATATCTTCCGAAGGAATGCAGAGCATTCCATTCAGTCTCCATCATTGCTTTCCCATGTCTAAGTGGTAGTCGGTACTCTGTCCCTTTTAACTTTTTCTAATGAAGATGTGAGGACTTGAAAACTTGGATATATCATTTCAATACCTAAATAGAGTTGTCTTCAGAACCACAAGATCAAATATTGCTCTGTGGAGAAATGTGGACCAACACAAGGTGACTCTGCCTTAGGATATGCACTATGAATGCCTTAGTCAATTTTCTGCTTCTTATCATTAAGTGCAGTACTTCCTACTGATGAGATATACATGTGGGGATACTAGAAACATGAGTAATTACCTACGCATCATGATCAAACACAAATCTAAACACCTTATCATACTTAGACTATTTTCTCTTCTCCTAGATTGGTTTGCCTTGACCATGCTAACTCTTCCTCTGTATCAGTTTGTCTATACATTTCCATATACTATGTTGACATCAATGACAACACATATTGCCAACAATCTCCCACTTTGTCATTGATGGCAACATATACCCCCCTTAAACATATATTTCTCTCTCCACCTTTGACATCAAGGACAAAGGGATTGATATCCTTTGCTTGTATCAATTCAAAAACTATATAGACTCCCCCTTACAAAATGATTTCTAAACTGTACTCCCCTAAGATGAAGATTCCTCAAAAATGGATGCTATGTACATGGTGTGACACTATTATCTTCCACAATACTATGTACATAAAAATGTCTTATTTACATTACTCTTACAACTCACTTGGATGGTATAGTAGCCTTGTAAATTACCTTGAGTTATTGAAGAGTTGTAGTCTAGTTGACACATTCTGAGGCAAGAATATGGTTCTATCCTTCACACTGCATGCATATCTCCTTTGCTTCCTCTCTTAGAATTTTCATCCTTTGATCTACCTTTTCGGCTTCCCCTAGCAAACCAGACAATGAGGCAAGTCTCAGGTTCACTGCCTCTCTAAACTGACCAAATTGTTTCTTCAGGTTTTCTCTTTGGTCCTGCAGTTGAGATAACTATGCATGAAGATTCTCAACTTGTGTCGTAGTTGCACCATTCTTGTCTTTTGACAAATCATAAATTTTGGCCAACTTAGATATTTGTGACTCAATGGAGTCCATCTGAGCTTTGATTTTCTTTGTGGAATTTGGCCATTTCAAGCAGAATAAATATAATGTTGTGGCCTCATCAATACAAACTTTGAATTTCTTCAAATTTTCTTTAAGCTTATTATGTGCATTAGCACATTTGTTAATCATCTCAACAATTTTCTTATCATTTATTCTTCTTGTTGCCTCTTGTTATGCCTTTTGCTCTATGTGGAAGGAGTGATCTTTGAAGGAGTCCATTAATAATTTGAGATTTTGCTCCGTAGGTAGAGAGGGGTCAATGGTTACCTCTGGTAGCCCTTCTTGTATTAGTTTCACAACATCCTCTATTGCACTGGATTTCTTCAAGTTTTCTTATAAAAACTATTTTCTTACAGAGTCATGCATTATATCACCAAGCTGTAATTTGTGAAGAGAGATGCTTGTCAAGTCAATTTGTCCTTAATTGGTTGGAACCTGTAGCAATTGAGGTGTAACAACTGGTTGAAATTTTATTTGTAATATTAAGTTTAATAGGCCTTTGAAGAAATCAATTGATCCTTGATCAATCTCTTCTGCTCCATCTTGACTCTTCTTCGGAGTCTTTTCTTTAGCAAAAGCAATCACATCTTTGTCAGGTTCTTCATGTTGCTTTGTGTTTCTTGGAACATTTTGTTTACCTTGCACACTTTTTGATCATCCACTTGTTTAGTATTCTCCAAAACACTCTATTCATCTTTCTCTTTATCTTCCTTCACATTGTTATGAAGAATAGCAAACATTCATATCTTCTTGCATATTTTCATCATTCTTCTCTTTTTCAACCTGTTCTTTTTCTAGAGAGGATGCAACAACATGATGAGCTGATTGTGGTGGTGAAAGATATGATTGTTCCACATCCTCTGTTTCTCTTACCTCATCAAGTACTTTCATGGTGATTTCTTTAGTTTCTTTTGTGATCTTTTAAATGTCTTCTCTTTTGTTCTACATGAGAGTATCCACTCTATGTTTTGTTCTAAGCTCTTGGGCTTGCCTCTAAACTAATTTCTCTTTTTCTTCTTTAGAAAGGAAAGACCTAGCTCTATCCAAGGTACCTTGTCTAATTTTTCATCTAGGGATACAACTTCTCTATCCCTTCTTAGGGCTTTTTGTAAGCTTTTTGATACTCTAGACAAGATCTCATCAAGAGACTTATTGTATTTCATCATGTATATAACAACAACCTTTTCGATGATGGCTTGATCCTTAGAAGTAGATTCCAGATAAAGTGCCACAGTTTCATCAAACAAATTGAAAAAAATAATAGCATTATATACAACATCTAGAGACATAGGCCCTCTAGAAGAAGATATTGTACCTTGTAGTCATTTTCTTTTTCTTTTTGGGAGGAGTTGGTTCCTTTTCTTCTTCTTCTTCTTCTTATTCTTCTTCTTCACTTGCTTCTATACCTTTTTTCTTATTTCTTTTGGCCTTCACCTTGACCCTTGGTTCTTTTTTCTTCTTTTACTTTTCATGTTTCTTTGAATTTACCTCTTCTTTATCACTCTCAATCTCCTCTACAATGGTTTCCTTCTTCTTTCATTGTTTCCCCTTGGATTTCATTGGTGTTTGGCCTTTAGAGACTTGGGTCTGTTTAGCAAAGGAGGTAGGTTGTGGAATATTGGCAGTAGACTGAGAAGTGGATCTTCTTGATCTTCTTGGAGTTGAATCCACAGTAGTAGATGGTGCATTATGTTTAGTAACATTTTGAGTAGTGAACCCACTTGCTAGGATACCAACCCTTTTAAACAACTTTTCTCTATTTTTCTCTGCATCTTCTTCAACCATTTTCTTGAATATCTTGTTGGTGATTTCATCATAGGTGACAAACCTATCTGCATTAGGATCCTTGGTTTTTCTCAATAAGATGTCTGCATACCCTATCAAATCATTTTTTGAGACCTCATAAGGTAACTTGGGTATCCATGCAATCCTGGGTTCTACTACTTCTATTTAGTAGTTGTCCTTGTCTACCATGAAGGTGATATCATTTTTGTATTTTTTAACTACCTTGGCAGGTATCCTTTCTCTTTCCTACATCTTTTCTTGAAAGGTTTTAAAGAAACCCCAATATACAGCATTGTGAGCCTCTAAATTTTCAAAGATCATCATGTGTTCTCTGATTTGACTACCTATTGATACAGTCCTTTTCCACACAATAACCTTTGATCCAGGAAACTTACTCTTCGGTGTTTCTCTATGCCAAGTTGGATATGTGGTATGGAAAAATTGATAGCACAGAACTTACATTGGTGGAGTGCAATGATTATCCATTCCTCCAAAAGATGCCCAAATTACAATCATTGGATTTGCGGGTAAATTTAAAATGGACAAAATTGCCAAAGAACTTTGGAGAGAGTGGAGGATTTCCTAAGTTGGGTAAGCTGGTTATTCGTGACTTCCCTCTTTTAGAGGATCTCGTCTTGGAAGAGAAAGTGATGCCACATCTAGAAGGACTATTCATATGGAATTGTCCGCAGGTGAAGAAAGTTCCAAAGGGATTGGAGCTATTGAGTAGACTAAAGATGATAAGTGTTAAGCAGGCAAGTGGTGAGTTAGACGAGAGGTTAGAGGAAGGCAGGGAAGATTGGAATAGAATCAAAGCTAATAATCCCCATATCAATATCAAATTCTTGACATAGGGCATATAGTTGCATAAGATCCTTTCCTTCAATTTCTATTATTGAAAATTTTCACTTACTATTTATATTTAACATACATTTCATGTAAAGAGGATCCTTCCATATGTTTTTGCCCCCTAAGATGGAATATTCAATGAAGGTAAGATTTGATTTTAAGTTAATTTTATTTGAATTTTTATTTAATGTAAATATAATTTTATGCATATACATTTTATTAAAAATATTTTGATTAATAATTTAATATATATTATTTTTTAAAGAAAGTTTGTAATATAAAAGTAGGTATTTCTTTTTTATTTAAAAATATTTATTTTGTAAAAGTTAGGGGTTTAAGGAAATAATTAGTGGTTAAAATTAATAGTAGATAATGTTAATGTCTATGATGTGGAAGAAGATGAATAATATAAATATATTTTTCCTTAATTGTAGCGTCAATATACTTAAAGAAATAACCTTTTTCTCAAAATTGTATGCATGTTAGGTAACTTTGTTATAGTATTCTTATTTCCTTATATCAATTGTTATAGTATTCTTCTATGTCACTTAACCTATGTAAGAGGTCAGAAGCCCTGTCAACTATGAAGCAATGGTCATACATTACACCAATCAAGGATTGATGTTTTGCTAAAACTCTTTTTGCTGGTTCATGCAAGGAGATCCATCTGGTATCAACATCCTTAAGAAGCTTGTTTCATGCAATTCCCTTAGCAAAATGTTGAAATTCTAAAATCTGTTTGGGACTTCGGTAGAAGTACGAGTAGAGCTCGAAGACTAGATCTTCAACTTTTGATATTGCAGTAAACTCTCTCACCATTTTAAATGCTAAATTTATTCTGTGGGCCATGTAATGAATGCCAATCATGTATGGTGAAATAGACATTTGTAGCTTTAAACATAGACCATTCCTATGACCTCGCATTACTAAAGCTCCATCCACCCCTACACACACCAACTTTCTGGTAATTGTGTAGTCATCCATACCTCCAATTTCATTCAAAGATTTATTAACTATCTCAAATAGATTTTGCGATGTTGCATTCTCCTTCATTTTATAAATAGAGAGTAGATAAGGTTGGCAGACATGATTTGCCACAGTATACACACACATACACACCCAAGAAGTATTATCTATTGTTGTAACTTCATCTAGAGATAATGCAATAAAAGTTGACACTTCTATTTTCTCCTATAAATCATATTTTTCCACATCAACAACACAACTTTCCCATTCCCATCGATTGTTTATTGACCAATGTGTGCTAGGAAAATTAGGAATGCCCATAAAAGATAATAAACTATTATAGTCTGGGTAGTCTGTGATAGGATTCCCTCTGGTCAAAATATGAAAAACAACACCCAACTGAAGAGTTTTGGTCATTTGTGCTTCTCCCATCATCTTTCCAAATTGATCTTCAATTGAACCTCCACTTGCATGAATCTTCATCTTTCTTTGCATATGTGCATCATATTCGAGGGCATTCTTTACATGAAGACATTCTTCCTTCATTTTCCATATTATTGCTGATTTTTCATGTCCATCTATGATTTGTTTTCCATAAACTTTGCCAATATGTTTTTCTATGGTGTCAAGTTTTAGCTATGATATTTCCAACTGCAAATCTTACACTTGCATTCTATGGGAGGTCCATCTTTGTTTGTATTCTCCATCGGTTCAATGAATGGGGATTTTGACACCCAATCAATCTAAAAGCTCCTTGACATTTCCCACTCATGCCCCTTTTTGATTTGGCTTTTCTTTTCCCCTTGCATGCACTTTGCGGGATCTTCATCTTCATTGATTTCTATAACTTCATTAACTTCATTATCATTTATTGAGTTTGATTTATTAATATTATCATTCATGCTACCTTGGGTATTCCTTGGAACATCATCTGTGGCATTGTCATCATTCCCGCTACCTTGGGTATTCCCTTGAACATCGTATGTGGCATTCTCATCATTCCCGATACATTGGGTATTCCCTGGAACATCATCTGTGGCATTGTCATCATTCATGCTACCTTGGGTAAATTTCTTGGAATATCATCCATGACATTGTGATCCAAGTCAATAGATGGTACATGTTCTAATGTTGTAGCTCCATCAGATGTACTACTAACATTGCCAAAGTATGACTTTATGTTTCTCCATTTTGATAACCTTGACCTCCCTTCACCACCCTCAGACAACTTCTTCTTGCTCGACATCTCTCACAAATTAAAACCTACAGAAAAATGTCAGTTTTTTCAAGAAGAAATCATAGATGATAGAATATAGATCCATGGGTCCTAGATTAAGATATCTCCCTAGTCCTAGACTCCTAACTCCTACTCAATCAATATCATTTGTAACAATGAAACCAAACAAAGACATAAGTAATCAACATGAATATGATATTATTACACAGTAAAGAAATGATCATTTACCTTCCAGTGACACACCAATGCCTGTAGCTATAACTTCTCTATGATCTACAATGAATCAAGGATTTGAGAGCTCAGAGCCGAACAAAATGTGTAAAGGATTAATTAGAGTTTCTAATGCATATTTGGTGAATACCGTAAGATTTTTAAATGGTAGTTTAATAATTTGGTGAATCCCGCATACTATTAATAGGACACATAAATGTTAGGCAAAATGGACCTCCACCAAACACATATGTTGTAATTTTCTAGGCGAATATGGCCCTGGGATTAGCATGGAGTTATAATGGTCTTGATGAAATTGGTCCTCATACATGTGAACCATTTAATGATACTAGCAAATTTGGTCCTCGTGCATGTCAACCATTTAATGATAGTGGTGAAATTGGTCCTCATGCATGTCAACTCTTTAATGATATTGGTGAATATGTGGGTGAATTAAAACATGCCTCTGAAATTCCAGGTGAATAACCATTACAATCGCGTAGTATATAGTGGTGAAAATACTAACTATACATGAATAAAAAATTAATAGGATGGTGAATTGAAACACATTTGACCAAAAATCCAAAAAAATTGGGTGAATTGGTGCCCCATCGGTGGGAATGTATTCTCCAATTCCCAATTCACAAATATGAACTATTTGCCAATTGGCAAGGATTCGCCACTAAAACAATCCTTGCCCATGGGACTAAACAAGCATTAACTCTTTGATTTTTGAGAGAAATTTCTGAATCATTATCACTATCCTCAACATATAAATGGTACATTTTAGAATTTTGTGTAGTATAATATTTGATTGCTGAGGGAATTGAATCGTCTTGAGGCAAATCTTTTTCACCTAACATCGTGAGATTCATACAATCACCTGAAGGAGGCATTAACTTTATCCTTTTCACACTAAGATTATTCTGTGAATAACCATGCTTTTCAAGCTAATAATTTTGGTCTTGCATGCAAGATCTCTTCATTGTCTCATTTCTTGACACTTTTGGAATATATATCTTAGTATCTTTTTCTTTCAATAGGCCAAATAGAATCAAGTCATCTTCAATCTCAATGGATTCCTTTTTTGTGATTTCTAGATTTTGTATCTTATCGTACTTTAAGATGAATTTGGCTTCAGTGTGTAATGAAGTGATGAGGATACACAACTAGTTGTCTAAGTCAATTGGTCAATTCACTTGAGGGATTTTCTTCAAAGATTTGTTGAATCATTTAACAAAATCCCTTATAGGTTCACCCTCTTTCTTCTAAATCTGGAAAAACTAAGATCAAAGTTCATTGACATCAACTACGATTTTAAATCTTGCAAGAAACTTTCCTTTCAAGATATCCCAATTTGTAATGCAACCCTCTTTCAAGTGTTGAAACCATTCTGTTGTAGGTTTAATAAGGCTTTCAATAAATAACCACACAAAGACATCTTCTTCATTAACTCCCAGAATTTCGCAAGCAAATGTGAATGCTAGAATATGATCTTCAAGATTTTGCGAGTTCTGTCCTATGAACTTTGGAAAGTGCTTACGTGATCCTATAGGTAAAGGTGTGTACTGAGCCAAGGATAATGGGCCAATGTGGGTTCCCTATGGCTGAGATGGATTTGACACCATGGTGCAAGTCTAAAAGTAATGACAGTGGGTATCTCACTTCCGCAGAGTTGTCAACTTCCATTCTAGGATAGGCATCCTTAGATTTCTAAGGAACAAAGGCACCAACACTTTGATCTCCTCAGTAGAGTCACCAAAATATGTTGGTAAATAGATTTTTCACTGTAGATTTGAATGTGACTTGCCCAATGGGTAGCAATGTTCAAATGTCCCAATAGTTGAAGTTGTTATTAGATTAATAACTTTCCTCTCCGTTCCATATTACATGCGAGATTTTTAAAGAGAATGTGTAAACTTAAATTATTTCCTTGGGCTAGGCTTAAACAACACACTCTGGCTCGAGAGTCCTCTCTCCTTTCCATAAGCTTTGGTTTGTCGATGTGACGTGTGGGCCCTACGTTGAACACTGTTTCTTCCGTCAAAACTTTTCCGTTAATCTTAGAATGTGCTTCCAATTTCACTGCGGTTTATAAAGACTAATCGTGACTGCTACTGCCAACAATTACCCCTCATTGATTGTCTTTATTTTCTACAGGTGGGAAGCTTCATTTTGAATTTCTTGTTTAGTACTTCTCCCGCCTGGATTGAGTGTTTAGCAAAACTCAAGCATGTGTTGGACGGCTGGAATCAGTGAATGCTGCAAATATTGTTGAATATTTTACCCATTTTCAAATATCAATTTCTACTACTGTGAGGGCGAGTTTGAAAAGAATAGCTACACAAGAATCAGTGAATGGGACTGCTATGAAGACAAGAGATGAGCAATAATGTGTGATTTGAATGGTTACAGGGGCATCAGTAGATCTACACATAGACAAGGTGGTGACGAATGAAGATGAAGAGAAATTAATGGAGGTTGTTAGAGAGCATTACACGCCATCCTCTGGAGCGATTGGTGAGGCCATGAAAGTTGCTACCAAATTCAATGAGCAAATGGGTGCCCCATCTCTATATGAACGAATATGCTCGGAACTGTTGTCAGGTCATCCCACAATAATGGGTTACACTTTTTGGCCAAACTTGACATTGAAATCGACATTTTGAACTAAATCTTCACTTTATGACACCTATATCCACTAAACCGTTAGGAATTTGAAGATGGTGCAAACTAGTGATTTGTGAGATTTTGTTTGTAGATTCTAAATATATTTTTTTAAAAAAAATTGGAGTTAAATTATAATTTTTTGGTGTCTCCTTTAATAACTAGTTTTTAATAGTAAACAACATTTTTTTAAAGTGATGTGTATTCTATAGCACATAACTTTTTGTCTACAAAGGATAAAATTATAATTCTTTTGAATTTAGATTGATAACACCGATATATAGGGCATGCATTTGGTTTCATAATGTTTTGTTGAATATTTTTTTTAATTAAGTTTTGAAATCAAACCAATTATAATTTAGACATAGGTGTATTCCGTAAAACATAACTTTTTCTCTATGTATCGAAATTCAATTTTTCTTTTTTTGTTGAAAAAAGGACATCAATAACTAGGGTATAGATATTTTTTGAAATTTTTTTTCACTAATTTACTAATTTTCCATGTGTGTAGAATAGAGAACTTGATGTTCGGTGAAAAACCTACATTCACAAGAAATAAAAAATAAATATAATAATCAGATTAAATATATTTAAAATTACAATTTTTGGGAAGCTTATAATAAGGGCTACATATTTACCAAAAGTTAAATTTTAATTGAATTCATTTGATCCCCCAAAAGGTAAATCAAAAGTGGTTTTTTATCAGCATTTTGATAGGTGTAGAGGAGACTCCATTATAGGTATGGTTTAAAACTAGCGGGGTTCTATTCAAGGGGGTTTGAATCTAATCGGGTTTGATCAAACCCTCGTCAATTAAAATCCTTTAAATAGAACATTTGAAGGCTTAAATAGAAAGTGTAACCCATTATTGTGGCAGCACCCTACCTCCTTATTTTCCATTTATCAATTCCTTTTGTAATGTAAAACTCCACAGAGTGAGGTGGGTGTCTTTTGTTTTTGCAGAAAATTGTGTTGAAATCAAAAATGAGTTGGGAGATACGTAGGAGAATGGTGTTGCAAACTAAACACACACATTATTATACTTTGTAATGATTTTATTTTTAAACTTTTCTAGAAAGGGATTAAATGAATGATGTCTTCACTAATTTGGTGCAGGAGTTGATGTCTGTAAGTGTAGCTTTTAAGGAGAAAATGATAACTTTGATAGGAGATGCAGACCTTGTGGTATTAACAATCAAGCTAATAAAATGTAGATTTACAAAACTGGTTAGTGTGAGTGCCTTTAGAGAAGAGAAACTGAGATATTCTGATGAGATGGATGGGGGTTATGTGTATAGTCCACACAATAGGTGCCCTTAATTATATTCATATATACCATTAGGAAGATTGTATGTTGTCAACGATGAATATCATTATTTCTACTGATATATTTGTTCACAATACATATTTTCTTGAAAAACATGATTACTTAAATATTGGGTTAAGAATAAAAAATTCCAATACATGAGTTTGTTCTTTATAGTGAAGTTTTAATCTTCACATCCACCTACTTTGACCTTTAGTGATACATGGTTGGAGTAGACCGGCTTAAAATTGATTATCTATGTGCATGTTGTAAATATTCAAACTCTATACTTTATTTGTAGCAATTCATCAATCCATTGAAATTGGAAGGGAAAATTATTGTGTTAATACTATAGCAATAATTAAAACAAATTATTGCTATGGTATTAATGCAATAATTTGTTTTAAGGGTTGTTAAATGGTTGCTGGCTCATCCCTCATGTTGTTTGGTATAAGTAAATAATATTATCCATATATATTGAATTTGGCACAATCCACAAATTTTTATATCCCATTTGATATTAACATGTATTTTCTTTCTACTAACTCTTTTTTAAAGACCCCGTCCATTATTTTTATAACTAGTATCTAGATATCTTTAAAAATATATCTATCTAAAAGATGTCAAGAGATATCTATCTCTGGGTGTCTATTAAATTTATTTTTTAGGATGGATAAGTACCTAGAAACTACATTTGTAATGTCCTGAGCTTTTGCTTGAGACATTAACCAAACAAATAAAAGACGAACAAATTTTTCACATTTGCAAGTGTGACATTTACATGTTGCATTTCATTCATACATGCATGTAAGTGTCATGTCAAGCACAACGACAACCAAATGATATCACCAAGGCACCTAGAATGGTGGCACAAAGAAGAAGACTTCACTAATCATGTGATGAAGTCATCACAATGACCATATGAAAGGATGTAGCTTCCTCCACAATGAAGATTGGGCACTAGCCTATGACTTCACTCTCTTGTAAACACATGGAGTAGGATGAGAGAGACATTGGCCTCATATCCATTCCACAATGGCACAAAATAACATCCAAATAAGAGGGTTTTGGAAAAACCTACACAAGAGGTGGATCAATTAGGACGTACAAGGCCTCAACCAATTGGAACGACAACTAGTCAATTTCATGCAAAGTCATGCTTCCCAATGTAAATGAGGGGATAACTGACTAGCTATGGCACTTTTTGACAAAGTGATATAATAGGAATACTAAGAAGACCAAGGAGAATAACTTATGTTTAGAAAGTTTCTCTAGAAAAGGTCAAGAAAATACCCATTTTTTGATTATCCAAGGACAACAATGTGTAGGAGGATGTTAGTGTACCAACTAAACTACAGCATGCCAAATGGGCTCTAGCATGTAGGAAAGAATATATCACAAAGGGAGGAATCTAGCACATTACTTTGTCATCCCAAAATTACACATCAGTCTACTTTCCACATTGTCGTCTTGCAAAAGTGTCTAAAACAAGACTTTTCTAGAATTCTCTTCCCAAGACTTTTCCTCAAAATTCTACCAAGATTTTTTTGAGAAGAAATCATTCCTCTTATGTGATTCCTTCATCATTGAAACCTTCACAAACCAATCAACAATCTAATCAACAACCCTATCATGCATCTAATCATGCCTTATCTAAACAATCTATGAAGGATTTTATCTAAGGACAGCTAGTGAAGAATTACCAACGAAATAGGAAGAGCAAATTCAAAGAGTCTTACAACACTTCTAATCCCATACCATCCCTCTGACAAATACACGTATGCTAGTGGTAATAAAGTTGTGAATATAAGACCTATTCAGGTTGTCCAAGAGCCTCCTAATACCATTCTTGCCCAATGTGAAGTGTCACCGTGTACAAATACCATAAATCTAAAGCATATTAAGCATGAGTATGATCCTCCTAGTACTACCATCTCCATGAGTCAACCATGTGGCAAGCTAAACCAAGACATTTCATAGGATCCATAAAATCCATAATCCAAATGGGGCATAAGGTCCCAAAACATCCCACTAGCCAAAGCATACTACTAGGAGAACATATTTAAAGCATAATCGATAAAGGATCTATGAAAGCAAAATAACGTATATCCATCTTATCGACAAAGTAATTGAGAATATGTCATGAGATTATTTGAAAGCATGATCAACCTTGCCCATCACCAAATCAAGGTCAAAACATTCAAGTCAATTCCATCCATCCTATCAAAAGCTCCCAAGAACAAGAAAACCAAACTAATCCTATCCCCCATCCCACAACTTCCCCTTCCCATAAAGAGATTGTTGTCCCCATCAAACATGTAGACAAGAAAAACAACCGTGCCAATCATATTGGCACTCAAGTTGTCAATAATGTTGATCACATTGAACATAAGAATAAGCAAGTCATGATTGATTCCATTGAGCATATAATTCATCAAGGTGCAACAATCATGAACAAGGAGAAATATAAACATCCTATCACCTTGGTCCAACCATCATTACCAAAGTAAGTTTCCTCATGGATGAGAAAGTGACAAGTTCTAATCATTCCTGGTGATACACTAATGGGCTAGCATCATGTTTGAAAAGAAACAAGTATCCCATTGCAAACAAAATATGCCAACTCATTATATACAAAGGAAAATGATTAGGTCCTCGTGAGCAAGGCATCCTATAATATATACCTTCATATGCAAATCATAGATATCAAGGCATTCGCGACAAACCTTTTAACAAGAAATCTAATGATGATTTGGTGATTGTTGGGCCAACTTCATCCAATGTAGACATTGAAATAGGTGCCACTCATATCCCATTTACTAACCTTGTTGTCACTAATCCTTTTACTGCCACCTCTATCCATACCATCAACCTTCACCTCCAACATCCTAAACTTGTTGATTAGGACCACCAACATCATACGTATCATATGATTGAGGAATTGAAAGGAAGCAAAGGGTCAAAATAGAGTACTAAATCAAAAATAGGTACAAAATCAACATCAAGAAAAACATCCAAATGAATATAAAAGGTGCCGCGACTCCAAAAATCAAAAGGGAAGCACAAAAGTGATATGGAACCCAAAGAAAAATGGAGCAATAAAGTAAATCAAAGAAAAATATCAAAAGGAAGCAATTAATTGAAAGGTGCATTTTACATACAACAAGTGTGAGCCACATTTGTAATTATTATCAACCTTGACATGAAAAGTTTCAGGATTCAATAAGATTGTTGGTCCTAATCTTAATCTCAATCCAACATCCAATGTACATCTCTCAAATCCAAATCTACCTTCAAATCTAAAAATCCCAAATCCCAATTGATATGAATTCCAAATGCAAAATATGAACCCAGCACCCTAATCCAAAATCTAAAAATTCAAAATCCTAAATCTATGATGTAGAGAACTCTTTGATCCTACAGTTAACACACAAGACCCTCTGTACACAAAGGAATACATACAACAACAAAGAGAAATCAAAAAAATTATTCTTTACTGTCAACAACTCAATAGACTCCGAACTAGCACCGTATACAGGACATGAATGGATAATATCATGGAAAATGAATTTAACTCAAGGAAATACAACTCTAAATCCACATTAGATTGAATGCCAACAATATACAACTTCCTTATTAGGGAAACAGACAGATAAATAATTAGAAATATACATAACAATGAACATTTACATAACTGGTATGTACAAAGGAATCAAAGCTCCCCATTAGACTCATCTCAAAAACTAAACTACCTATATCCAATCTATTTCCTCTCTAACTCTAGAAATACACCCAACTTTCCTAACCATCTAGAACCAAATCCCCATATCCAAATAGGACTCTGAATAGATATCTTTATCTTCCCCTCAAGGTGCCTACAAACTTCAAGTCTAACTCTCCAAATATTGACAGATATGCACAACAATTAGTGCGGTTACAAGCAATCCCATAAAAATAGGAAACAATCAATTTGCTTCCTGATTCTGAGGAATCCATTTGCATCATTCTCCCCTTATTTTAAAAATTTTGAACCTCCTGGTTCAAAGCTAATTTATATGGATACAAACTTCAAGAAAGTTGACATACTAAGAAATCTAAGGACTTAACTATTACATTTTTTTTCAGATGCAGGATTGTTGCATCAAACTTCCAAGTGTTTAGGCTAGATGGTAGAACCATCTTTTTGACCCAAAGAATAAGGACATGACTTGCCCTCTCACCAAATTAGATACCTTTGCAAATCATCACATTTTTCCTTCTTTCACTTCCAATCTCTTGTTGGATTAGAGGTCGTCCTCCTTTGCCAATTGGAACTTTTTCTCCTTTTCTATCTCCTTGTAGGCTTAGTGGCCCTCCATTGAAAAACATCATGACTCTTTGCATCACTCATATCATCTTCCGTTACACCTTCTATTGCACCTGCACATAAACCATTAAAAATAGAAATAGAGTTAAGGGAATATGAATTTCCCATAAGTGCTTCATCCTTTGCATTATGCCATTTAGGCATGCTTTTCAATTCATCTTTTGTGAGGTGGTCTTTGTTTCCTAGTTCGGTGTGATGTGGTTCACAAGGAAACTCCTTTTTTGCATTGTACTCCTTAATTGTATTTTTTACATCATCCTCCTTTGTACCACAAATGGACATCTCTCTACTCTCTCTCTCTATGGATCATCCTCATTTCTTCTCCAATAAAGAGTTGATTTCCTTCTTCTCTCTTTTCATTATTCATGGGATACTCTAGACATTCCTCTAAATTTTTTTGGTTGGTTGTATTCTCTAAAACCAATAAGACTTCATCACATATGGGGCTCCCAAAGATCTCCATCTTTGTTGTAGCTTCCTCTCTAATGTGGATTGCTTCCACTACTACAACATTTTGGCCCTCCTCTTGTGATAGGCTGCATTCCTCTTCATTGTAGTCTTCAAACTCTTCTCCTCTTGTATTGTAATCTTCAATACCTTCCCCTTCTTTGGAGTAACACAACTCAATAGCTCCATCAAACTCATCCTCTTCATTTTCATCCCATTCATTCTCTATTTCCAACTCTTCACAAATCTCATTTGTTGGCCTCGTATCCAATAACAATCTTGCCAACTCATCTAGGTATTATGTCTCCCTAATATGTTTGACAAGAGCATTTATTTAATAAATAATGTAATATGGCTAGCATGTATGAGAATATTGACTGATTTAGTTCGTAAAAAACAATATTGAAGAGATTTCACGTTTACAAATTTATGCAACTTTAGTGAATGCATAAATATTTTAATATTGAAAATAAATTAAATAAACATTTCAATTAAATAGCTTATATATTATTTTTTATATAAAGACACATAAATAATATAAAATTATATTTTAATATTGAAAATGAATTAAATGCATTGAGATATGATAAAAAATTAAAATATCTACATATGGGTGCGGCCAGTAAATTTCTATTATGTACATACCTACTCTTTCGTACCCCAAGATAATTTGAATAGCATACTTCAATTCAACTTAACACATTGGATTTGTTATGTATAAAATAATTTTAAACTTTCCTTAAATTCAAGTTTTTAAAAAGATTTCATTAAAATAAGATATGATAAAAATTAAAATCTCTACATACGGGTGCGATCATTAAATTTATATTCCTTACATACCTACTATTTCGTACCCCAAGATAATTTGAACTACATACTCTAATTCAACCTAACACGTTGGATTTGTTGTGTATAAAATAATTTGAAACTTTCCTTAAATTCAAGTTTTTTAAAAGATTTCATTAAGATAAAATAATTCAAAAAAAAATTAATGAATTTTTTAAGACTTATATTTAATATCTTAACAACATTTTTATATAATTTTGTATTTATTTGTTTGTTATATGTGTGTGTATCTTGTATCATTACACAGTAAGTATATAATTTTTTTATTACATGGTATGAATAAATTTAGTTAAGTTAAGTGAGACCCTGTATTTATCTTTACTTTTTGTTGGATCTAATTTTAATTTGTGAAAATTCAATATCGTTGAATCATTTGTCTATTTTGATAACTTACCATATCAAGAATTACACATCAATCAAGTATCACTTGATTAAATTAAACTCATGCAGTTCTCAATTGTTACTTGACTATCCCATTGCAATGCATAGCCAAGTGTCACTTGGTCAATATCAACATCTTGCATTGTGTCAGTTGTCACTTAACTAGGAACATATAATCCATGCATGAATCAAGTGTCACTTGGTCATAGGAATGTTTTTCCATCATTTCAAGTGTTACTTGATTAACATGGACCTCTAGTGGTAGTAAGACATATCATAACTTCCTAACATTTATGGTTTCTTTATTGCATCAGGTTTTATTTTACCAATAGTGAACTCTAGATGTAGTATGACATGTCATGTCTTCTTGCATCTCATTTTCCTTTTGCACCCCTCTCCAATATGCTTAATAGAGAGGGAGATTAATAGAGGAATAGAGAGAGACATAGAGAGAGATCAATAGTTGGAAAGATAGAGAAAAGACAAACTAACTTTTGATCAATCATTTCATGATAACCATCCAGCTATGACATGTGTCCATAGGGAGTTATGCTCAAGGCAACATGTCAAAATGCACGGACATCATGATGCCAAAGGAGTTAACACCTACTAGTTTCATGGAAAATATTATAGTTTCTCGTCATGAGCTGGCGTTTGGGTCTCCTAAGGAAAAAAGGAGAGAGAGAGAGAGAGAGAGAGAGAGAGAGAGAGAGAGATTCTCTTTTCAGTTCCCTCTGCAATCCTTATTGCTTTTATTATAGGACATTTAATAGAGCACTCCATTTTGTTATCCATCAAATGCTTTGCTAGACATCTATTCACTACAATGGAATTTTGAACATACATGAGAGGAGATGCTCACTAACCCCATATCTGCCACAAAATCTACAAGGAAGCCTTGTTGGCTACATTGCACAATATCAAGAAAATTGTTCCTACCACTTTTGTGTTTCATGCAAGGTGCCTCATGTCTAGAAACATGTCATTTGTCTCTTCTTCCAAAGAAGACATAAAATGTTACCATCTTTGGATAATAGATGCTTGGCCTACATAAATATGCCATCTTTGTAACATTGGGCAAGCACCATGACTTTTTGCGTTGATTTATGTGCCAAGCAAAAAATTGTAATTTTGGGCCTTTAGGAACTTAGGATCGAGGTATAGAGTATAAAGGAGTAGCCTATCACCACTTGTTAGGATTCAAAAGGAATTTATGGATCAAGCTAGTTGAGAGTTTAACTAAGTGATAATATAAACACCTTATGGTTAAAAAAAACTACACCTTATATTGGATCCCTTACGAAGATTTAGACTTAGATGCATAGGACATGTCACAACTCTTGGAAGTTGATAAATGTCATGGAGTAACCTCATGTGAGGTATGATTTCCTACTCAACAATGTACATAGGCATTGTGTTAGTGTATTGAAGCTCCATGGCTTACTTCTAGGGCCGTCATCCTATCCTTATATAATTAGATTTTGTGTCAGATGTGTGTTGAGACCCCTTTATGTATGTTGATGGCTTGTGGTACCCTCATACATGTATGTTGTTGGTATTTAATAATTCATATGTATTTAATTGCATGCATTGATGGTGTGTAAACCTTTGTGAATGCACTTTGATTCCCTTTACATATATTGATTTGTGTGCATCAAGAAGGTGTGAGGAACCCTTCTACATAAATGTTGTTTGGTATTCTTTTAGTCATGTATTAGTGTGTGCTACATATACTCTCACATGTATTGATTCACATTTGTTACTACATATGTTATTGTACATGCAATAGATTGATGTGAGTGTTTCTATGTACTCACTATTTGTGTGAGTGTGATTGGTACCCAATTCGACCATCTCCTAGAATAGTGGGATGGGGCATAGGGTTCCACATGGTTGGGTTGCACTAAACCACCATGGGGCCAGATGGACTTAGAGGACGCTCATTGGAGAGCGTGTTGGACGCATGGTATTATTGCTTCTTGTATCTCTCTTATTTGTTGTATTTTGTAAACATTGTAAATTGGGTCCTTATTGTTGGAAACAATATGGACAACTGAGAGGGGGGGTGAATCAGTTGTCCCTAAACTTTAACTTTAAAATCTTCTTTAAAACTATATTAATGATGAAAACATTAGAGCATTAATCAACATATGAGCATAAACAATATGAATGCATAACACTAGAATTTTGACGTGGAAAACCTGGTTAAGGGAAAAACTGTGGTGGGGGTTAACCCACAAAAATGTGTGCCCTATTAAATTTACTTAAGAAAATAGAAGGCACATGCCTTAGGGCACACTGCCTAGAGCTCACTACTCAAGAAGAGGCTCACTGCCTATAAGAAATCTTGATTTACACAGAGATAATGAACTGAGAAATAGCATCTACATTCATGCCTGAATCAGTCCCTTTAAAGGCTCAAAAACTTCTGCTCCTATCTTCAAATTCTTCTTCACTAACTTTTCACACTATACTACCTTCACTCTACTTCTACTCTGCTCTACTTTTTGATCCTTTCTTCGGATTTAACTCATTTGTTCAAGGATACTTTTCAACAACTCTTCAACAAGTATTTATATGCTTCATCAACTTTGGAATGATCAACAAGGTCAGGTAAACTTGATGCGGATTATTACATTGTTAGCCAAACACAACTGAGACTTGAATCTTCCTCTACAACTATGCCACACTTCATAAAATGCTCTTAGATCATCCTCAACACGCCAGGAACATTCGGTCGGCCAAGACTAGGAAGAACATCGACTTCAAGGAATAAATCTTCAATCAACAAGCTCAAACTTCAATGCAACCCTCCAACACAGTAGCCACACAATCTAAAGACCTCCACAAGCACATTGAATTCAACAAAAACATCTGCACTCCTCCAGCTCATCAAAATCACTTGCATCTTTATCTAGAACCCCAAGAACACTATATGTCATGTCTGTCACACTAAAAAGATAGCTTACAGACCTCCAAACCATGAACCACTAGAGTTGATGACACACACTGACTTCCCAAACATGCCTTCAGATCCGCAGACCATAATATTTCACTGTAGAGCAATCTGGACCAACTTACTGTCACACTGTCTCTTCTGAATACTGTAAAATCTGGTTCTACTCAGATGGCCATAACTTCTTCAAATCTTCATGCAGACTTCTCAAAACTTAACTGGAGCAACCTCTGACAATCCTCTACATAGCTATATGGTCCACATGTATTGATTGTTATTAATTTTCTCAATATCCTCAATAATTTGATCTTCTATACAAATAGTAAAATAAGATACAGTTGACACTAATGGCAACAAGGATATGTTGACATCAATGACAACACCATTTAGGCACATATTTGCAACAATCTCCCCCTTTTTCATTGATGGCAACATATGATGTGAAAAACTGAATTTAACCATCAAAACAAGAACTTCTCCCCTTTCTCTTCTCACTTCTGCAACTACTTTCTTTACTGCTCCCCCTTACATCGACAACTAGTTTTTCACATGACTTCTCTCCCCCTTTGACATCAATGGCAAAGGTCACATATTTTCTATCTTTTCTCCCTTTTTGCTTCAGACTGATCCCAAAATTTGCATACTGACTACTCCCCCTTTGAGTAGTACCTCTTTAATATTAATCTGGATCACAAGATATGAATGTGAATTCCATCGGACTGATGCACCGTAGTGCATCTTAGTTCTGATCAAGAGGGGTAATAACCCCTAACTTTTCTCTGAGATACTCAAAAGTATCTTTGGGAAGAGGCTTAGTAAAGATATCCACAATTTGGTCTTTGGAAGACACAAACTCCAACTTGACTTCATTCTCATTAACTTTCTCCCTTAAGAAATGAAACTTGATGGATATATGCTTTGTCTTTGAGTACAATACTGGATTCTTTGAAATGCTTATAGCACCTGATTTATCACAGAAAATTGTGACTAGCTCCTCAAACACAACTCTGATGTCTTTTAGCATTTGCTTCATCCATAGAACTTGAGAACAATTATTTGCTTCTGCTATATACTCTACCTCTGCAATAGACAGAGAAATTGCCTCTTATTTTTTGCTCATCCAAGATACCAATCTTTTTCCCAAGAAGAATGCACCACCACTAGTACTTTTTCTATCATTAACATCTCCTGCCCAATTAGCATCTGTATATGCACGAAGAGTGTAGTCATTGTCCTTTGGATACCACAATCCATAATCAATTGTCCCCTTGAGATATCAGAAAATTCTTTTAACTACCACAACATGGAATTCTTTAGTATCAGCTTGAAATCTGGCAACAAGTCCAACTGCATTCATAATGTTAGGTCTGGTCTGAGTCAGATAAAGCAATCCTCCAATCATTGATCTATACCTTTTCTGATTTGCCTTGGGGGAGTCATCATCTTTGCTTAACTTACATCCAGTTGCCATAGGAGTGCTTAGTGGCTTTGAGTCTTCCATTCCAAACTTCTTCAACAATTCTTTCACATACTTGGACTGAGATATAAAGATACATTTATCTGTTTGAACAATTTGCAGACCTAGGAAGAAGTTCATCTCACCAAACATTGACATCTCAAACTCACTTTTCATCTAATCAGCAAATGCTTTGCACATGTATTCATTTCCACTAAAAATGATATCATCAACAAATACCTCAACAATTAGAATGTCCTCATGATTTATCTTGAAGTACAAATTACTGTCAGCAGTACCTTTGCTAAATCTTAGCTTAAGAAGATGCGTATCCAATCTGGCATACCAGGCTCTTGGAGCTTGCTTGAGTCCATACAATGCTTTTCTTAGTCTACAAACCATGTCTCCCTGATCAAACAACTAGAATCCTTCTGGTTGTTCAATGTAGACTTCTTCCTCCAAATCTCTATTTAGAAAAGTTGATTTGACATCCATCTAATAGACTTTAAAATCTTTGAAAGCAGCAAAAGCAAGAAATAATCTGACTGCCTCTATCCTTTCCATAAGAGCAAAAGTTTCTTCAAAATCAATTCCTTCCACTTGAGAATAACCTTTACATACCAACCTTGCCTTGTTTCTTACAACCTCACCATCTTCATTTAGTTTATTCTGGAAGACTCATTTAGTTCCAATCACATTTTTGTCCTTAGGTCTAGGAACAATATCCCAAGTGTGATTCTTTTCAATTTGCATCAATTCTTCTTCCATTGCCTTAACCCAGTTTTCATCATTGCAAGCTTCATTTACTGATTTAGGTTCAATCTTTGAAATCAAACAAATCTCTTCTTGATCTTCAACAACTCTTCTCCTAGTTCAAACACCTCTATTTTTACCTCCTATGATTTGATCTTCGGGATGATTTATTCTTACATACCTGGGAGTTTTTGGAATTGTTTGACCTTCTACTTCTCGATCTTGTTCCTCATCTTCTACACTAATCTCTTGAGTTACTGGTGTTACGAGATCAATCTGAATTTGGGTCTGGATTTGAACTTGTCTTCCTTGATTTTGACTTTCATCTTGATCATCTAAATCATATCCACAATACCTAGAGTGTCCTTTGCTTTCATCAACTTTAACATTAGCACTTTCAACAATCTTTTTCAATCTTTTGTTGAAGCACCGGTAAGCTTTACTTTGAGTTGAGTATCCCAAAAATATTCCTTCATCACTTCTTCGCTCAAACTTAACTAAATCCTCATCTCTTTTGATATAGCATTTACTACCAAAAACTCTGAAATATCTCACAGTAGGAGGATAACCAAACCAAAGTTCATAAGGGGTCTTACCAGAATTTCCCTTGATCAGCACCCGGTTAAGAGTGTAGACAGCAGTACTCATGGCTTCCCTCCAATACACTTGAGGAACATTTGTCTCCATCATCATGGTCCTGGCAGCTTCTTGAATGGTCCAGTTCTTCCTTTCCACAACTCCATTTTGCTAAGTAGTCCTAGGAGCAAATAACTGTCTTTTTATTCCATGCTTTTCACAAAAGCATCAAACTCTTCGAAAGTGAATTCTCCACCTTTGTCAGATCTTAGACACTTCAATTTCCCACCAATCTCATTTTCAACCATCATCTTGAACACCTTAAACTCATCAAGGGCTTCTAATTTTTATTTTAGGAAGGTTACCCACATCATCTGGGAGTAGTCATCTATTAGCAACATGAAGTATCTGTCTCCTTGCACACTCCTAATTCTAGTAGGACCATAGAGATCAGTATGTACCAGTTCCAATCTCTCACTTGAACCTTGTTCCTTATGTTGGTTTTTTCCCAAACTGGATGCTTGTTCCCAGTATCCCTACAAGGTAGCCATCATTGATCAACAGGATTCCCGGGCCAGGGGCCAACAGTGTAGGAGATAGACTCTATTTTTATCTCCTCTTCTTCTTCAGGCTCTGCAAAACCTAGGGAGGTATTCCCTATTCAACACCCATGAGAATATGCTTGTGGGTTGGCTTGGGATGTTGATACAAAGCAGATAAATCCTCCTATATGAAGACCAAAACTGTGGGATAAGTGCAAAGGGGCTAGCTTTGGGCTTATGTTTAGTTGTGAATCAGAGGATCTTGGTCCTAAACTACTTCTACAGTCCTAATGGTTGTTTTGGAAGTTTGAATTTGATTTTATGTTTGGATGTAAACCTGGACCTGGTGTATAACCTCAACACATAGCTAGATTGGTGCCTATCCAGGGCTTGGACTCAGTAGACATACACATGTAAATGTTCAGCATAAACATACCAAGACTGGATTTCAAGGGGATTTGTGTGATATCTGCCTTATAAATACCTCCCAAAATAGAGTATTAAGTTATCACTACTTATGATATCCTTACTGCAATATATTCTCCTCAACACTTAACCTAAAAACACTTTAATCTACCCCTTGAGCAGAAGTTAAGAGATCAAGCATTCAATATAGTAAGCCTATATCCTAGAACCCAAGACACCCTTTAGATATCCAACTTCAAAAGGAGAGTATATTCAATACAGGAGACAGATAAAAAATACATGCAGTATAGCATTATTCATCTAAAACAACATGAAACCAATAAATCTATGCACAATACATAAAACATGAGACTCATAAACTCATAATATCTCTTGCACAAAGCAACCAAAACCAGTTGTATCTTATTACAATGTCAGATGTGTCCAGTTTTCAACAACCTTGAATTGAGTAGCATCATCTGCTTATAAAGCAGGATGATGTACTCCCTCATTAATCACATGGCAGTCCCCAAGACATCACCAGGTGCAGTGCATCGCTAGGGGGCGCTGGAAACATTCAATGCAACTGCACAGTCAGGAGGGAAGGGGCAGGTGAGATCTTGACCTGCATCACCTTGTCATGATTTCCTATCTAAATTGAGTAGCTGGTGTGTCCTTTCGACCCATACCTCTGTGCAATCCTGCCATTAATGGCATACCAACGCACAGCCTCAGGATACAACAGTTGTGTGCCTTGCAAACCTTCTCCCGCCTTGGGATGCTACCGTGGAAGCGTGGAAAACTCTCCATCTGAATATTTAAATGATAATCGTCGATCTCCTCCCTTTCCCGCCAAGATCTGCGGCATGGATCACGCTGACATGTTGGCCACCAATGGCAACGTGCCATGTAAGCATCCTATTGACCTTCTCCATCTTTTAAGTGTCTCCACATGGAGCATTCCACAGCATTCTTTCCTTTCAAATATATGTGAGACATTATCCCACATTCGCCCTACAACACTCTTTTTAACACTTTATATGCTAGGCCAGTTACATGTATAAGGTCAGTGATTTTGCTCCCGACAGCACTTAGCATAAACCTTCATCATCACCCATCGTCAGGAAGACCCAACACGTTAGAAGATCACCTCCTGACACACGCCGATGACCAAAGTCATGCTGAAGGCCTGCATATGCAAACATCCCCCGGATGTTCAAAAATCATCCTGACGTCAGCAAACATCCTTCCGAGCTCATCATCATATCCGCAAATGTCCTGATGATGTCATCATCACATTTAGAGCAAGGGTGATATTTAGAAGATGACCCGATATTTGGAATATCACCCGATATTGAGAATATCATCCTGCAGAGAAAAAGATGAAGGCAAAGGTCGAGCGGATATCACCCCCGCAGGAACATGACATCAGCAGCATCCTGATGTTGAACAAACATAAGGTGACAAAATAACATCAGGGTGATCTTAACAAAGATCACCTGACATTCAAATATGATGACCCCAATGAAAAGTGGGTCATACTTGGAAATTTCATAGCGCCAACATCAGGATGATCTTGACTAAGATCACTCGATGTTAAAATATCACCCCGCGGCAAAGGTCGGGTTGGCAAATGCATGATGACCCCCACAGGATATCCGGACATGATGAGAAATGACCCGTGCAAGAAACATCAGGGGGATGTCTGGGAACATGATGATGATAGTGATGTCCCCCTTTCTTTAAAATATCCTGATGATGCTGCAAAACACTGATAGGGTCCAAGACCTAGAAACTTCATGAAATCTTTGGAAGGTGCCTACAAGCTAATAACCTGGAACCTGATAAATGATGCAGGCACCAACAATGGCTCTGATTGGGGACGTGCAGGCACAATGCTGCAGCGAGAACCAGACCTCCGGGCAGACCAGACAAAACACAAAAAGGCACCAACTGTACAAGATATTTACAATATACACATACTTTTACAAATGTGCACAGAGGCAGACCACTTATGCAAAATAAAACTTGAGGAATTGACCATGCATAGGCAATTCCAGCATCTCACCACTTAGGGCCTAGAGAAAATAAGAGTCTTCTCCATGAGTATTGCAAACCTGATATGGGCCCATCCATAAGGGTTCAAACTTACCATGTTTGCCCTTATCCTGACTTCTTGCATTCCAGATGAGCACCCAGTCATTTATCTGGAACTTCCTTTCTGTAGCTCTCCTGTCAAATAGATACTTCACATTTTGTTGTTTCTTGAGATTGATTTGGTGGGCCTCCCTTCTGCTTTCATCCAGTGCAACCAGCTGGTTTATTCTTTCTGTCATGGAGTCTTCAATCTCCTCATCATTCTCTTGGATGAATTTATAAACTGGCAGGAGATTGTTTATAGGTAGCCTGGCTAATGCACCATATACCAACTCAAAAGGTGACCTTCCAATAGCTTTTTTCGCTGTCACCCTGTCAGCCCATAATGCTAACTTTAACTTTGAATCTCAAGCTCTCTTGTTTTTATCCACTATCCTCTTGATGATTTTCATGAGGCTTTTATTGCTTGACTCTACCTAACCATTTCCTTGCAGGTGGTATGGTGATGCATATGATAAATTTATCCCATACTTGTTGCAAAAATCAACAAATTCACCAGATCTGAAGCACATAGCATTATCTGTGACTATCTTGAATGGTACTCCAAACTTGATGATGATATTCTCTAGGATAAAATCCATCACTATCTTACTTGTAGCTCTTTTAGTTGGAATAGCCTCAATCCATTTGGTGAAGTAGTTAGTAGCCACCAAAATCCAACTATGTCCCCCACTTGACTTTTCTGCAATCTCCCCTATAAAATCAATTCCTTATTGCTGAAATGGAGCATCCACAGTTACAGTTCTAAGGGGCAGTGCACCTTTATATCTTAACTTTCCTGATAACCTTTGGCAAGGGTCACATTCCTTACCAGCCTTTGTGCATCTGAAAAGAGAGTGGGCCACCAATATCCTGCCCTAAGGATCTATGAGCTATTGTTTGGGCAGTATAATGTCCACCACACAATCCTTTATGCATGTCATTCAAAACATTGTTAGCTTCATCTTCATCCACACATCTTAGCAGCACACCATCAGGGTTCTTCCAGTACAGCTCACCTTGAACAATAACATACCTGATTGCATGTAGTTTTAAGGTCCTCTTTTAACTGTCACTGAAATGGGAAGGACAATTTAGATTTTGCAAGTAAGATATGATGTCCTTATACCATTCAGATTTTGATACATTGACATTCTCATTCTGGACTGCATTGACTTGGCATGCTTCCAAATTTGATTGTGCAATCTGATGCAGAGGAAGATAGAAAGGTTGTAGTTCACTCAAGGAACTAAACTTCCTTCTTAGAGGTTTACAAAAGTGTTTTTGACAACAAAGCCTACACAAGGCTATTATTGAGATTCACCTAGCCTAGGTCCACTATCTAGTGTCATCATCACAGTCTGTCCAACTCTCACCTTGAAGAGTTGCTACTCAATCCCTCCTTTCTACACAACCACCTTGGTTTGATTCACAATTTCCTACCCACACCTCTACCAACATGAACAACAACACAAATCAACATATACTAACTTATGACATGCATGAAACTGACCCAAACTCTCATTCCACTCCTCATACAACAGTGGACAGCAAGTTTCTGTATGACTGTCTTTTGACAGTGACAAGGAAGCTTCTATCATGTACCTTTATGAACAAAACTAGTGTTGATTCCCCTACTCACAATAACCTTCACATGCATCTATTGAGGATAGCACCAACAAGAGTTTCTCTGACAAAAAGGCTATAAACTATATAGGACTGTTCACCAAATGGTTGTTTTGCAGCAAAGTTAAAGAGGAAACTCTTCTCTTGAGCATAAACAAAGATTTAAACCTTCAACACCCTTCCAAAACCTCAGATGACCATCAATGCTTAATGCATACTCTACATTTGATGTGAGAGAACAACCAACTACTTATGTGCAGGCCAACACTGTATTTAAAAGGACAGAGGACAGCAAATTGGATGTTGATTGTCCTATGACAGTCTTAGAATGACAGTTTATCTTGTAGCCTATAAGGACAGCAAACTAGCATTCTTCTACCATGAAAGGTCCAAACACCACTTACATTCATCACAGACAGGGTCTATTTGAAATCTCTGACCTAACACCACACCAAAGTAATTTCTCTGACAGAAAAGTACAGCTGTTGACAGTCCTCAAGAAAACAGAGATAGAAATGAAGGTTATCTTGCAAGCAAAGTGAAGTTTAACACCATGCAATTCCTTCAAAAAACATCAAATGACCTTCATTACTTGGTATATGAACCAAACACCAATAATAAGATGTTTACCATTCACTAAACCTTCAGGCCGTACTGTACCCACGTGCATAACAGCAAGCTGTTTTTTCTGTCAACCATTGTTGTTTGCTTTCTAAAGGATAGTCTAGTTTTGAATTAAAGGAAAGAGATGTATCAAGATTCCTTGTCTGAATAGCAGGCTCTTATGCAAGTCTACATCCTTCCTAAATCCCAAAGAACAACTCCATTTTATCAGCCCTTTGACTGTTTCTTTAACTTTTGCTGTCCAATGCCTCTTCTTCACTAACTAGTCACTGTTTTGACTAGCTAGGATCATGCCAAACATTTGGAGAAGGAGTCTTCCACCTGCACAACATGGAAAAGAGCAAAATCTAATCTAATCTTCCCCATCCTATTGAAAATGGTTGAATTCTCAGAGGATGGAGGAAGAATTCACCATTTCTTGTCACAAACCCTAGCTAAGAGGGTTTTAGAACAGCCTATGTAAACTAGATATTTTCTCCCTTCAAATAAAATGTCAAGAACTCCAAATATATGTAAATGAAAGCTATTTTGCAGTATTAACAGATTTTAAACATTTCAACTCACAAGGAATCCGTACAAAGCCGTACAAAGAGCTGTTTCTAATAAAAAAAGTGCAGAAAACTATTTTTCTCCTTAAAAAACTCCTTTTCATATGTTTTTGGCATGTTTACAAACTCCAGTATTATAGGAACTTTCCCAACGGTTGCTCTTCCTTCTTAGTCCGTACAACTACCCAAGAAAGGCAGGAAACTGAAGGAAAAAGTAGAATTAATAAAACAATAAGTTTTCTCTTTATAAAACCAAGTTTTCTAAAAGAACTTCCTATGAAATAGGCCTTAGTTCACTCTATTTTAGACTAGTCAAACAAATGACTAAGTCTTTTATTTCAACACATCAAAAATGGCTTTCAAAGCCTTAGAGGAATGAAAATTAACTAGGAAAATCAACACAAAACTATGGAGCTCCTGCACCACCATCATTTTAGCTAACCCTTGTCCTCTTACCAACTTGGTTATCTGTATCTCTATATTGAATTCTTGTAGTTCATTTATCCACCTGCACCTTCTTCCAGTCACCTCCCACTGAGTGAAGATGTCTTTGACTGCATCATGAGGCACATATGCAACTATCTAGGATCCTACCAGATATGGCCTGAAACTCTTGACTGCTCTGACTAGTGCATATGTCTGCTTTTCCATGATGTCATATTTTAATTCAGCAGCTTGCAGTGACATACTAAAGAAAGCAATGAGCTGCTCAAAACCATCATTGTTTTTCTGCAGTAGACATGCAGCAACAGTATGGAAAGAAGCAAATGAAAATAATTGAAATGGCTTAGAAAAATCAAGAGATTTTAGCACAGGGGCCATCTTTATCGCTTCCTTGATGCTTTGAAATGATTCAATTGCTTCACTTTCCCAATTGACAGTTGCATCCTTCTTCATCATTCTGGAGATGTTCTTAGTAGTTTCTGCAAAGTTAGGAACAAATCTTCTGACAAAATTAATTTGTCCAAAGAAGGAATGAACTCCTTTCACTATTTTAGGCATCTAAATTCTGTCAATGGCAGCCACCCTTTCAGGATCTATCCTTATTCCATCTTTGGAAACAATGTGCCCTAAGAGTTTCCCTTCTACTACCCCAAAAGCACATTTCTTTGGGTTGAGAGAGATGCCATACTCTAGTGCTCTAATGAAAATCTATTCTAGATGCATACAATGCTGCTCCTCTTTCTTTGAATAAGCAGTTAGATCATCTTGATAAACAACCAGAATTGAATCAATCAACCCTGCAAAAGCAACATCCATAGCTCTTTGAAAAGTAGCACCTATATTTGTTAGTCCAAATGGCATTCTTACATATACATAGGTTCCCCATGGAGTGGTGAAAGCAGTCTTAATTGTTCTGATTCCTTTACCTTCACCTGATTGTATCTTGAAAATCCATCCATCATGGATAGGAGTTCACAACCAGTCACCTTCTGTAACATGACCTCCATATTTGGCAGTGGATAATTGTCTTTCAAAGAAGACACATTCAGATTTCTGAAATCAACACAAAGCCTAATATCACCATTCTTTTTTCTGACTGGGACAAGGTTAGACACCCAAGTTGAATGTCTAATTGGCACAATTATTCTAGCCTCCCTAAGCTTCTTGAGTTCTTCTTGCATTTTTGGAGCTAAGGTAGGATTAATAGGCCTTTGCTTCTGTCTAAATGGCTTAGCTTCAGGCTTCAAAGGGATCTCATGCTGGAATAGGTCCTCTCTATAGGCCTTTAGGTCCTCATATGACCAAGCAAAACCATGTTTATACTTTTTTAGCAATGCTATCAGCATGCTCCTGATGTGTGGTTTGAGCTGTCTGCCAATGTATACCTTCTTGGGGGGCTGAGATGTCCCCAAATTTATCTCCTCTAAGTCATCTTTGTTTGTGGGAGATGTCTTTGTGACCAATTGGTCTCTATTGTCAAAAGCTCTTTCTAAAGCTACCAACCCTCTAGGGATTTTGTTAGTCTTCAGCTGAATTACTTCTTTCCCCATAAGAGTTTCTTTTCCATCTACAATTTCTACAAAATTTTGAAAATCAATTTCTTGGTTCTCATATTCATCTATGCAGTGCAAAAATCTTAACAAGTCCTTGTCATCATCAAACACTTGCCAACTGCATATGTTCTCTGGTACTGCAGGTCTAATTTTGACTTCAACATTTGTAACATCTGATAGAGTGATATCATCTGGCCTTAATGCTACATTGGCTAAGAAATCAGCCATGACATTTTTTGATCTCTCTACCCAGCCTATTGAAAATGCATCAAATAATTCAATTGTATCCCAGATAGCATGCTTGCATTATTTTAATCTTTTGTTCTTTGAAGCATACCTATCTCTAACTTGGGAAACAATTAAATCAGAATCTCCAAAAACTCTCAACATCTTGATTCTATGTTTGAAGGCCATATTCAATCCTAGCAACAGAGCTTCATACTCTGCAATATTATTTGTACAGGCAAACTTCAGCAAGAAAGAGAACTTTAGAAGCTTACCAGTTGGAGACAGGAATACAACTCCAGCTCCAGAGCCCTCCTTTGCACAAGCTCCATCAAAATACATGGTCCACAGACCCTGCTAGTCCAAGTCTTGAATGCAAAGGTCTTCCTTTTGGTTTTCTTGATCACTTGAGACAACTCTGAAATTCTCACAGTCAATGTCTACAAAACAGATGTGTTGTTCTGAATCTTGATCTTCAACTGACTCCTGTGATCTTTCTTCTCTGATTAGTTTGACATCCTTGCCATTCATTGGGATCATGGCATATGACAGGTCCAGTTGCATACTTCCACCAATCAGTGTTGCCCATCTCCTTGATAACAGCATACCATATTGTGGCTTTATGTCAACCACTGTTATATTCATTTTGTAGGTCTTTTCAGGATATGCTGCCAGTCTAAAATCCACATCCTTTATGATTCCAATGACTGGTACCTCTCTAGCATCCATGGCATAGCATTTTCCACATGCCTTGTCTATTTTTAATCCTGCTTGCTGCATAATGGCTAGAGGCATGTTGTTTGTTGATGCTCCTGAGTCAAGCATACAATTCTTGATTATTTTCCCATTGATAACAAGGGAGACATAGAATGGTTCCACTTGTGAAGGGCATTTTGTCATGGTCACCCCCAGATATACTTCAGGGACTTCATCCTCTTCATTGCACAAGGCCTGCTTCTTACCTTGAACCTGAACATTTTGCTTAGCTTGACAAGGCACTCCAGAAATTAGGGATACTGTCCTATTCTTGATTTCTTCAATTTTCTTCAGCTCCATCAATGGAACAAAAACCTTTACCTGAGACAAGACTTGAGTTATGTCAAATGGAGCATAATTTTGTACCACAGTTGTAGCTTGTGTTGTGGCTTTGTTTTTATCCTGAGATGATCCAACTTTTATCTTCATAGTCCCTTGATAATCATTTCTGATTTGGGAACTCTTGTTTTGATCTTCAACATGGGGAATTCTATTTTCTAGTCTTTGAGAATCATGATCTATTTTCTACTTAAAATTTTGCTTGTTGTTACCCCACTGTTTCTTTTGTGGTTCAACCCCTTTATGACTATGCACTGGCTAGTTTGTGAAAGTACTTTCTGGTTGGTGTGAGTTACTTACCTGAGCCTTGCCTCTGAGGTTATAGTTGCTCTTGACTTGGGCCACTGCTGCAGCTGTGAGAGCTCTAATCTCTTCATCAGAAGGTCTCCTCAGATTATTTAGAAACATGTGTGAATTCTGAGCAAATGCATAGCTATCTTCATCATCCTCATCACAAGAAACCTGTTGGCAAACTTGAATCACGTTATTTGTATTTTTATCAGCATCATGAAAGGGATGCTCCCTACTCGTGGACAGCATGTTGACATCATCCTCCTGTATATAATGTGGCCCGTTGCATTCATCACAAGAAACAGCATTGTCATACAAAGATTGAGCAATCATGCATTGTGACTGTGAATGAGGCATCTGGCATATGATGCACCATGGAGTATCATCAACAATACTTACAGCTTTCTTCAAAGGATCAGGAGTTTCCTTGGTATGTTGAGCTCTTTGATTTGTGTTGTTATGTGGAAATACAGGTTTACCATTATGCCAATTGGTATTATATGGCATATCATGCAATGATGGCCTTTTTTCCTGCCTTTGGTAGACCTGCCTATCAGGACCTGTCCCTTTTTCATTTCTAGCTAGTCTGTAACTTAGGTCCTTAACAACATTTGTCAGTTTATCAATTTTGTCTTCAGGGGCAGACGCACTACCTTGAGTATTTTGAGGCTTGTTTGGATTCTGTAGAATTTTCACCTCATCCCTCCTGTTTGTCTTACCTGATGCTTTCCTATTATTCTCAATATTCATTGCAATTCTGAAAGCATCTCTAAGAGTAGCAGGACCCTTATCTCTTAACCCATATGCAGTTTTGGCATCAAAGGCATTAATACACAATATTATGCACATTGGTTCATTTGGCCTCGTATGATGTGACAGTTTGTTCAACACTTTAGTAAATCTAGCATTAAAGTCTGCAACCTGCTCATTGGACCCTTTGGCGATACTAGTGAATTCATTTACAAAAAAGCTTGGGTCAGTTTTGTCACCATACTGCTCCTTGAAAATTCTTTTAAAATCATCCCATGATAAGATACTCCGGTCAGGCAGATTCTTGTACCATTCTCTAGCTTCATCAACAAGGGATTGCATAAATGACTTCATAAAAACATCCTCATGCTCAACCTCAAAGTTATCCATGACATTTTGAAAAGATTTTAAATGATCCTCCCCTGACACAATATTATTTCCTAAAAACTTTGGCACTTGAAGCCTTAAATGTTTGTCAATGGGGTTAGGATAACCAGGAATACCATCAAAAACAAGTTGTCTGAAGCTATCTAGCTGCATAGGTTGTCTACCAAACTGATTAGCATTAACATTTCTATCAGCATTTTGCTGTCTCACATTGTTTAATGGTACTCTAGCATTATTTACATTCTGTCTCTGATCATTTTACTAATCCCAGAACTCATTCCTTTGCTGATTTCCTTCAATATTTGCATTGCCAAGGGTAGGAAATGAATCATTCTGAGCAACTCTCAAAGCTTGCATTTTTTGTTTCATGTCATCTCTAATTTTCATAGCTTGCAAATATTCTAATTCAACTCTTAAGCTTTTAATTTCTTTAGCTAATTGTTCTTCTCTGGGTATAGAGGAAGATGGTCTCAATCCATTTTGGTCATCATCCTCATCATCCCTTAGAGATTCAACTTCTTCAAATCTGTCACTAGGATCCAAGAAAGGGCGCTCTTGAAACACTTCTGACTTTATTCTCAAAGCACCACCCTACTATTTTTCATATACATTTTGGATTTCAGCTTCTGTGTTTGAAAAATAAGGTTCTGTCCTCTCTGAAGATCCTGGATTGTCCTGAATAAATTCATTTTTCTTGGGGCTAGGAGAACCATCTTGACTGGCTCGAACAGTCCCTTTTTTCTTATACGTCATTTTTATGGGTAACTCTTCAAACAGAGTATTATGCTGGGATCTTCACCCTTGCATACAAATTTTTGCTTTACCAGTTGGGAGATTGGTTCAGAGTTGCCACCTATACTTAGGAATTGTTTTCTTTTTTAATCAGGATTCTTTTAAAAAGTAGTCCCCAGCAGAGTCGCCAATTTCTATTGGTTTTTTCCCAAACTGGATGCTTGTTCCCAGTATCCCTAAAAGGTAGCCATCATTGATCAACAGGATTCCCGGGCCAGGGGCCAACAGTGTAGGAGATAGACTCTATTTTTATCTCCTCTTCTTCTTTAGGCTCTGCAAAACCTAGGGGGTATTCCCTATTCAACACCCATGAGAATATGCTTGTGGGTTGGCTTGGGATGTTGATACAAAGCAGATAAATCCTCCTATATGAAGACCAAAACTGTGTGATAAGTGCAAAGGGGCTAGCTTTGGGCTTATGTTCAGTTGTGAATCAGAGGATCTTGGTCCTAAACTACTTCTACAGTCCTAATGGTTGTTTTGGAAGTTTGAATTTGATTTTATGTTTGGATGCAAACCTGGACCTGGTGTATAACCTCAACACAGAGCTAGATTGGTGCCTATCCAGGGCTTGGAGTCAGTAGACATACACATGTAAATGTTCAACATAAACATACCAAGACTAGATTTCAAGGGGATTTGTGTGATATTTGCCTTACAGATACCTCCCAAAATAGAGTATTAAGTTATCTCTACTTATGATATCCTTACTGCAATATATTCTCCTCAACACTTAACCTGAAAACACTTTAATCTACCCCTTGAGCAGAAGTTAAGAGATCAAGCATTCAATATAGTAAGCCTATATCCTAGAACCCAAGACACCCCTTAGATATCTAGATTCAAAATATTCAATATAGGAGACAGATAACAAAATACATGCAGTATAGCATTATTCATCTAAAACAGCATGAAACCAATAAATCTATGCACAATACATAAAACATGAGACTCATAAACTCACAATATCTCCTACACAGAGCAACCAAAACTAGTTGTATCTTATTACAATGTCAGATGTGTCTAGTTTTCAACAACCTTGAATTGAGTAGCATCATCTGCTTATAAAGCAGGATGATGTACTCCCTCATTAATCACATGGCAATCCCCAAGACATCACCAGGTGCAGTGCATCACTAGGGGGTGCTGGAAACATTCAATGCAGCCACACAGTCAGGAGGGAAGGGGCAGGTGAGATCTTGCCCTGCATCGCCTTGTCATGATTTTCTGTCTAAATCGAGTAGCTGGCATGTCCTTTCGATCCATACCTCTGTGCAATCCCGCCATTAATGGCATACCAACTCACAGCCTCGGGATACAGCAGTTACGTGCCTTGCAAACCTTCTCCCACCTTGGGATGCTACCGTGGAAGCGTGGAAAACTCTCCATCTGAATATTTAAATGATAACCGTCGATCTCCTCCCTTTCCCGCCGAGATCTGCGGTGTGGATCACGCTGACATGTCGGGTACCAATGGCAACATGCCACGTAAGCATCATGTTGACCTTCTCCATCTTTCAAGTGTCTCCACGTGGAGCATTCCGCAGCATTCTTTCCTTTCAAATATATGTGAGACCTTATCCCACATTCGCCCTGTAGCACTCTTTTTAACACTTTATATGCTAGGCCAGTTACATGTATAAGGTCGGTGATTTTGCTCCCGACAGCACCTAGCATAAACCTTCATCATCACCCATCGTCGAGAAGACCCAACACGTCGGAAGATCACCTCCTGACACACGCCGATGACCAAAGTCATGCCGACGGCCTGCATATGCAAACATCCCTCGAATGTTCAAAAATCATCCTGACGTCAGCAAACATCCTGCCAAGCTCATCATCATATCCGCAAATGTCCTGATGATGTCATCATCACATTTAGAGCAAGGGTGATATTCAGGAGATGACCCGATATTTGGAATATCACCCGATATTGAGAATATCATCCTGCAAAGAAAAAGATGAAGGCAAAGGTCGAGCAGATATCACCCCCGCAGGAACATGACATCAGCAGCATCCTGATGTTGAACAAACATAAGGTGACAAAATAACATCAGGGTGATCTTAACAAAGATCACCTGACATTCAAATATGATGACCCCAATGAAAAGTGGGTCATACTTGAAAATTTCATAGCGCCAACATTAGGATGATCTTGACTAAGATCACCCGATGTTAAAATATCACCCCGCGGCAAAGGTCGGGTTGGCAAATGCATGATGACCCCCATAGGATATCCAGACATGATGAGAAATGACCCATGCAAGAAACATCAGGGGGATGTCTGGGAACATGATGATGATAGTGATGTCCCCCTTTCTTCAAAATATCCTAATGATGCTGCAAAACACTGATAGGGTCCAAGACCTAGAAACTTCATGAAATCTTGGGAAGGTGCCTGCAAGCTAATAACCTGGAACCTGATAAATGATGCAGGCACCAACACCTTACTTTTGAATGAAATTTTGTTCTATTTACCCAATTGACATTCTCTACATATGCTATCCAGTTTCACAAGTCTTGGAAGATCTCTTACAACTTGAGTGGAACTTATTTTGACAATGTTATCAAAATTCACATGACACATCCTCCTATGCCATAACCAACTTTGATCTATTTGAACAATCAAACAACTTTTGCCTGAACTACTTAAGTGAAAGATGTTACCTCTAGTTTGAGTACCGGATGCAATTTCAATTCTGGAGCTTTCTAAGATTCTACATTTTCCATCCTTAAACCGGAGATCATAACCCTTGTCAACCAATTGTCCAACACTGAGAAGATTGTGTTTTAGTCCTTCCACATATAGAACATCATTGGTGCTATTCTTACCATCAAAAGAGATGGATCCTCTGCCACGAATTCTACCAGCTGAATTGTCTCCAAATTTCACAAATCCTCCATAATTTTCAAAACTAACAAACCTACTTTTTCACTAGTCATATTATGAGAGCATCCACTATCAATCACCCATTCATCCTTTTCAACAACCTGAGCAGCCAGAGCACTTTCTACATTTGTACAGCTAGTAGATTCAGTAGTTATTGGATCTTCTTCTTTAATAGCAATGAACATCCAATCACTTTCACCATGATCAGATTCATCATCTGTGACTCCTTCTCCATCTTCTTGGACATAGTAATAATTCTTCTAATTTCTATATCTGTTAGGGTTTGGTTTTGAAAATCTCTCTGGACACCTTGAAGTAAAATGATCAATCTTATTACAAGCAAAACATTTGAGTGGCAACTTTCCTTCATACTTACCGGATCCTCTTGGCATCCGTTTGGCAATGAGGGCTTCAAGATCTACAATCTCATTTTCATCATCTTCAAGATCCTTCCTTGTTTTGAAAAATCTGCTTGATCTTCCTAAAGAACCTTCACCCAGAAAATTCTTTTGCTTTCCATACACACTGGCCTTGAATGTCGATTCAGACTTAGGAAGAGAATCGCCAAATTCACTTAATTCAAAAGCTAAAATTTTGCCAATCAAGTGTTCTCTTGTAACATTTGAAACAATTCTAATCTCGTCTATAGCAGCAACCTTATGTTTGTATGAATTGGACAAAGATCTGAGGACTTTTGCCACAATATCTGATTCTTCCAAAATTTTGCCAACACACCTAATCCCACACACAAGTTCGTTTATCTTTTGCATGTAGATTGTGATGTTTTCATCTTCACTCATCCTTAGATTTTTAAATTTTCCTTTCAGACTTTGTAGTTTGGCACATTTGACATATTTATCTCCTTCATATAGATTCTCCAACTTCTAGATTTCATGAGCAGTTTTCAGTCCAAAAACATTTGTCATTTCTAAATCAGTCAAGGCACTCAATAAGGCTTCTTTAGCCCGAAGGTTGTTTTCAGCATCCTTGAATTCATCTGGAGTTGAAGGACCTTTCTCCAGATGTTCATACTTATCTTTTGTTATTAACCAATAGACATCACCCATACATTGCAAATGGCATTCCATGCGACTCTTCCAAACAGTGTAATTTGTTTTATCGAATCTTGGACTATCCTTTTTGTAAGTCTACATCCTAGATCTCCTCAAGCGGTTAAGCTCCTTTTAGAGGAACTTGGCTCTGATACCAATTTTTGGAAACAGTCTAAACAACTGAGAGGGGGGGTGAATCAGTTATCCCTAAACTTTAACTTTAAAATCTTCCTTACAACTCGATTAATGATGAAAACATTAGAGCATTAATCAACATATGAGCAAAAACAATATGAACACATAACACCAGAATTTTGACGTAGAAAACCCCGTTAAGGGAAAAACCACGGTGGGGGTTAACCCACAAAATACGTACCCTGTTAAAATTACTTAAGAAAATAGAAGGCACATGCCTTCGGGCACACTTCCCAGAGCTCACTACTCAAGAAGAGGCTCACTGCCTATAAGAAATCTTGATTTACACAAAGATAATGAACTGAGAAATAGCATCTACATTCATGCCTGAATCAGTCCCTTTGAAGGCTCAAAAACATCTGCTCCTATCTTCAAATTCTTCTTCACTAACTTTTCACACTATACTACCTTCACTCTACTTCTGCTCTACTCTGCTTTTTTATCCTTTCTTCAGATTTAACTCATTTGTTCAAGGATACTTTTCAACAACTATTTATATGCTTCATCAACCTTGGAATGATCAACAAGGTTGGCTAAACTTGATGCGGATCATTACACTGTCAGCCAAACACAACTGAGACTTGAATCTTCCTCTACAACCATGCCACGCTTCATAAAATGCTCTAAGATCATCCGCAACACGGCAAGAACATCCCGCCGGCCAAGACTAGGAAGAACATCGACTTCAAGGAAGAAATCTTCAATCAACAAGCTCAAACTTCAATGTGGACCTCCAACATAGTAGCCACACGATCTAGAGACCTCCACAAGCACATTGAATTCAAAAGAAACATCCACACTCCTCCAACTCATCAGAATCACTTTCATCTTTCTTTGGAACCCCAAGAACATTATTTGTCATGACTGTCAAACTAAAAAGATAGCTTGCGGACCTCCAAACCACGAACCACTAGAGTTGATGACCCACACTGACTTCCCAAACATGCCTTCAGATCCGCATACCATAATATTTCATTGCGGAGCAATCCGGACCAACTTACTGTCACACTCTCTTCTGAATACTGCAAAATCTAGTTCTACTCAGATGGCCATAACTTCTTCAAATCTTCATGCGGACTTCTCAAAACTTAACAGGAGCAATCTCTGACAATCCTCTACATAGCTATATGGTCCGCATGTATTGATTTATATTAATTTTCTCAATATCCTCAACAATCCGGTCTTCTATATAGACAGTAAAATAGGATATAGTTGACACTAATGCCAACAAGGATATGTTGACATCAATGACAACACCATTTAGGCACATATTTGCAACACTTATGTTCATTGTAATAAAAGTATAGTTATACATTATTGTATCATCTTGTGCAGGTTATGATCCATCCATGTTTGGGATGAGATCCTTAAATTGTAATATCATCTTATGTAGGTTATGATCCATCCATGTTTGGGATGAAATCCTTTAATTGTAATAATTATAAATGATATTGTTTCAGAGGTTTCCACACCTCATCTTATGAGAGTGTTAGAATTATTTTGTTGGCAACATAAGGATGATTATGATGAGACTAATGAGCATGATGATGGAAACAAAGGGCAAAGACACAATTGTATTGGTCCAGAGAGTGGCAACAAGGTGTAAGGAGACAGTTGTATTGGTCTGGAGATATTAAGTACCTATTAAGTATGATATCCTAAGAGCTGATCTAGAGAAGCTACTAAGTGTAGTATGAAGAAGAATACACCCAAGCATGATATCCTTCCATTTTGGTGCTTTGTAGTTAGGTACAATTTGTTGAAGATTTTCCTAAGGCTTTGACAGTACATAACCCATGACAGAGTGATAGAACTTCAATCCACATTTCTCCGCTATGAAGAATTTTTCTATGCAGTTGTAATGTAGTTTTTGTGCATACTAAATGAGTCTAATCCAAAGATTTAGGTCTTGAAGTCCTTCGGGGTGAAAGATAAAGTTGACAGAGTATCAGACTCTGTAATCATAGTATAATGACAGTGTCAGTGGTAGACTAGAATGCTCTACATTCCACAACAGATGAATATCTTATCATGTGGTTTTGAGGATAAGATTATGGATGTCAGAAGTGTGCATTATCCAAGTGGTAAGCATTTTGGTGGTCTGCATGTTGAATTATGAACTAACAATTAAATCATGCTATAGTTGCTTCACCAGTTGAGCTGACCTAAAGGTGTTGAGGTTGTGCAGAGTCAAGACATGTTTGGAATAAAGTCATGGGAGAAAATATAGGTTATGCCGACCTATAGCAATGTGTTACACGCTTTGATTCTCTCCACAAAGTGTATTAAGTTATGTTTTGGCTGACAAGTTAAGGTGTAACACGGTACTTCTTCATGCTGACCTAATTGATGTTCTACTTGAAAGCGATATATATACAAGATTGATTTCTTGTGTGAGGAGTGTGTATGAGGGTGTATGCAAAAGAAGACATGTGTATGTGACTAGAGTTAGATGTAGAGAAGGATAGGATAAAGATTGTTGTGAAGATGAAGTGTATCAAGTCAGTATTTTGAGCTTTAATGGAACTGTGTCCTCAGCATAAGTCAGATGCATTCTAACAATTCATCATTGGTAGTGAGCCTTTATTTTGTGCAGTGATCCACCCCTTCTTCTATCTCTTTCTATTCATGACAGTGAGTCCTTTGGCAGTGAGCCACCTGTAGTGAGTATTCTCTTTTGGACAGTGAGTCCACCAATTGTATCAACCTTAATCGATTACATTTTTAATATATTGTGAGTTAATCCTCACCATGGTTTTTCCCTTTTTGGGTTTTCCATGTAAAAATATGGTGTTCTTGTTTTATATGCCTTGACGGTTGCTTTCATGCTTTCTTTGCTTAATGGAAATTAAATCTGATATATGAAATGTTTAAATACTTAAGTGGTTTTAGATAATATTGATTCACCCCCCCCCACCCTCAGTATTCTGGGTGTTCAATAGATTTGTTATGTCGAAATCATGATATATTAGCATGTTTGCTTCAATTTATAAAATGATGTAATTATTTCCATGGTTTCTTTTATACTGAAATGTGATATGTCCATATAAGTGGTGAGGTATCTGCCTTTACTTTTGGCATAGGTCAATGTTGGTGTCAAACACTCATAGCATCCTATATCATTTTTCCCACGTTTTCTTTGTGGATGCTAATGGATTACTTTACCTAGTTTCATATGTTGATCATGCAAACTAGTGTAGGTAAACATTATGCTTGGTCAATTGATATAATTAGATTACCTTTGGGTTTTGGTTGTTGATGGTATTCTTAGGGAGACTGTACCCCTATTCAACTTGTTGTCCCTTCACATGTGTGTGTCTATCCATGTAGGAATGTCATGTTGATGTCTTGTGATGTTTTGAGATGCCTTATGAACATTCTAGTTGATCTACCCTTGTTTCAAGAAGTGTTGTTGTGTCTACGGCAAGTTGGAACCCTTGTGCTTGACTATTATAACTCTTTCAATCATTTCTAGGTTCACTCTTGGCCTTGATACTAATTTCTTTAGAGAAAAAGCATGGTAGAAGTTTGAGGAAAAGTCTTGTTTTAGACACTGTTGCAAGACAAAAAATGTGCAAAGTAGACATGTGAAATTTTGGGATGAGAACACAATGCACTAGAGTCCTCCCTTTGTGCTAGATTCCTCCCTAAATGCTAGAGTCCATTTGGCATGTTGGAGTCTAGCTGGCACACTAGCATCCTCCTACACATTGTTCTTGGATCATCAAACGAGTATTTTCTTGATCTTTTCTAGAGAAACTTGTTGATAACTGAGAGGGGGGGTGAATCAGTTATCCTAATTATTTCTTCTTTTGAACTTTCTTATTAATCAAACCAGCATTGAATCAAACAAACAAACATTACCATGAAATGAGAAACACATGACACAGTATTTTTGACGTGGAAACCCGATTAAGGGAGAAAACCATGGGGTGATTAACCCAAAGATTATTCTCTGTTAGAAGAATAAGGAATTACAAAATGGCACTTGCCAATTAGGGCTCACTGCCCGAGCACACTGCTCACAAAGAGGAACACTGCCTACAAGGAGACACACTGTCTACAAAAGAATGTTATACAATACTTGAACTAATTGGAAGCATCTACATATGCTGGAGTTCAGTTCCGGTTAGGCTCAGTATACTGATCTGCTGCACTTCATCTTTCTTCTTCTCTTTATTCTGCTTCTCTTTCACATACCGGATCTTTCTTACTGCTTCTGCATTGCTCTACACTTATTCGCATACACCATACCACAACTACACTTCTCATAACAAAATCCATCCTCTATTTATATCCGCACTAGTGATTTCATTATCTTTCTAGTCAGCACCCAGAATAATTTATCTTCTCACAAACTCTGTTCTGTCGGCTAAATCCTTGCATATCAAGTAATGCGAATCAAGCATATACTTGTAGATGTCATTAATCATGTCGGCCAAACATGATTCATGCCTTCACAACCTTTACCATCAACAGTAACACATCCGGAAAATAGTCTAATACTCTGTCAGTCAGTTCTTCCTCTGTTCTCACTGTCTCTCAGGAATCCGGTACTCAACTATTCATATCTTTTTCTTTGTTCATCACCAGAGGCTAAATCCTTGGAATATACTACTCAAGGTAGTCCTCTTGACTTCCCCAAATCCGCACTACACCAAGACACTTCGTCTGAGAGATCCGGACCAATTTGTCGGACCTTGCCACATGCTCTGTTCTTGTTCACCAGACCACAACAATCTTCATTCTGACTTCCGGTAGAGACACACCATGACTTGCGGATATGTGGGATGACCTTTGTTGCCATCAATGACAACAACCATGAATCCATTTAGTGTCTCTTGCCAACAATCTCCCCCTTTGGCATTGATGGCAACACTTAGTGAAAAATGACTAAGTGTTTACACTATGCTCCCCCTTGGCTGATGCTCTATCTTTATATACAATTTCTAGAACTCCCCCTTAGTTGGATTCCTTATTTTTCACTACTCCTCACTCCCCCTTTGACATCAATGGCAAAGGGTAGGGTCCGTACACCAAAATTTTCAAAGATTTACTATACATAGCCACATATTTACATACTTACATAAATTGAAGAATGTCTGCAAAGGATGTCTTTAATTGGACCAGTTCTGTAGCCCAACTTTGCTTCATTCTGTCCAAAATTGAAATGTGACCACTTAACAAAAATGCAAAAGCTTCTGCCCTTTTGAGATCTGTCGGATCATTTGTTTGGGCGGTAGTCTGAGCATCACTGATGGCCTCATGCATAGTTTCTAACTTAGGGATTATAATCCTTCTAAGTTCTCCCATCCAGTTAGTTATATTCTTCCTTTCCTTCTCAAAGTTCTTTATTGCATTTGTGATTGCAATAGTTTGACATTCTTGATTGACTATGGGGGAAGAGAGAGGATCAAAACTTTGAGATAAGCTTTGTAGTTTGTCTTGTTCCTCTTTTATTTTCTTATCAATTTCTACTGTTGCCTTTGACCAGGAGATACAAAATTTTAGATGTCACCGCCATCCTTAAGAGCACTTTCTAAGCTCTTTATTCCAGTACTCATATTTCTCCTATCATTAGAGATTAATCCTAGTACTTCTGAAAATCTCTTATCCAAAAACTCCTTCCGGACCTTTTCTTCAGCTGATTTTTCTAGAGAATCAAAATGTGTATCAACACTGCTAACTAAGGTTTTGAGATTACCAGAAGAGGAGGCTGTCGGATCTATCTGGACCGATGGCATGATCTTTTCAAGCACTCCGGAAGCAGCCTCTATCAACTCACAGTCTTCCATATGAGACTTTAGGAGTTTTTCATTTGCCTTAGCATTTGCAAATGAAGCTATCTTCATTGTCTGTACCAGAGAGAGAGTCAAAGTTGAATGGACCTTTTAGAAGCTCCGGTTCATCAATCTCTATTGTTTCTTGGCTCAGAAATTTTTAAACAGTTTGTGCAGTGTCTCTTGCCGGAGACAGATGTTTCTTCTCTTCTGTAGTCTTGTCCTTTTGAATTTTCTCTCCTTCCACATTCTTACCACTTTCAGTTGTGGTTTTCTCTGTTGGAATCTTCTCTTTCTCTGCATCCTTGGTGCTGTCAACCTCTTTTTCTTTTACTGTTGCTTCTTTCTCCTATAATTTCTCTTCTTCTTGGGATCCGGAGACTGTAGGGGAAACCGGAGGAGAGTTGCTAGTCTGTTCAAGGGCCACTTCTCCTAGAGCAGAGGATTCCAAGTCCACAGCTGTTTCTACACCCAAGTCCTCTATAATAGGAATGTTGAACCTTTTGAATGTATTCCGGAGGATCTCTTCAGTGTCCTTGGCTACCTTGTCGGTCTCACCAAGCATAAGCTGATTCATCCTTGCTTTGCTTCTGAATTCATCCTTGCAATCTTTGAATACCATGTTCATTGTTTTGTGATCAATTGACGGATATAGCTGAATAGCTATCTGTTCCCTGATCTCAAGGTCTTTTGCCATGGCATTGTTCTTTCTTATTTCTAATTCCTTCTCTAGACTCTTAGGAATTTCAGAGATAATCTCAATAAAAGCTTTATTGTAAATGTTCAGGTACCTGATTGTAGCTTCCTGCAGGATCTTTTGATCTGCCTCATTGTAGTCATCATAGAATTCAGCCACTGGTTGAAGGTTCCCATCCACAGTGACTGATTTGACTACACTGTCTAGAGACAGGGTGGGCTTTTCAACAAATTCCTCTGCCATTTCTTCCTTGTCTTGGCCTGTGGAGGGTTTACCGGATCCTTTCTTCTTCTGCTTCTTTATTTCTTTTACTCCCTCATCTGACTCAGTTTCCTCTTCATCTTTTTGGCTTTCATAAGCCCTTGTGGCTTTTGTCTTAGATCTTTTACCGGATGCCTAGACTTCCAGTTTTGAGCTTTTGGTTGTGGGAGGTGTAGATCTTTTTGATGATCTAGTCCGGGTGGAAGTTTCAACCGGAACACTTTCTTCACTTTTCTTTTCTGCCCTCTTCTTCTCTTTCTCATCCCCTTCCTTCTTCTTCCGGTGAGCATCAAGTGCTTCCATGGAGATCCCAAGGCCTTGTGCTATGTGTTCTACTTCTTTTCTAACCTTCCTCTTGATCTCCGGTTCTTTGAGTTCAACATGAATTTTTATACTTAGTTCCTCAAATGTTCTGAACCTTTCTGCCTTTGGATCTTTAGGCTGACTTAGCATGTGTTGAACATGCAGCTCCACTATCTGTTCATCCACTTCATACCCCATGGGCATGATCCACACAGTTCTTGGTTCTACTACCTCCATTAGACACTGATCTGTTTCTACCATAAAGCATACTGTGTCTTTGTACTTTTCAACAAGGGATTGGGGTATTCTTTCTCTTGCATGCATCATGCTCTGGAAGTTCTTGAAATATCCCCATAGAGCTGTTTTTCTTGCTTTAGCATCCCCAAGTCCATGCAAATAATCTCTGATTTGGATGGCAACCGGTCTGTCATTCTGCCATATCCATCCACTGGATCCAAGAAGCTCATTCATGTAATAAAAGAAGAGACAAAGGATCAAATTGCCATACTTGAAGGAGTTTTTCTTGTCCTTCTTGATCTTCTGTAGATTTTCAAAAAGTTGGTTTACAAGAAGCTCACACAAGTCATAGTCTGCATTCTCCTTTAACATTTGATAAGCTGTGTAAATTACAGTTCCCGGTACTGAATTTTCCCTACTGGAGTGATAGATCTTGTAACCAATTATCATAGATGCAAATTTGACATCCGGTTCAGTGATGTCTTCAACTGTCATAGCTCTCTTGTCAAACTTAGATCCGGTTGCATCACTAACTGTCTGATTTTTGACAGACTTGAGAACAGGTAATCCACCAGATGAGTGCAGACCGGTTACAGCCCTAATTCCATCTTTGGTGATCTTTAAGGGCTTGTTCAACCATAGGAAGCTGTCATGCACTCTACTTAGTACATACCGGACCCATTCATCTTCTTCAAAACAGGGGAAATGGATGCACTGTGCAAAGTGTTTATCTCGGATGGCTTTGTACTGAGGTTTAATCTCAAAGGAGTCATCTATCAACTATTTGTGATAGATATCCATCAGTTTTGATTCTCCAAAGTCTTCAAAATTCGCATGAATGTAAACCCTAATGTCCTCCATATGCAATACACCATGCGGAACACTAGAGAAGGCTCCTAGTGGATCTACCTCCAAAGATTTGTATGGATGTTTCTTGAATGTGGGGCGAGGTCTATCAGAGATCTTAACTATATTCGGAGTAGCCATTTTTCAAAGATTTGCAATGAGATATTGAAAACGGAAAATACCTTATGCGCCTTCAGTTATACGGAGTGGTTGGATTGATTTCTGTATGTAATAACTTCTGCAAGTGATCTTTGATGAACTTGATGAATTTTGTTGCAGAGCTCCGCTTTTCGCTTCTTCTTGGGTGTGGAATGATCAAGTGATTATTGAGAAATCCCTTATATTGTTTCGCAAACCCTAATATCTGTTTGCAATAAATGCTTGACCTACATTGTTCCGGTTTGCCTTATTTGGATAACTTGGAGTACCGGATCAGTCCTGATCTATGAACATCATGCGGATCTTCCAACCATGAACAAATCAAGATGACACATTACAAGAACATCCCAAACACTCTATCCAATCCGCAGAATAAGACAATGTACTTCCGGATCTCTCCGGACCCTTTTGTAATCCTCTGTCATTCCGGAGCATCTCCCGGAACAGGTCTTACTTGATCGATCACTACTTCTTTACATCTTCATGCGAACCTCTGAAATCTTATCTGGATCATCTCAAGACTTATATCTTCAAACCCTTTACTCCGCATCTTGTGCCACATCTGGCACCACTTGATTGGCTGGGGGAACAGGATTTTCTTTGAGTCTCCCCCTGAGCCAGAGCTCACTTTTTAATTTCTGGAAGGAATATCAGCACCAGAGTCTGGTGCGGATCTAACTTCTATGTTCTCTGAACTTTTCTTCACCCAAATCTTGTTCATCTGATTCCTAACTTCATCCATATTCATCTTTTGTTTACCCTTGTCTTGATTCTGATTATACACCGGACCTCTTTTGTCCTGATTCTTGCTTCTGCAGACTTTTGCATTATGACCGGACCTATTACAGATTTGGCAAATAACATTTCTTTGCATATTTGACTGATAACCTCTTGATCTGCATTGATTAGCCATATGACCTACTCTATTGCATGCAAAGCATCTACCATTGAATGATTTATTTATTTGCATATTTTTGCATTCATGAGACTTGTGTCCATACCTTTTGCAGTTAAAGCACTATCCGGAGAAGGATGAATTAGTCTGATTCATTCTCTTTCTGCACTGATTAGCTTTGTGACCAAAGTGATTGCAGCTGTGGCAGTATCCATTGAAGGATGGATATCTTTGAGCATTGGGTTGTCTTACCGGAGGTCTTCTGGGCCTATTCCTTGGATTTTCTAATCCAAAATTCTTTTGACCGGATCCAGAGCTTTCTCCTTTCTCATATCCCAAACCATACTTGTCATCTGTCCTCTTTTGACTTCCAAAAAGTACTTCAAGTTGGGCAGAACTTATCTTGAATTTTTCTTTATATTCATTTGCTGTTTGAAGATCTCTTTTGAGAGAGACAATTTGATCCTCAAGTTTTTCTTCATTATCTTTGGCATCTTCAAGATCAGATTCAAGATATCTGATAATCCTGTCCATCTGGTGGCATTCTTCTGATTTCTCTTTAAGAGATTGTCTTAGATTGTCTTCAGCTTTTCTTTTTTCTTCAATCTCTTGAGTAAACTTTATAGTTCCTGATTCCATTTCATGTCTTAACATAATGACTTCTTTTGATAACTTTTCACATAACTTGGTTTTCTCAGTCAATTCTTCATTTGTATTGCTTTCTTCACTTTGTCTTGCCAATTGTTGGAGCAGCTCCTTTCTCTTTTTCATAGAGAGACTTAATTTGTCTTTTAGTTCTCTCATGAATTCATCAGCCTGTTTGAGTCTTTCCTTTAATTCATTGACTTCAGAGTTTGACTGTTCAAGATCCTCAAGGGCAGTCTTGAGTTGCTCCCTTAAACCATATGCATCCATTTGAACTCCCAGATCTTCCTCAAGCTGTTAGGCTCTATTAGGAGGAACTTAGCTCTGATACCAATTGTTGATAACTGAGAGGGGGGGTGAATCAGTTATCCTAATTATTTCTTCTTTTGAACTTTCTTATTAATTAAACCAGCATTGAATCAAACAAACAAACATTACCATGAAATGAGAAACACATGACACAGTATTTTTGACGTGGAAACCCGGTTAAGGGAGAAAACCACGGGGTGATTAACCCAAAGATTATTCTCTGTTAGAAGAATAAGGAATTACAAAATGGCACTTGCCAATTAGGGCTCACTGCCCGAGCACACTGCTCACAAAGAGGCACACTGCCTACAAGGAGACACACTGTCTACAAAAGAATGTTATACAATACTTGAACTGATTGGAAGCATCTACATATGCTGGAGTTCAATTCCGGTTAGGCTCAGTATACTGATCTGCTGCACTTCATCTTTCTTCTTCTCTTTATTCTGCTTCTCTTTCACATACCGGATCTTTCTTACTGCTTCTGCACTGCTCTACACTTATTCGCATACACCATACCACAACTACACTTCTCATAACAAAATCCATCCTCTATTTATATCCGCACTAGTGATTTCATTATCTTTCTAGTCGGCACCCGGAATAATTTATCTTCTCACAAACTCTGTTCTGTTGGCTGAATCCTTGCATATCAAGTAATGCGGATCAAGCATATACTTGTAGATGTCATTAATCATGTCGGCCAAACATGATTCATGCCTTCACAACCTTTACCATCAACAGTAACACATCTAGAAAATAGTCTGATACTCTGTCAGTCAGTTCTTCCTCTGTTCTCACTGTCTCTCAGGAATCCGGTACTCAACTATTCATATCTTTTTCTTTGTTCATCACCGGAGGCTAAATCCTTGGAATATACTACTCAAGGTAGTCCTCTTGACTTCCCCAAATCCGTACTGCACCAAGACACTTCGTCTGAGAGATCCGGACCAATCTGTCGGACCTTGCCACATGCTCTGTTCTTGTTCACCGGACCACAACAATCTTCATTCTGACTTCCGGTAGAGACACACCATGACTTGCGGATATGTGGGATGACCTTTGTTGCCATCAATGACAACAACCATGAATCCATATAGTGTCTCTTGCCAACAAAACTTTCTAATGATAAGTTATTCTCCTTGGTCTTCTCAGTATTCCTATTATCTCACTTTGTCAAAAAGTGCCATACCTAGTGAGTTATCCCCTCATTTGTATTGGAAAGCATGCCTTTGCATGAAATTGACTAGTTGTCATTCCAATTGGTTGAGGCCTTGTACCTCCTAATTGATCCACCTATTGAGTAAGTTTTTCCAAAACCCTCATATTTGGATGTTGTTTTATGTCATTGTGGAATGGATATGAGGCCAATGTCTCTCTCATCCTACTCCATGTATTTGCAAGTGAACAAGATCATAGGCTAGTGCTCGATGTTCATTGTGGAGGAAGCTCCATCCTTTCATATGGTCATTGTGATGACTTGATCACATGATTAGAAGACTTCTACTTTGTGTCACCATTCTTGGTGCATTGGTGATATCATTTAGGTGTTGTTATGCTTGACATGACACCTTGTGCATGTATGAATGTGATGCAACATGTAAATATTGCACTTGCAAATGTGAAAAAATTGTTCATATATTATTTGTTTGGTTAATGTGAAATGTTTCGAGCGAAAGCTCGAGACATTACAAATATAGTTTCTAAGTACTTATCCATCCTAAATAATAAATTTAATATACACCTAGAGATAGATATATCTTGACATCTTTTAGATAGATATATTTTTAAAGATATCTAGATACTAGTTATAAAAATAATGGATGAGGTCTTTAAAAAAGAGTTAGTAGAAAGAAAATGCATGTTAATATCAAATGGGATATAAAAACTGTGGATTGCGCCAAATTCAATAAATATGGATAATATTATTTACTTATACCAAACAACATGAGCGATGAACCAGCAACCATTTAACAACCCTTATAACAAAAAATTGCTATAGTATTAACACAATAACTTTTCCCTTCCAATTTCAATGGATTGATGAATTGCTACAAATAAAGTATAGAGTTTGAATATTTACAACATGCACATAGATATTCAATTCTAAGTCGGTCTACTCCATCCATGGATCACTAAAGGTCAAAATAGGTGGATGTGAAGATTAAAACATCACTTCAAAGAGCAAACTCTTGTATTAGGATTTTTTTATTCTTAACCCAATAGTTAAATAATCATGTTGTTCTAGACAATATGTATTGTGAACAAATATATCAGTAGGAATAATGATATTCATCATTGACAGCATACAATCTTCCTAATGGTATATATGAATATAATTAAGGGCACCTACTGTGTGGAGTATACACATCACCCCCATCCATCTCATCAGAATATCTCAGCTTCTCTTCTCTAAAGACACTCACACTAACTAGTTTTGTAAATCTACATTTTATTAGCTTGACTGTTAATACCACAAGGTCTGCATCTCATACCAAAGTTATCATTTTCTCCTTAAAATCTATGCTTACATAAGTCAACTCTTGCACCAAATGAGTGAAGACATCATTTATTTAATCCCTTTCCAGAAAAGTTTAAAAATAAAATCATTGCAAAGTATAACAATGTGTGTGCTTACTTTGGATCCCAACAATAGTTTGCAACACCTTTCTCCTGCGTATCTCCCAATTCATTTATGATTTCAACACAATTTTCTAGAAAAACAGACGGCACCCACCTCACTCTGTGGAATTTTACATTACAAAAGGAATTGATAAATGGAAAATAAGGAGGCAACAGTTCCGAGCATGTTCGTTACTATAGAGATAGAGCACCCATTTGCTCATTGAATTTGGCAGCAACTTTCATGGCCTCACCAATCACTTGAGAGGATGGCGTGCAGTGCTTCCTAACATCTCAACCTCTATTAATTTCTCTTCATCTTCATTCGTCACCACCTTTTCTATGTGTAGATCTACTGATGCCCCTGTAACCATTCAAATCACACATATTAATCAGTCCTCCAAAATTTGTAGATATATGGAACAAAGAGATAAAGAGTAGCTCGAAAATCGTTTTCATCAATTGGCTCATCTCTCATATTCATAGAAGCCCCATTCACTGATTCTTGTGCAGCTATTCTTTTTAAATTCGTCCCCACAATATTAGAAATTGATATTTGAAAATGGGTAAAATACTCAACAATATTTGCAGCATTTACTGATTCCAGTCGTCTAGCACATGCCTGAGTTTTGCTAAACACTCAATCCAGGTGGGAGAAGTACTAAACAAGAAATTCAAATTGAAGCTTCCCGCCTATAGAAAATAAAGACAATCAATGAGGGGTAACTATTGGCAGCAACAGTCGCGGTTAGTCTTTACAAACCATGATGATATTGGAAGCACACTCTAAGATTAAGGAAAAGTTTTGACAAAAGAAACGGTGTTCAACATAGGGCCCACACGTCACATCCACAAACCAAAGCTTATGGAAAGGAGAGAGGACTTTTGAGCCACCTATGAAGTCAAAGAAGCTTAGAGTGTGTTGTTTAAGCCCAGTCATTTCCTTGCATGCAGGAGCTTTTGGTGGACGTGGAGGTAGTGGGGTTTGGGTTTGCCCAACTTGAAAGTGACTCCTCCTTTTCAATTTTTTGAAAGTTGCTAAAGACTTTACCTTTTTCTGAAGTAGCAGAAGATTTGTTTGTAACAAGTTCCCCAAAACTGAAGTATTCTCCCACTTTAACTTTTTCCTAAGTACTCTGAGAACAATTTGTTTTTTAAAACAAATCTCCACTTAGCCATATTCACAAGTTAACATGTACTTTTCCAAATCTAGAAGTTGGAATAAATAACTTCTCCCTTTGCAAGTTTCTTTTTGAGGTTAGCCAAATCTACAAGTCACCTCTCACTTTCACTTTTTCAAAAATTGTTGAAGACTTCTGATCTTGACTAACCTTCACACAACTTGTGAAAATTTCTAAGATACCTCCTTTATCAATACTTTGACGTGCTTTCACAACTCATTATAACTTGTGAAAATTTCTAACTTATTGAAAATTATAACCTCATGAAAATTTATATCACTTGCTCGTCAAGCCTACACATGTAATGTAGAAGTAAAACTGGCGTAACTTTTGACAAAGATACTATTTTCTCACAAAATATTGCCACATTGTTCGTAATAGCACCACGAGATCCCCTACTAGATGATTCTGCTCCAACCCTTATAGAAACCATGATTTAATCATTTTCGCAAATTACCCGCTGAAAAATTAAAGTTTTAAAATCTCACAAACTAGAAGGCGTATGAGCATAGAAAGTTGCCACATTAGGCAAAATAGCCATAGAAACATTCTTGTAAAAGGATTTCTTTCCAGCCCTTGTATATTTTAAAATTTAATTAGTTTTGTGATTTTGCCGCATAGGTGAACCACTTCTAGGACTTCAACTGAAACAGGCAAAAATTTCCTCCTTCAAATTGGCAAATGACTTAACACTCAAGGAAAATTTGTGACTAGGGGTGATTCAATGTAGGGATTTTGACACAAGATGTTTAAAAATTGGCAAGTTGAAAATGAGGCCAACAACTGGCTCTAACTAGGGACAAGGACCTTGTGGACTTAGGATGAACCTAGAATCTTTGGAAAGAATTAATGCTTTAAATCCGTTGGGTTATAGAGTCAGGAAATACCATGATGTTCAAGGAGAACAAGGAGACTCAAGCGAGACAAAAGGACAAGCGATAAAAGACACAAGAAATGAAATAAAACAGACATGACAAAAAATCCTAATTAACCTATGTACATGGTAGGTGACTCCTACCTAAAACTGCCTAGGAAAGATCACATGAACCCATTGACATGCTGAGAAAAATATGCGCCTATGTGAAATAATGAATGATAACTATGAAGCACCTGTAAACCCAACTGCCAACTTGCAACTACTGTGATGAGAGATCTAAAATAATAGCATTCAAAAACTCTCTAAGTAATACACCACACTCAAATAGCCATTCCTCGTTATAAACCTCTAAAGCATTTTGGATCACATCACCTTGCATGTCATCAACTATATCTTCTTGTACTGCATCAAATGCATCAATATCCCATCTTTGAATGTACTCATGTGACCATTTGAATCAAAGGACCAATCTTGGGTCATATGTGTCTCTTGCAAAACCTAATCAGAATCAACATCCTTTGAAACAAATTGAGAATCTCGATCATAGACAACAACCTTAGCGAACAATGAATCATCCTTAGATAAAATAACTTCATCTTTCTTTGCAATGATTAGCTTAGGCATTCCACAGTCCACCAATCACAACTCTGTATCTTTTGGAGTATCCTCTTCCATAAATTGCAAAGGGGAAATGATAACTCCTCCTCCACACAAGAAGTCATCATCAAACATTTCTAAGCACCAACTTGGGATAAAAACATTGTGGAACTAAGTGTCATCATCGATTTGATCATTCCTAATTCCTTCATGACTGTTCATATCACTTTTAGTACAATTCCCAAGATTGTCCTCTATCTTTTCCATTTTTTTGGAATCAGAACAATTATCAGATGTATGTATATATTACTCTTCTTCAACATTAGTATTGGAAGGAATAACAAACTAACTCATAGTATCTGATACAGAGGCATCTACATGACTAGAAGATTCAAAAATAGGATTATTCTGAACTTTGAATGCTCCATAAAACTCAGATTGTACATGCATTGGAATGAGGATGCTCATTGGTTCATCTTTGTACCTTCTATACTCAAATTGTTCACTGTTATCTTTATGGATTTCAATTTTCTTTGGTTGCATTGATTCTTCTCCATCGTGTTCTTCAGGAAATTTGAAAGCTTCATACTCAGCTTGCATGCAAGTTTGAAAAATATTGCTTGGTGATGCATTTGTGTTTTCTCCATCTGCAAGTCGACCTTCAATATTTGCTTCCACTGAAATGTTTATTGAATCTTTCTCAGTACTTTTAAAGGTAAAGGCTTCAGTCTCTAGAGACGAAAAAGACATTAATAAGTGATTCTCTTTGCTTGCCTCTTTATCGCTTGAGTAGGTGAACGAAGGTTCAATAGTTGTTGTCACTGAAGTTGAACCAGTTGCTGCATTTTCTAACTGAATGCAGTGGTTGTCCCATGGGTAGGGATAAATTTAAGGAACCCCCCCTAAAATAACCTATGAAATCTTGGTGAATCCTAGCTCGAGGCCAAAAAATGTTGGCGAATCTATGCCTATTTTTGAGAAAAAAATTCATTGGCAATTTTTTTCAAATTTGTCAACATTGGTTTTTTGCTAGCGAATTGTATTAGATTTGAAAAAAAAATCGTTGGTGAATTATAGTTGTATTCCAAAAAATAAAATAAATTATTTGGTGAATGTGCTGGCAATTTTGAAAAATCATAATGTGGCTGGCGAAAATATCAAATGCTAAATTATGCTAATTAATTTACTTGGCGAATTTATAGCTTAAAAAAATATGTATAATTATATTGATGGATATTCAATATTAGAGATCAATGACATAAGTTCTATTCCAGGCTGCAGTTATGACACACCCATCTTTCTACATAAATTCTCTGGAATAGAGACAAGTGTCAACGAAGGAATGATTCAGATTAATGAAAATTAATAGATAATAATTTAATAAAAGAAAATTCAAAAGAATACATAAGAAGAATACAAATTTATTCACCATAACACAAAGTTTACGACTTCAGAAATCAATTCCTTAAGCTTTCATTCATATATTGAAAACAACTGAAATATAGAGTAACACAAAATTGACCTATCAACAAGATAAAGTTTGCCAAAAGATCCTAAATGCATCGACAAGCCTTGTCATAAAATAAATGTCTTTGGAATAATAACAGCTTCTTGGGGACAACCAATTTAAAACATAAAATAATAATAAGTCTTTTGCCACAAGAGTATCCAAAGCATGTTTAAAGAAATAACATAAAAATAAGAAATGTCATCATGTGGCAGCAGTTTGGTCTTCCTCCCGAGTCGTTTCACTTTCCTTGTCATGTTCACCAGCAGCAGTCGAGTCCAACTATGCTCTCAGTTTCACCTTGTAACTCTTGTACCTAGTAATAATGGGAGTTAAAATCTTGACACTTGGTCTACAAGTAATGTTTGCCTAAAGTTTCCACTTATTTATCATTTTGTCTGCATCTATTAGTCTCTTATAGACATCATCAATTTCACACCTGAAAGTTCTGAGATACATTGCTATATTTCCAAGCTTCCCTAGTGATTCACCATAACTGTGTCAGCACCAACAAGCTCTTTAGTAAGCATCTTCTTAAAATTTTGCTTTACTTCCTTTACATCAAGCAAGTTCTCTCCGCTTTCATCTGAAATCTCTACATCGAAGATGGTACAATTATTTTTAAGATCAACCATATCAGTGTAATATTGAGTCAAAATTCTTCTTATTTCTCCACTAAAATCCCCTAGCATAGGCCTCTTCCACTCTAGTGCATCTAGCCAAGACACAGAATCATTCTCATTTAGATCATTAAAAATTTTCTCATCTACAAGAATAGTTGTATCAATTTCCATCATATCTTTTATCTTTGTAGACACCGTGAGTAGATTATTGTCTTCCCTCTTTACATTTCGTAACTCTGCAACTAACCCTTTCCTTTTATCAGAAGTGAGGGTATATAGTTTCATGACCTCCTTGAAGTACAACAAACCATCAACGGTGACTTGCTCTACCCATTGCTCGGTGGCCTTAGCTAGAGTTTGATATCTCATGATTTGTTGCAACATGCTAGGATCCATTCCATCAACAGAAACACTCAAAGTTGCATTAGAGGATTGAGAAGTAATATTCAAAATAGATTGAATGAAAGATGTTAGAGAATTCACCTGGGCTTGCAGCTTTACGTTCTCCTGTTGCTCAGCTTTAACTCTCTTTGCTAGCATGCCTATATAGAATTTTGCATGATATGTATCAACTTCCATGGTAGGAGGACCCATACATGTCAATCTTGCTCATATTAAATTTGACTTATGTGACTTCATTTTCATTTTTATCCCCAATGGGGTCTGCAATCTCTAAAATTCTATGCCTTAAGGAAGAATTTGTTACCATCCGAGACATCCTCTTAGCCTTCTTAGGCTTAGGTGTAGTCTGCAACAGTTTAGCTACAGTGTCAACGTTTATGTTTGTCGTTGGGGCATGTCTCCTCTTTTTCTCAACAACTTTCTTTAGCCAGGAAGGGGAAGACAAAACTGTAACTCACTTGCACCCAGGACAACTCTGTCTGGATGATTAGGAGTATCTTGCACATGAATTTCATTTGATACGGGGGAGGCTGGAATCTCAAACAAGGAACGAAAAGTACTATCATCAACAATCTATTGAAAAATGGAAGAATCATTACCAGGTGAAGGAGACATAGGAGAAGTCATGTGATCTACCTGTAATTTTTGTAAAGCATCCAACTTCTTCTTTACTCGTGGTTTCACGAATGCAGGCTGACCATCCTATTCATTTACACCTTTTAGTTTCCTATTATCTTCAGGCTGCTCTCCATTCCCACCACTACCAGACAGTGAACCAACTTTGTGATGAGTTGTCTCCACACCAGTTGAAGTTTTCTTAATTCTGGAGGCCTGGGAGGTTCCTTGCTCTCTTCTCCCTGATTCTTTATGCATAAGAGAACCAGTGTGCTCTCAAAAATTCCCCTTAAAGTTAAGCCACCTCTCAGTCTTCTCCAAAACAAAGGATGATCAGACCTTAATATCAAGATAATTATTCTTTGCACATGCAACAACCAAGCCTAGACATGGCACAACAGGTGGGAAACCCCCAGCATGAGCTAACCCATTTGTTAGGATTTTCTCAGCTACAAGTGACTTGGGGTTTTGCTCTAATCAAGCCCATAAATCCTCCAAGTCCAAATCTATATGTCTTAGCTCGATATCCTTCACCTTAGCTAAACCATTATCAATAAACAGAAGCTTCATATTTACTTGTTTGAGAAACAAGTAAACAAAGGCTTTTGTAACTACTAAGGGTACTAAATAAATCTCTAGAACATCTGGGGTAAACAAACAGTCCATACTCATGAAAAATAATTATTCTTGCCACCCAGGTGACTTAAAGAATTCAAATTTATCACTATAAGAAATGGGCAAGAAAGAGCACCAATTAGCTAACCTCGTTGTGAAAACCCGTGTTCAACACCTGTAGAAGACGATACATCAGTGAAAATGCAGAATAAGGTATCTGCGAGGGTTGCAAACCTAATACAATGTTTCCATAAATTTCATTGATTACGGCGGCATGTACTGTTGTAACAAGTTTGTCAAATACTTTACCTTTTTCCAAAGAAGTAGAAGATTCTATTTGTAACAAGTTTGTCAAAACTGAAAGTATCCTCCAACTTTCTGTTTTTCCTAAGTAACCTGATAACAACTTGGTTTTTAAAACAAAGTCTCCACTTAGCCAAATTCACAAGTTAACATGTAATTTGCCAAATCTAGAAGTTAGAATAACTAATTTCACCCTTCACAAATTTCTTTTTGAGGTTAGCCAAATCTAGTCACCTCTCACTCTCACTTTTTTAGAAGTTGTTGAAGACTTTTGATTTTGACTAACCTTCTCACAACTTGTGAAAATTTCTAAGTTACCTCCTTTATCAACACTTTGATGTGCTTTCACAACTCATTATAACTTGTAAAAATTTCTGACTTATTGAAAATTATAACCTTATGAAAATTTATATCAGTTGCTCGTCAAGCCTACACATGTAATGGAGAAGTAAAACTGACGTAACTTTTGACTGATCTACTATTTTCTCACAAAATCTTGCCACATTGTTCGTAATAGCACCACGAGATCCCCTACTAGATGAATCTGCTCTAGCCCTTATAGAAACCATGATTTAATCGTTTCCACAAATTGCCCACCAAAAAATTAAAGTTTTAAAATCTCGCAAACCAGAAGGCATATGAGCCTAAAAAGTTGCCACATTAGGTGAAATAGCCATAGAAACATTCCTATAAAAGGATTTCTTTCCAGCCCTTGCATATTTTGAAATTTAATTATTTTTATGATTTTGCCGCATATTTGAACCACTTCGAGGAATTCGACTGAAACAGGCAAAAAATTCCCCCTTCAAATTGGCAAATGACTTAAAACTCGGGGAAAATTTATGACTAGGGGTGATTCAATGTAGGGATTTTGACACAAAAAAAGTTTAAAAATTGGCAAGTTGAAAATGACGCCAACAAGACCTCAATACTTGTTGAATTTCTTCTATATCAATCTGGTTCTCTCCCACTACCTTAATCATAAAATAATCAACCAAAGGTTGATTAACTTCCTGTTGTACTAATGAAGGTTGAGGAAATTCCTCCCATGCTTCTTCAACTTTATTTTCTACTTCAGACTCTTCTACTACTAGTTGGCATACTGACTGTTCCACCTCTTCTATCTCCTATTGTTGTCTCTCAGGAGACTTAGGCTTGGTAGGCTTCTTTGTGGGTACAAATTTCAGCTCATCGGCATGTGTTCTAACATTGTTTGCATTTTGAGGATAGGATCATTCATCTCCCTAAAATCTCCTAGACAATTAGGGTTATGGAGCACTCTCTTTCTTTCTCTTAGAACAATTAAACACCAATTTTCTCTTCTCTCCTTCACCTCTTCTTCAAAGATATTATTCCTAATTAAATCTTCCTTCTCATAAAACTCATGTTCATATCTAGATTTTCCTTTATCTCTCATGGCCTTGTCAATTAAATGCTCTGGATCATAATTTTTGAAGTCATTAGTTTTCATTTTGTACCCTTGCAATTTGGGACCCAATACATCCAATCCCTCCTTAGTGGTAATCATGAAGCTAGGGAATTAGATTTGTGGTGCAATAAAAGGTCCTTTCTTGTGCAGTCTCAAATGTGTCTTGTCTAATTCATTGAGCTACTACATTATCTCAAGAAATGCAATTATGTCTGGTACTTTCTTAGGTAGGATAAGTGGCATTACACTTGTCCCATACACCCTAATGATTGTCACTTTTGAGTAAAGGAACCAATCACACCAATTATGATCTACATATTTCTCTGGCTATCTATCTTTGGGTCTCAAGGAATCCATTATTTCCTTTAACAATCTTGGTTTCTCCTAACCTAGCAATGCTATTATCCTTTGTAAAAAATGTTCTTTAAACAAGATATAACTAGAGCCACTGTAGTGTGAATCCCAAATATATGTCCTTCCTTGAACATGCATAAGGTCTCCCTCATGAGTCAAGCTTTGTATCTGCAAGGCTTCACTCCAAAATTTTCTCCCATAGTGCAGTAAGATGTGGCAAAGCAATGAGTATATTCATAAAGAAGGGGCTCTATTATCCTTCTTATATGATGTTAGTTCTTTGTGGAGCCCCTTTGCAATGTATCAAGCATAATCAATGTTCCTTCTCTGATAATGATGTTGAATGTCAATAGTCATCACCATAATATGAATGGGTATTTGAGGATCATAGTCAATCCCAAATACTTGACACAAGGTAAAATCAGTCATCCTGAAATACTCATCAAATCTATCAAACATGAAAGGTTCCAACTCATCATCCTCAATCTTCATAGGTTTCCCATTCCTTCTTGGCCTGTGATATGGTAGGTGTTTTACTCTATAACCCTGCATATCTATGTTGTATTCCTTTTTCAATTCATCGGGATCAATTTTAACTTCAGTAAGGGCAATAAGATCAAACACTTCTACAATTAGGTCTACGCTCAACTAAAACATCTATTTACCCTTGTTGTTTGATAGTATTCTATTGTTAACATCATAGTTATCACATATGGCTTGGATTAGGTCAACATTTACAAACACATTGGGAAAAACCAATTTACCAAGGCCCAATCTCTATATGTTTGAAGTTGGTTTATCATGGGAGTAGTGGTAGTAGCATAATTTGACAAGATTCCACCCCTCAATAGGAAGAATTGCATCCCTAATATGCTCAAAGTAGTCAAAGATTTTTTTTGTCAAAACACCTATGCCCGAGCCATGCTTATATTTCTTGGAGGAACTAGAGATTTGTTTTATAATGTCTTGAGATAGACCACATTAAGCTTTACTACCCTTGGATGACCCTTGGCTCATTTTCATAGTGAGAAGTTTTTCAATTACACTAGGGTCTCTAAGGTACCTTATAATTCTTGTTAAATAGAGAAAGCACCACAAATCATTTAAAAACCTAGAAAACCTTCTTAATTTAGGAAGAGAGATTTTCTGAACATACCAGTGATAATATCAATTTGTAGTTTGGAATTAAGATTACTGATGCACTGAACACACCTTCACAATTTGCGCACAATCAAGTCTACAATTGTTGAAGAATGAAATGCCTACCTTCAATTTTATCAGCTGATGTTATTCAATCCATCCTCCGTTCATTAATTTCTCTAGAGAGACAAGCTTTGTACTACATGCCACAAACAGTCAATCCCTTTTGAAACTCAGCAGTTGATTTTACATAGGGTATCAAATCAACAAATAACAATAGTTGAGGTCTTCAACACAAGCTTTCTTGGATATGACTTCACTCAAGTTGCACTGTGAAAATATGTGTGTTGCACCTTTAGATTGACACTTGTCAACTAGGTCAAATCTCCACCATTGATTTTATTTGTATGGAGGACACATGTTGACATATCATAATTATGCAAATTTAAGTTTGAAATGCAAGTGCTAAGCTACGGTGGAGGAAAAGCTTCACGCTATGAATCAAATGATACCACTTGGTGCAAATTAAAGTGATTATGTCAGCATTCAAGGGATATACAAGAATAAACTCCAACAAATAAGGCAATGCCACATGCAAACAAAAAAATATTTTTCATTAGGGGCCTTGTTCCTCAAAACTAATGCAAGGACGCGTGTTCACATAGTGCAACAACACAACTTCATGGTTTAAACATAAGTGAAAATTCATGCTAGGATCAAAGCTTTGTGCTAGGTGAAAAGGTTGCCACATGGCACAATATAACAAGATGACATCAACCAATGGGATTAGCAAGATCCATTAGGACGAAGGTCAAATGGGTCCAAAAGGCATCTGAGATAGTTTTGGGATAAACATGGTGGGATAATGCATTAGCACGACCTTTGAGGGTTTTTTCAATAGTAGGGTTGCCCTAGACCAATTGGCTTGTGATGGTGGTATTTTTTCCTTTTACTAATGAACGAGGGCCACATTTGCTTCAACGAGGAAAAGGTTCCAAGCAATAAAGAGGGCTGGTCACATAACGATAGGAAAGGCTTCCATGTAATGTCTTAAGTGATTTTAACCAAGTAGACCAGTCACTGAAAGAATATAACACTAAAGCCTTCAATCTAGAAATTTGAACCAAGGGAGCAAGGCATGGGAAAAAATCCTCCAACAAATAACAAGAAACCCTAAAAACTTATAGGCCCTAATAGAATGTAGGTGTAAGATTTATAGTTGGAAATATGGTAGGGACAAGAAGTTACCACTAAAATCTAACACCGTAGAAAACATGTGAGTAAAGTTTATGAAAAACAAATCATAGACAAAAAGGGAAAATTAGTGATAAGATAAAAAAATAAAGGAAGAATGTCTTCATGTTCATCTTGCCATGGAATATGATGAGTATATTAAAAAAGTGAAGCTTGTTGCATGTGGAGGTACAATTCAAGATCAATTTGGAAAGATGATGGGAGAAACATAGATGGAAAAAATATTTAGCTGAGTGTTTCTTTTCATATTTTGACTAGAGGGAATCGTATGATAGAGTACCTAGAATAGAATAGTTTATTTTCTTTTATAGGTTTTCTTAACTTTTTTAACACACATTGGTCAATAAATAGTGGATGTCAATGGGAAATCTATCTTATTGACGTAGAAAAGGAACATGTATAGAAAAAATAAAATAGTGAACTTTTATTGCATTATCTTTAGATGAAGTTACAATAGTAGATAATACTTCTTGGGCATGTATGCATGTGTATACTATATAAAATCATGTTCACCAACCTCATCTACTCTTTGTTCATAAAATGAAGGAGAATGCAAGATCTCATAATCTATTTGAACTAGTTAAGAAATATTTGAATTAAGTTGGAGATATGGATGACTATATAATTGGAAAAAGTTGGTGTGTGTAAGGGTAGATAGAGATTTAATAATGTAAGGTTATAGGAATGGTCTTTGTGTAAAGCTACAAACTTATTTTTCACCATACATGACTGCAATTCACTATGACTACAATTCACTACATGGTCCACAAAATGAATTTAACGTTTAAAATTGTGAGCAAGTTTTTTGTAGTATCAAAAGTTGAAGATCTAGTTGGCGAGCTCCACTAATACTTTTTTGAAGTGCCAAAGGATTTTTAAAATCTTAAGGATCTTGATACTAGATGGATCTCCTTGCATTGGCCAACACAAAGAGATTTGCAAAATATCAATCCTTGATTTAAGTAATGTACAAATATTGCCTTATAGTATACAAAGATCCTAACCTCTTATATAGGTTAAGTGACATAAAGACACTTCTAACTTTATCTGGTATCAAATTCTCATGCTAGAGGAAATGAACAATTTTGTGAAAATATTCCAAGAAAGAACTATGTATATTTGACAATCTACAAAGCTACATAAATTGAAATGCATGACCCTTGATAATCTATATCTATCAGAGCATTCATTCGTAAGTCTAAAATTTAATAGTTGACAGTTTATGACAAATGTGAAGAGTACTACTTTTTCTTTAGTTTAATGCAAGAAGGAAGTTATGTGTCTTTATACAGGGATATGAGATATCAATGCACTATTTTTTTAGGGTCAAGAAGACTACCAAAGAAGTATCTATTACAAGGGAATATTTAGAAAATATTGGTGAATTTGTAGGTAATACTTAAAATGATATTGGGAGATTTATTTCCTTAGAGATTAGAGATTGATTACCTCAATATGAACTACTTGAAGATATGTCTATTGTGTATCCTTAATACTAGATCAATTGTCAGCCATTTGATTTTCATAACATGGTAAAGACCTTGGACAATCAATTTTCCAAATGTTTAGAATTCAATGGACAATGCATAAAAGGAATTATAAATAAATCGAAGCTTAGAAATAAATCAATCCATTAAATTGCAACATCAATGATGGAATAGTTTAAACTCATTTAGAGTCCCTTTCAAGATGGATTGATAAAAAATATTTTGGAAACCTTAGGTTAGAGTGAAATATTACATGATTCAATATGAAAATATTTCAAACTTGTTGATCTATGTCAAACCATGATATTAGGGTTAGTGAAGGATGAGAGAGTTTTTAGTGATTGGGAAACTTGAAATCAAAGCTAAGAAACAAACTTGACAAGAATTTATAAAATTATTTGAGGATGTATACAACTAGATCATATGATATATAAAGTTGTCCTTTTGAAAGGGCACTAAGAATCTAGAGGTTTATATGTGAAACAAGAGGGTTGTGCGACACTTTAGACAATACTAGAAAATATGACACAATGAGTAACACATGTAGCAATAGTGATGAGATGCAGTTAAGTGTAAGTATGTAGTTAGAAGAAAATGAAGACCAAGATCAAGATGGCCCTCATGGTCAGAGTGAGAAGATGATTTGTAAATTGGAAGAAATTTAGCACTTATTAGGTATTTATATTGTATCTCATATTCTAAATTGTTGTTGATGATATTTTATTTGTCTACCAGTAATACACATTTTCAACTTGTATTTAAGAATTAATAAATTAACATATTATTATTTTCTAATGTTTCATTTTAGAATATAAATTTTAAACATTATTTTCAAACTTGATTTTATTTGTACTTGTATTTATTTGGTAAAAATGGACATACTATCACACTCTTTCAATTTTCAGTTAACAATTAACATATAGTTATTTTCCAATGTTCCATTTAGAATATAATTTTTAAATTTAATTTCAAACATTGTACTTAAACCATCAAATTCCATCCCATGACCATCATCTATCGAATAAAGCATCTTAGTAAAACCTTGTTTATATTGAATACCCCATGTACCATGTTAAAAGTTTTATAGACATTCAACTAAATGTACACTAATCATTAATAGTATAATATAAAAAAAATATGTATCTAGAAACCAACGTTTTATTGAAGTAAGCAATCAAATACTAGATATAATTTGAACACACAAATATATTTTTAAATGAATGAATACTTAAGTATTATAATATCTTGCTAAAAAATAACTCTACACAATGCTTAATTAGAAACTCATATTATCAAATCATTTATTTAGCGTCTACAACATGCTCCACTAGTCATCTATTGAAAGTGAATTTTGTTGTAACCCATAGTAACTAACTTATAAATTTGTTAATAATTTATAACTAAGATTGAAAATTTCCTTCAATGTGTCATCCAAATTTGTATATTCAAGGTTATCAATAGTTTGATGGAAACCAACAGGTTTGAATCATCTAGATTCTAAGGAAAATGGTCCTTATCCCACTTCATTATATCCTTCATCTTCTTTTTAAAAGAATCCTTTGTAATGTATTAGTCTAATTTTTTAAATCTATTGGAAAACCAAGCTAGTTGAGATCTAATACCTTTACATGTAGCTTTCATAACATTATTCTATAATAATTAAAAAGTTCATTTGCTTCTCCTAGCTTCATACACTTCTAAATGATATATGATTCCTTTATTGCAACATCAATCTGGTTGTAAATTTCTTTGGATGCCACATCATTATCATTGATTTTATAGATTGTTTTCAAATTTTGTTTCATTATATTCTCTTTTAAATTCATCACTTTTTTGCTTTCAATAACATACTGATTAAGCTTCTATAACTCTACCATTAGACCATCAATGAATTCAAAGAATTTATCCAAATAATCTATCCTCTATATTATTTCCCCCCAAATTTTATGTTTTAAATGAATCATTGTGTTTTCATAAAACTCAAATACCCTATTTTGGGAAGAATTTATTTCATTTTATGCTTTACTTATCTCTAGCAATAGTTTTTCATTATTTTTCTCTCTTCCTTCACATTATGTTCCCACATTTCTACTTTTTATTTCTCTTTCCTTAGTTTTTTTCCTACAATCTTTGCTAAGATATTAACTTCCATCAAGTTTTGTTATAATTTTTTTTTAATTGGCTCTTTAATTATTACAATTCTTTGTGCTTTTGTCTAACCTTTGCTTCAATTCATTCAATTCCACCTTTGTTTGTTCATTCACATTACTTGTAGATGTAGAAGTAGATATTTTTATCCTTTTATGTATTTCACTACTCTTGTTATATATTGTTTTCCTCCTTTCTTTCTCAATTTCTAGGTCTACCTGTAGCTTTTCTATTTGATTCTTCAACCTTTTTTTTATTTGACTTCCTTTATCAATGATGTGTATACTAAACCATTGTTCTTTTTTGATACATTTATTTTGTCACAACTTTTCATTCAACTATATCTAATGAAAGGGTGCTTACTACATAGTTAGAGTGATGCATCTGATCCTTTGGTTTGTTTGTAACTGTAAGTATGAAAAAGATGCATAGGCCTACATGGTAGTCTGATGATGAGCCATCATCTTAATCATGTACATGTAAGCATGAACTATATACAATCTCTCAACAACTTCTCTCTTGGTGAAAATTTTTCATTTATTTTCAACTTTGTTTGTTCTTCCCTAACTTCCTAATTTCTCACACCTTATTTTCTTATTCACTTAACCCATGTTTGACAAATCATTTATGTCACTTTCTAGCCCTAACAACATGACCAATCCACTTCACAAGAGGGGAAATTCACTTTCCAAATAATAATTTTCATCATTTAATCCTTCTAGAGTCATCCAATTGACCTTCCAAAGCCTTTTTTACCCTCAGTTTACATGTCCAAGCCTTCTTTTCTTGGTCACCACTTATGTCTTCATGGTCTTCCCAAGTGACCCTATAGTTGAAGTATTCTATTGAGGGGTGATTTGCCCTGATAAAAGGAGTGACCCAATTTATGGAAGTCTTATGCCTTGTTTCAAGGCCCCAGAATAATTTTTAGCCATTATAAATCATTCTCCAACCCTAGAACCACCTATGCAAACCTCCCTCTATGGATCACCCCTTATGTCTTGAAGATTGATGAGTTAGATCTATGACTCATTTGTTTCTTTATATTTCCTGTTTCAAAAGACCTTGATAAAATATTATGGCATATATTTATTATTATAATTATATTTGTCTTTTGGATGGATTATAAACATGTTTAGTATTCATTTCCTTTTGATGCAATCTCTTAGCTTATTTACTTGAATTACATTTTCAAAGTGCATATCTCATGAATTTGTGGTATAAGTGGTTTATTTTGCATGAGGATTACATCGATGAGACTCCTAGTGGTCTCCAGATCCCTCCAGAGCCCTTTTTCTTGTGAAGAGCCTGAACTCTAGACGGCTCCAGATGCCGTTACCCTCCAATAGAACCATCCTCCCCTCGAGTCGATGACTTTTACAAGTTGATCCTAGGGCTACCCAAAAGGTCCAGCAACACAAACATGATCCATGCCTCAATTAAAGCAGCTGTTATGATCTAAGTCTCCACATCACTTCATTTTAGTGACTAACTAAAATAGCTGTTAATTGGCATCAATTCCAACTGAAGTCACTGCCACCAAGTGCTGCGCCATTCCAGGAAATCACTCAGTCTGCCAGCAGCCAAGTCGATACAAATCTCTGATCTTCAGTAACCCATGGTAGAATCATTAATATAATAAATAAGCAATTGGCTTTAATTCCAATTCGTTGTAGTTAGGTTTGCTGATAGTTATTTCCTTTTAATAAAGCTCGACTATATAAATAGGGGCAAGTCATCTCTTTAGGTTAGTTCCAGTTTTTCATAGCAAGTTGTTAGTTTATATTTTCAGTTGGAGGAAAACTTCTTGTTTTTAGTTTTGTATCCATGTCCATTTCTAGACTTTGATTTAATGCAAATGAAGGGAGAATTCTTCTGAAAGTTAGTTCAAGCTCAGAGGATCGTCTCCAACTGGGAAAGTAGGGCACGCTTCCCCAAACTACAGGAGATCACTTGGTATTTTATGTAATTCTATTTTTTCTTTCTATTTAGTAATATTATCTGTGCATGTTAACCTTGTGATGTGCCCTCTCTTTTATATATAACTATTTAGCTAATTGTCACCTACAAGTTTGTTTTATAAATTCTGAAAATACCAAAAATGGGATATTGTTATTTCAACAACATTGATATATTCAGAGTGTCTCATTGTTGTGGTTTGACAATGGATTCAATTACTTTGAAGTTTTGTTTCAACACTTAAGATAGTTTCCTTCTGGTAATTTAACTTGTTTCTTTTCAAGCAAAGTGTGTTTATTTTTTTAGCAATTAGAATAATTTCCTTTCAAGCAAGTGTGTTTATTTCCAAGGCAACTAGAATAGTTTCTTTCAAAGTATGTGTGTTTCCCTCCAAGCAAATAGATAGTGTCCATTCCTTGCATGTGTGTTTATTTCTGTAAGTTGAGTAAACTAGACTTTATCCACCAACCATCGATTTGGATTCCACTCCAAAATCCCCCACACTAAGACTTTTATCGCAGATCACTCCAGACACCTCTGGATTGATAATTAAATGATGATGAATTAACAAACACTACTACGACCTCATCATTTTTGTCATCATTGCCAGGGATATAATCTACAAACCATTGTAGGTTAAGGTGTTGATAAGACTTCTTGAACGAGCGCATTCCAAATCCATTAGTTTATGAGTAGGCCTAGGGATGCCTTAGGTTGATTTATTAGACAAATCACAACTAGCACATCTCTAGAACTTAATCATCTGAGTGATCAGGGATCTCCTATAACATCAGAATCTCCCATTCTATCTGATACACCTTCTAAAATGGGTGATAATGGTGATCATGAGGACCAGCTAATAATAGAACATTCTCTTATCCAATCTCCATCACTCCTGAGAGAAATGAACCTCCCATGAAAAATATATCTCTTGCATTCCTACCTACTGTTCGAGGGAAAACTTTCGAAGACCTAGACCAATTCTTGTTTGAATTTAAGGTCCTCTGCCAGTCCTATGATTATGCCACAGACAACCAAAAATTAAAACTTTTTCCTTCCACTCTCAAGGAGTCAATGATACGATGGTTCATGGGCCTAAGAGCAGACTCTATCTCTACTTGGGATGAAATGGAAACCACTTTCCTTGACAAATATCAAGATTATTGTAGAGTCAAGGATAGGAAAGATAAACTCTTTTGCATGAAGTAGATAGAATATGAAAATTTGGAGGATTAGGTGGATAGATTCCTATTTGTCCATAGGAGATGTGGAAATAATCTAGATCAGGAAATGAGTAAAACTATTTTTTTGAGAGGAATTGATGATGAAATCAGGGAAGCCTTAAACCTAATTGGAAAAGGAGATATTAATAAATAATATTTTGCAGAAATTGTGGAAGTTTGTAGGAATTACTCTCGCACTCATGCATGTAAGAGAATATTGAAGAAAGGCAGTATCAGTGATGTTACAAAAGTTATGGAAGAGCTAGCAAATTCAAAAATTGATATCTTGCTTCATCTGAATACCACCTTGTATGGTATGCAATCTAGTAAAAGGAACATGAAACCCTTGCCCATTTATTACCCTCGTTGTAGAGAAAAACATCCACTTAGGGAGTGTCCCTTAAACTGAACTGAGTTATGCAAAATCTGTGAGAAAAGTCATCCTACAAATGAGTGTAGCCTGCTCCCTAAAATAAAAAATAGATTGAAGAGGGTACCAACAGACGAGGAAGAACTAAATTTCATTGGCCAAAAATAACCAAATTATGGATTTAGTCAGTTTTCAAACCAATATGCTCCAAGGGGCCCATCAAATTGGGGCACAACATCTTGGAATGGACCTTGGGGAGGTCCACTTCCTCCAATGCAAATGCCACCCCAGTGGGGACTAGCATGGCCTCAGTCAGACTGGACAAATCAATCTTGGACCAACCCTCAGTGGCCAAATCAACAACAATATCAATAGCAGTTGGCACCTCAATATAACCAAGGAATGAGGCGATTTGGGAATCAACCTCAAGCCTTACTTCCGGGACCCTCATAGACTGCAAACCCAAATCCAAGTGATTAGGTAAATTAACCTCCAATTCCTACTCAGCCAGTTCCCAATCCTAAAAACAATTGACCACAACAACAGGTGTATAACACTAATCCAAATACAACCACCTGAATGATGTGAAATTAATGATATCCAGCTTCAATCTCGAAGCATTCCTATAAATATTCCTTAAGGGATATAGTGAAGAATTAATCTAGAGGAGAATTAATCCATCCTTGAGGGATATAGTGAAGGAAGAAATAGAGAAACAGTTACAGGTAGGATTCATCTACCCCATTTTTGACAGTTAGTGGGTATTGCCATAGTTATAGTACCAAATAAAAAATGGCAAGTGGCGAGTCTGCATCGACTATAGAGAATTGAACAAAGCCACTAAAAAAACTATTTCCCACTTCCCTTCATCGACCAGGTGCTGGATAATCTAGCTGGTGGTTGCTACTTCTCCTTCCTGGATGGATTCAACAGCTACAACCAGATCCAGGTGGCTCCAAAAGATCAAGATAAGACTACCTTCACGTGTCCATGGGGGACATTTGCCTATAGAGTTCTGTCATTCAGATTATGTAATGCACCAGCCATATTTCAACGGGTTGTGTTGGCATTTTTTGCTGATTTAGCCAATACATGTGTGGAGGTTTATATGGATGATTTCACGGTGCATGGAAAATCTTTTGATGAAGCCTTGAACAGTTTGAATAAAGTGCTTGAAAAGTGCAAAGAACATTAGTTATCCCTAAATCACAAGAAGTGCCTTCTTCTAAAAACTGAAGGGATAGTCCTAGGTCACCACATCTCACAAGAGGGAATGAAAGTGGACTCCAAAAAGGTTGAAATTATAATTCAAATTCCCCCTCCTCAAAATCAAACAGAAGTGAGAAGTTTCCTAGGACATGTTGGGTATTATTGAAGGTTTATTGAAAACTTCAGGAGGAAAGTTGATCCTTTGTTCACCCTACTAAAAAAGGATTTTGAATTTAATTGGACACAATAATGTCAAGAATTCTTTGAAGCCATAAAAAATGCCCTCATGACAGCACCAGTCATCAAAGGACCGAATTGGAGTGAGCCATTCCATATTCACACTGATGCTTCCAATCAAACCATTGGAGTAGTCTTAGGACAGGCTAACGAATCTGGAGGGATGCATGCAATATATTATGTTAGCAAAAACTTAAACCCTGCAGAGAAAAACTATACCACCACGAAAAAGGAATTCTTAGCAGTTATTTATGCAATCAATAAGTTCCGCCACTACATCACAAGATACAAAGTTTTTATACATACTGTTCATGCAGCTATTAGGTATCTGATCAATAAAGCTATGGTAGGTGGTAGAATAATTAGGTGGTTGTTATTGTTGCAAGAATTTGACATAACCATTGTTGATAAACCTGGAAAAGATAATGTTGTTTCTGATTTCTTATCCAAATTAACTGTGCAATGAAGTAACGAATCAGTGGATGATACATTTTTGGATGAACATCTCTTTGTCATTTCCATACAATTGCCATGGTTTACAAATTAGCTAACTATTTGGTTTTAGGAAGATGCCCACCACATTTCAACCATAAGGAAACCAGGCGACTGATTCAGGATAGCTCTAGATACAAATGGGTAAATGGTATCTTGTTTAAAAATTGTCTTGACCATGTGTTGCGAAGGTGTGTGTAGGAAAATGAAGTTTATGATATAATTCGAGCATGCCATGATGAACCTTCTGGTGGACATTTTTCAACCCTCTGGACGGGACATAAAATTCTGGGAGCAAAATATTTTTGGCCAACAATGACCAAGGATATCTAGCAGTATGTCAAGCACTGTGACCAGTGCCAATGAATGGGATGTCCAACTCCTAACACAGAGATGTCACTTCATCCTCAAGTGGTTCTTGAACCATTTGAAAAATGGGGAATAGATTTTTTGGGGTTGATAGATCCACCTTCTAGAGGAAATCACTACATTCTGGTTTGCACTGACTATGCCACTAAATGGGTCGAAGAAAAAGCACTACTAGTAGCAAAGGAGGAGAAGGTTTGGTGCAGGTGCACCCCTTCAATAGGACCAATATACACAAGAGGAAGAAGAAGAAGACTAACATTCGTTTGACATTTCATGCTATCTATAGCACCTTCAAATGTAACATGTAATGTTAGCATTTTCTGTATGAAGTTTCTGACAGCTTGGATTAAGGGGAGGTTAAGTAAGGTGTCTTAGCTTTAAGAGTTTTGCTGTCTTATGCAAAACAGATGTCATTTGTAGTAGATTAAGGGTTTCCACCTATAATTTTGAAAAGATAAAAATCCCAGAAACAGAGGAGAATGTCAGTCCCTCACATTGGGAAAGATAAAAAGGGGAAAACCTTTTGGAGAAGGCACGGGTGGTAGTTTTTGGCTCTGGGTTCTGAATAGTCGAATGTAATTTCTGAACATGCAGAAAGAATAGAAGTTCTACAAGTTATTTTCTTTCCAGTTTCTGAATAATGTGTAGATAACCAGTGTAGATACTCTGTGTAGAAATTCATTCTGTGTAGGTTTTGTATATAATTTAGTTTTGTGCTTCTGTGGTCGAATTAACTGGATAAATCCATTCCACTGGCAGATTTTTGGGGAAATCAGTGGAATGGACTTGTAGATTAATTCCCCATCTTTGTTTATTCATTCTAGGTATGGAAGGCTAGAATTGCAGAACCACTTCAAGCATCAGTTCTGAGTGTCTGTTGGTTATAAGGGATAGCCTGCGGGTGTATTTCGCCTTCAAGCCATCGGTTCAAAGGTTCAAGGGTTCAAGGTCAAAGAGTGTGTTAGAAGTCATCGGCGCGAGTGACATTTATCGGCATTGAACCTTCTGCTTGAACTTGCCGGTTGAACCTATCCATTGAACCTTCTGATTGAACCTGTTCATCGGTGAGAGGTGAAGGCATCGGCGAAGGAGTCTAGAGCTTGACCGACGGGGACTGTCTTGCCGATAGGCAAGAGTGTGTATGTTTTGGTGAGACAATTCAAAGGTCTTGCCGATACATTCTAAATTTACTGTTTTGTAAGCTAACAAGGGTCTGTGACAGGGTTCATATGCTTCAGCTGGGCATATGCTCTACATTAGGTGGTATCAGAGCTAGAGAAAGCTCTGGGAAAGGTTAGTGTGTAAATTTCATTTCTGAAGTTATTTGTTCCATCTAGTAGTAGAAGGAGAAAGCAAAATGTTGGAAGGAGAAGCCTTAGACACTCTTCCAGCAAAAATGTCCAATGCTGAATTGACAGCCTTGGTGAAGAAGCAAATAGCAGAAAGTAGAGTTGATAGAGCTCAGAATCAGGAATTGAAGGAAGAACTAGAGAAGCTGAGGGAAAGAGTGGAGAAAGGGGAAGAAAACTCTGGTGAACATGAAGATGGGGATGAAGAGGAGACCCCAGAGCAGGAAGAGCTAGAGGTTCCTGCAGACCAGATACCCTTACTCAATGCCCTCAAGTCCATGGAAAGAAGGACCATGGATGTGAAAATAGACTTGCCTGTGTTTGCAGGAAAAATGGAACCTGATTCAGTAATGGAGTGGATAAACTGCTTGAATAATTTCTTTGAGACAGAAGAGATACCAGAACACCAACGAGTAAAGATGGCTCAGTCCAAAATGAAAGGAGCTGCACTGACTTGGTGGAATTTCATCCAAGATGACAGGGTGAAAGAGGGAAAGAATAGAGTTACAACATGGAAGAGAATGATGGTATTGGTGAAAGAGGCCTATGTTCCTTTGGATTACAATATCCAATTACATAAGAGAAAACATAATTTGAAGCAGAAGGAGCTAGATGTCAGTTCATACACAGAAGAATTCATGAAGTTATGTGTAAAAACAAAGGTAAGGGAAGATGAGGAAGAGAAGGTAGCAAGATACCTCAATGGATTGAGACTTAACATCCAGGAAGACTTAAATCTACATAATCCAGATACAGTTCAAAAGTGCTATCAATTAGCACTCAAAGTGGAAGAAAAACTAAAGAGAAGGCATGAGCAGAATCACAGAGGTAGGGGAAGATAGCAGAGAGGAGGAAGAAGTCCTTTTAGAGGCAGAGGATTTGGATACCAGAATGAATCCAACCAAGAGACCAGCAGAGGAGACAATAGTCAGAACCAAGGAGGAAGCTACAATCAAAGGGGAAACTTCAGGGGCAGAAGACCACCTTATAGAGGAAGATCTCAGGGTAGAGGACCTATCATATGTTACAATTGCAACCAAGAAGGCCATATAGCCAGCAGATGTCCAGCAAAGGCAACAAGTTCAATAGGAGAAAAGAGGATCAATCTAATCCAAGAATCTGATTGTCAGAGTGTAGCAAGCTCAAGCACTATTCAAAGTGTCAATGCTCCTAGCAGTTATGGGTATCCTGAGAATGGAGAATCTTTGATGATTAGGAGAGCAATGACCACCATGAAAGTACCTAGAAAAGAACCTCCACAAAGGAAGTCTCTCTTCAGAACTACTTGCAAGGAAGGAGGAAAGGTATGCAAAGTTCTGATTGACTCTGGATCTACTGAGAATTTTGTATCCATTGAGATGGTAGAAAAACTTAAGCTTAGGAGACTGCCACACCCTTGCCCTTACAAAATTTCATGGCTTACCCAAGGACAGCAAACAGTTGTAGAAGAACAGGCTTGGGTAGAGTTTCAAATTGGCCCATATAAGGATAAGCTATTGTTTGACATTACCAAGATGGATGCTTGCCATCTCCTGTTTGGAAGACCATGGCAGTATGATTTAAAAGCATAGCATGATGGTGTTAGGAACACCTACTCCATTACCAAGAATGGTAAGGTGATAGAATTGATACCATTAATGGAGACAGAGGTGGAGACAAAAGGAAAAGAGGTTAAAGTGATGATGGTAGAAGGAAGACAATTCATGAAAGAGATAAGAGAAGAAGGAGCAGATACATATGCTCTAATTCCTTGTCTAAAGGCAAACAAGGAACAACAGAAAGAAGTCAAGGGAGAAAAGAGACAAAAATCCATAGAACCAGCTGTCCAAGAGCTATTGGACAAGTACAAAGGCATTAGTTCTGATGGGATGCCCAGTTCCTTACCACCTATAAGAGAAATCAGCCATTGTATAGATCTGATCCCAGGATCTACACTTCCCAACAAAGCAGCATATAAGCTCACTCCAGATCAGAATACAGAGGTAGCAAGACAAATTGAAGAGTTGTTGAAGACAGGCCTAATTGGCAAAAGTTTAAGCCCATGTGCAGTACCGGCTGTACTAGCACCAAAGAAGGAAGGCACTTGGAGACTTTGCACTGATTCAAGGGCTATCAACAAGATAACAATCAGGTATAGGTTTCCAATCCCTAGGATAGAAGATTTACTTGATTGTTTAGGAGGAGCTAAATACTTCACCAAAATAGATTTAAAGAGTGGTTATCATCAGATTAGGATTAGACCTGGTGATGAGTGGAAAACAGCATTCAAGACAAATGAGGGGTTATATGAGTGGAAGGTCATGCCTTTTGGTTTATCCAACGCTCCTAGTACCTTTATGAGATTGATGAATGAGGTCTTGAGAGAGTTCATAGGTAAATTTGTCATAGTATATCTAGATGACATCCTGATTTTCAGCAATACGAGGGAAGAACACCTCATCCATATAGACTTGGTTCTCAAAAGGTTACATGAAGAGCAGCTAATGATAAATTTAGCAAAGTGTCTGTTTCTACAGGAAGAAATCATCTACTTAGGATTTGTTATCTCACATAACAAACTGAGAATGGATCCAGAAAAGGTAAGTGCCATATTGTCTTGGCCAACACCCAAAACTATGCATGATGTTAGAAGTTTTCATGGATTAGCAACCTTTTATAGGAAGTTTATAAAGGGATTTAGTCATGTCTGTGCACCCATGCTTGACACTATAAAGGGAGGACAGAAGTGCAAGTTTACATGGACAAAGGAGGCAGATAATTCTTTTGAAATGTTGAAGAAGAAGATAGCAGAACAGCCAGTTCTTGCATTTCCTAATTTCAGCAAGATTTTTCAAGTAGAGTGTGATGCAAGTCATATTGCAGTTGGAGCAGTACTCAGCCAAGAAGGTAGGCCTATTGCATTCTTCAGTGAGAAATTAAATGATGCCAAGAGGAGATACTCATCCTATGATTTAGAGATGTATGCTCTAGTCCAGTCACTTAAGAAATGGAGGCATTATTTGATGCCCAAACAATTCATAGTGTTCACAGATAATCAGGCTCTCAGTTTCTTAAACAGTCAAGAGAAGCTGAATCATAGACACATGAAATGGGTGGAAACTTTGCAAGCTTTCAATTTCACACTCAAGCACAAGAAAGGGGTTAAGAACAAAGTAGCAGATGCTTTGAGCCGGAGAGTTCTGACCATAAATCAGATCCAATTGGAGAGTGTTGGGATTGATTCGTTGAAGACAATGTATGCAGATGATGAAGACTTTGGAGAGATCTATAAAATATGTACTTCTTTTGGAGACAAATATCATGTTGAGTTTTCTGAATTTCTGATCCAAGATGGATTACTTTTCAAAGGTGGACAACTGTGTATTCCTAGATGTTCTATGAGACTGAATATTATTCAGGAGAAACATTGTGGGGCTCTGTCAGGACATTTTGGTCTTGATAAAACTCTTGATCTTGTCAAAAGGCATTACTATTGGCCTAAGTTACAGTCAGATGTGAGAAAATTTGTGGAAGCATGTGTAATATGTCAGAAAGCCAAAGGAAGATCCACAAATGTAGGTTTGTATCAGCCATTACCCATTCCTTCTAGGCCATGGGAGAGCATAAGCATGGATTTTGTACTAGGTTTGCCTAGGACAAGGAAAGTATATGATAGTGTTTTTGTGGTAGTAGACAGATTCAGTAAAATGGCACATTTCTTGCCATGTAAAACCACTTATGATGCTTCATATGTCGCTGATTTGTTTTTCAAAGAGATAGTGAGAATACATGGTTTACCATTGAACATAGTATCAGACAGAGATGTGAAGTTTATTGGCCACTTCTGGAGAACTCTTTGGAAAAAGCTAGGAACTAATTTATCTTTCTCATCAGCCTACCATCCTCAAACAGATGGGCAGACTGAAGTTGTTAACCATTCATTGGGTAACCCACTCAGGTGTTTAACCAGACAACATGGAGAGAAATGGGATAATATCCTCCCACAAGCAGAAGTTTCTTATAATGACACCATCAATAGGAGTACAGGAAAGTCACCTTTTCAGATAGTGTATGGAATTCATCCCAGGGGTATTCTGGAGCTGAAAGATCTACCTGTAGGAGAACCTATTAGTGCAGATGGTGAAGCTTTTGCTTCAGCTATTAAAGAAGTACATGATCAGGTCAAGCACCAACTCCAACAGGCTACAACAAATTACAAAACATATGCTGACCAGAAGAAAAGAGATTTACAGTTTGAAATTAGAGATTTGGTCTGGGTAAATCGGAAAAAGGAAAGGCTCCCCAAAGGCAAATATACTAAGCTAATGCAGAGGAAGATTGGACCATGTCAAATTTTAAAGAAGTGTGGACAGAATGCATATGAGATCCAACTTCCTCCTAATCTTGGATTGTCCCCAATTTTCAATGTCTGTGATTTGACTCCATACAAACCAAGTGCAGATGTAGAACATGAACCATTGCAGGCAGCAGCTGATGACATTCCGAAGCATGATCCACCAAAGTTGCACCACATCTTAGACTCACGAGTACTCAAAAAGACCAGAAACAAAGAATACTTGGAGTATTTGGTGGCCTGGCAAGGACAACCAGACTCAGAGGTAGTTTGGATGACTGTTGATCAGATTTCCAATCATGGTGTAGACCTACCAACCCTGATCTCAAAGGGGCTTGAGATCTCTACTCCCGGGGAGTATGGTGCAGGTGCACCCCTTCAACAGGACCAATATACACAAGAGGAAGAAGAAGAAGACTAACATTAGTTTGACATTTCATGCTATCTATAGCACCTTCAAATGTAACATGTAATGTTAGCATTTTCTGTATGAAGTTTCTGACAGCTTGGATTAAGGGGAGGTTAAGTAAGGTGTCTTAGCTTTAAGAGTTTTGCTGTCTTATGCAAAACAGATGTCATTTGTAGTAGATTAAGGGTTTCCACCTATAATTTTGAAAAGATAAAAATCCCAGAAACAGAGGAGAATGTCAGTCCCTCACATTGGGAAAGATAAAAAGGGGAAAACCTTTTGGAGAAGGCACGGGTGGTAGTTTTTGGCTCTGGGTTCTGAATAGTCAAATGTAATTTCTGAACATGCAGAAAGAATAGAAGTTCTGCAAGTTATTTTCTTTCCAGTTTCTGAATACTGTGTAGATAACCAGTGTAGATACTCTGTGTAGAAATTCATTCTGTGTAGGTTTTGTATATAATTTAGTTTTGTGCTTCTGTGGTCGAATTAACTGGATAAATCCATTCCACTGGCAAATTTTTGGGGAAATCAGTGGAATGGACTTGTAGATTAATTCCCCATCTTTGTTTATTCGTTCTAGGTATGGAAGGCTAGAATTGCAGAACCACTTCAAGCATCAGTTCTGAGTGTCTGTTGGTTATAAGGGATAGCCTGCGGGTGTATTTCGCCTTCAAGCCATCGGCGAAAGAAATGATATCGGCGTGTCAAAACTAGGCTCACCCGATGGTGAAAGTCTCACTAATGGTAGTATTGGCTGAAGACATCGGTGTGAGAAGGTGTATCGGCAAAAGATCTTGATTGTTAGCCAATAGTCCATGTTCCCGCCGATCGGGGTGACGACGGAGAAGTCTGGCCGATGTAGTATATATATCAGCATGAGTTACATCATCGGTAGAAGGGAGAAAGGTGGCGCCGACAGTAAGTGGTCTTGCTGATAGAGAGAGGTCATCGGCGAGAGAGGGGTGTATCGGCGAAAGAATTCAACGCTGGGCCGACGGTAGAGGTCAGCCCGACGGAGGGATTAACATAGTCATCGGAGTGACATAAGAAATCGGGGAGGTTTCTCGTAGCTGGGCCGATAGTCCAAGTGTTGCCGATAGGCAACTTGGTCGAGTATGGTGACCGTTGGCGGAGGTGACCAGGACCGGCGATCACAGGTTGAAGATCATAAGCATCAATGTGAGGGAGAGCATCGACATGAGATTTAAAGAGCTCGCTGATAGACAGAAGTCTCGTTGAAGGGGAAGATTTGAACCTATCCATTGAACCTCTCGACTGAACCTATCTGTTGAACGTTGGCATTGAACCTCTCCATTGAACCCATGGTTCAACCCGATAGTTAGAAGTCTCGCCGAAGGAGAAGGTTGAACCTCGGCGTTGAACATCGCCGTGGAACCTCCGAATTGAACCGGTTCATCGGTTCAAAGGTTCAAGGGTTCAAGGTCAAAGAGTGTATTAGAAGTCATCGGCGCGAGTGACATTTATCGGCATTGAACCTTCTGCTTGAACTTGCCGGTTGAACCTATCCATTGAACCTTCTGATTGAACCTGTTCATTGGTGAGAGGTGAAGGCATCGGCGAAGGAGTCTAGAGCTTGACCGACGGGGACTGTCTTGCCGATAGGCAAGAGTGTGTATGTTTCGAGGAGACAATTCAAAGGTCTTGCCAATACATTCTAAATTTACTATTTTGTAAGCTAACAAGGGTCTGTGACAGGGTTCATACGCTTCAGCTGGGCATATGCTCTGCATCAAGGTTGTAGATTTTCTATATAATCACATTTTGCAAAGATTTGGAACCCCTAGAGTCTTAGTTTCTGATCAAGGACCACAGTTCATATCTACTATGATCAAAGCATTCCTAGAAAGATATCAAATCTATCACAAGAAGTCATCTCCATATCATCCTCAGAGCAATGGTCAAGTAGAAGTAATGAATAGAGAACTGGAGAACATCCTCATAAAAACTATTTCAAGCAAGAGAATAGATTGGGATGAAAGAATTGTTGCAAGTATGAGGTGAGCCAGTGTTGTCATTGATGTCAACATACTCATATTGCATTGACAAGAAGGATGGGATGAGCTGTGTGCTGAGGATATTGAGAAAATTAGCCTCAGTCAGGAACAGTGAAGAATAGTGATGAGAAGAAGGCAAATGTATTGTATAGGTTGAGAACCGGAGGATGCGGATTAAAGGGTTTGTAGATATGAGTCTTGAGATGCTTCAGTTAAGATGTTAGAGGTCTGCATGAAGATCTGAAGGAGTTGTGGCTGTCGGTGTAGAACCGGTTCCGGCAAGTATTCAGAGGTGACAGAGGATCACAAAAAGGTCTGGTGAGGTCCGGAACTGTATAATCCTAATCTACGGATTGGAAGGAGTCTTTGGGATGTCCTTGTGATGTGCCATCTCAAGTTGTGTATGATTTGGAGGTCTGAAAGTACCTCTTGCATTATGACAGTGGCGACAGACAGTGTTCTTGAAGTTCCGGATAAGGAAGAGAAGAGATTCCAGTAAGTAAAGAAAGTGCGGATGTACCTGGTCATTCAGGCAGGCTTGTGAAGGTTCTTGGATCATGTTGAGGTTGTGTTGTTGGTCCGCATTGATAGTAGAGCCCGGAATTGAAGTTATTCTTCCGGATGAAGTTCTTGCTCTGTTTAGCCGACCGGATGAGTTGTTCATCCTGCGAATGTTCTTGTGGTGGCCGACCGGATGTGTTATTCATCTTGCGGATACTCTTATGGTTGTTTGCCGACTTAGATGTTTGTTCCTAAGTCGATGTCTTGTATAAATAACGGTTTGTGAGTTCATTTCGAAGTGTGGATTGTGTGGATGAGTGTGGCATAGCGAAGAGAAGTGCGAAAGGCAGAGCAGAGGTTTTTGGGCTTAAATGGAATTGATCCGGACATAGTAGAGATGTCATTCTCCAGTTCAAGATTGTGATTCTTATCACTTTGTAGACAGTGTGTCTCCTTGTAGGCAGTGGGCCTCTTTGTGAGCAGTGTGCTCGGGCAGTGAGCCCTAATTGGCAAGTGCCATTCTTTTTCTTATTCTTCTAACAGAGAATAATCCTTGGGTTAATCACCCCGTGGTTTTTCCCTTAACCGGGTTTTCTACGTCAAAATCTTGGTGTTCAATGTGTTGATGTTTATCTGCTCTTGTGTTTATGTATTATGCTTTCATGGATGATTAATTGATATGCTGTTAACTAACAACGAAGAATCAAGTGTTTGAAAGAACAAGAAGTTTTATACAATTGATTCACCCCCCCCTCTCAGTTGTATGCCTTAAATCCAACAATTGGTATCAGAGCCAAGTTCCTCTGAAAGGAGCTTAACTGCTTGAGGAGATCCAGGATGTCATCATACAAGAAGGATAGTCTGAAGTTCGATGGAACCAACTTCACTCTCTGGAAAGGTCGCATGAAGTGTCACTTGGAATGTATGGGAAAAGCATACTTGGCTATGGTCTCAAAACCATATGTACCTCCACAAGGTGGTCCGACAACTCTGAATGAAATCACAGATGCTGAAAATAATCTGCGGACCAAGGAAGCCCTACTAAGCGCATTGAATGATTCAGATCTCTCAAATGTTATTGACCTACCAACTGCATATGAGATCCTGACTAAACTGGAACTTCTGTATGAAGGAGATGAGTTTGTCAAAAGTGCAAGTTTGCAAAGTCTGAAAGGGAAATTTGAAAGATTGAAGATGAGAGATGATGAAAACATCACTACCTTTATGCCAAGAGTGAATGAGCTGGTATGTGGAATTAGAAATGCTGGTGGAACTTTAGATGAAAATGAGATTGTCTGCAAAATCCTAAGATCCCTTCCTGCTGCCTACAAAATCAAGGTTGCTGCCATTGATGAATTCAGAGCCCACACAACTGTCACAAGAGAACAACTAGCTGGCAAACTAGCTGCATTTGAAATGACCGAGTTTGGAGATGATCCTCCCAAGACTGAATCTGCTTTCAAAGCCAGTGCCTATGTGAAAGGCAAATAGAGATTTGATCCGGGAGAAAACTCATCAAGGAAGATGTCATGGTATGATCAAGCAAGAAGAGACATGGAAGAAGAAGAAGCAGAAACAGCTCAACTTGAAGCCCTCATTGCAAAGAGACTGCCAAGAGGATCCGGTAAGTATGAAGGAAAACTACCCTTTAAGTGTTTCAACTGCAATAAGATTGGTCATTTTGCTTCAAGATGTCCGGAAAGATCTGCAAGGTCTAATACTAACAGACAAAGGTTTCAAAAGAACTGCTATTATGTTCATGAAGAAGATGACAATGAAGGAGTAACAGATGATGAATCAGAACTAGAAAGCAAATCCAAAAATGAATGGGTGTTTATTGCCATCAAGGAAGAAGATTCAATATCCTCTGAATCTGTCAATCACAAGGTTGTGGAAAGAGCTTTGGCTGCTCAAGTGGAAGAAAAGGATGATTGGGTTATTGATAGTGGATGTTCTCACCATATGACTGGTGACAAGAATAAGTTCTTAGATTTGGAAAGGTATGAAGGAGGAATGGTAAAGTTTGGTGACAATTCTGCTGGCAGAATCAGAGGTAGGGGAACTATTTCCTTTGATGGAAAGAGCAAAACAGGTAATGTACTATATGTTGAAGGATTGAAGCACAATCTTCTCAGTGTTGGTCAGTTAGTGGACAAAGGCTATGATCTCCGGTTCAAGAATGGAAAATGCAGAATCTTTACAAGCTCCGGAACTGAAATTGCATCCGGTGCTCAAACAAAAGGTAATATCTTTCATCTGGTTGGTTCAAACAAAAGTTGTCTATTTGCTCAAGTTGATCAGAGTTGGTTATGGCATAGAAGAATGTGTCATGTGAATTTTGATAACATCATCAAGATAAGCAATATTCAGGCTGTAAGAGACCTTCCAAAATTGGTGAAACCTACAAATAGTTTGTGCAAAGAATGTCAGCTAGGTAAACAGAGCAGAGTCTCTTTCAAAAGCAAAGATCAGTCTTCTACCGGATTGTTGGAATTAGTACATACTGATCTCTGTGGTCCGACAAGAATCAAGAGTCTGCAAGGTGATAGATATTTCATGTTGTTAATTGATGATCATTCCCGGATGATGTGGGTTACCTTTCTAAAAGAAAAATCAGAAGCATTTGAGAAGTTCAAAATCTTCAAAGCTATGGTAGAGAATCAAACCGGATTGAAACTAAAGTGTCTAAGGTCTGATAGAGGTGGTGAATTTACATCTGGTGAGTTCATTGACTTTTGTGAGAAGCAGGGTATAAGGAGACAATTGTCTGCTCCTAGGACTCCACAGCAGAATGGAGTAGTTGAAAGAAAGAACCGGACCATCCAGGAAGCTGCCAGGACAATGATGTTGGAAGAAAATGTTCCTCAGATGTTTTGGAAAGAAGCTATCAGCACTGCAGTCTACACTCTCAATCGAGTTCAAATCAGAAACAACACCGGTAAGACCCCCTATGAACTCTGGTTTGGCATCACTCCTACTGTGAAATATTTCAGAGTATTTGGTAGCAAGTGTTATATTAAAAGAGATGAAGATCTAGGAAAGTTTGATGCTAGAAGTGATGAAGGAATTTTCTTGGGCTACTCCACTCAAAGCAAAGCATACCGGTGTTACAATAAGAGATTAAGGAAGATGATAGAAAGCACCAATGTGAAAGTTGATGAAGGAATTGAGAAGACTTCAAGATTTTATGAGTTTGATGAAGATGATCAAGATGGTGTTCAGGTTCAAGGGACTCAATCCCCTCCGGTAAGTCAGAATCAACTTGATCCAGTAAATCAGGAAGAAGAAATAGGTCAGAATGAACCTGATCAAGGAGCAACAGTGCAGGATATTCCCAAAATTCCAAGGTATGTAAGACTAAACCACTCTGAAGATCAGATCATAGGTGACAGAAGCAAAGGTGTGCAAACTAGAAGGAATGTTGCTCAAAATTAAGATGAATGTTGTCTGATTTCAAAGATTGAACCTAAAACAGTAAATGAAGCCTGCAATGATGAAAACTGGACTAAAGCAATGAAAGATGAATTAATGCAAATTGAGAAAAATCATACTTGGGATCTTGTTCCCAGACCTAGAGACAGGAATGTGATTGGAACCAAATGGGTCTTCCGGAACAAACTGAATGAAGCTGGTGAAGTTATCAGAAACAAAGCTAGATTGGTCTGCAAAGGCTACTCTCAAATAGAAGGAATTGACTTTGAAGAGACCTTTGCTCCAGTGGCAAGAATTGGAGCAGTCAGATTATTTCTTGCATTTGCTGGCTTCAAAGACTTCAAGGTATATCAGATGGATGTCAAGTCTGCTTTCCTAAATGGTGATCTGGAAGAAGAAGTTTACATTGAACAACCGGATGGATTTCAATTATCTGATAATGATGATATGGTCTGCAAGTTGAAGAAAGCATTGTATGGACTAAAGCAAGCCCCAAGAGCATGGTATGAAAGGTTGGATAAGCATCTTGTGCAGATTGAATTCAACAAAGGTACTGCTGACAGTAACTTATATTTCAAAATTGTTCATGAAAATATTTTGATTGTTGAAGTGTTTGTGGATGATATCATTTTTGGAGGAAGATATAGTATGTGCAAAACTTTTGCAAATCAGATGAAAAGTGAGTTTGAAATGTCTATGCTTGGTGAAATGAATTTCTTCTTGGGTCTGCAAATTACTCAAACAAAGAAAGGAATCTTCATTTCTCAGACCAAATATGTGAAAGAATTGTTAAGGAAATATGGTATGGAAGATTCAAAACCAATGAACACTCCCATGGCAACCGGATGTAAGTTGAGCAAAGATGATGACTCCCCAAAGGCAGATCAGACAAAGTATAGATCAATGATTGGTGGATTGTTGTATCTCACTCAGACTAGACCAGATATAATGCAGGCTGTTGGTCTTGTGGCAAGATTCCAAGCTGATCCTAGAGAATCTCATGTTATGGCAATCAAAAGAATTTTTAGGTACCTGAAAGGAACAGTTGAGTATGGTCTATGGTACCCTAGAGATCCGGATTTCTCTCTTCATGCTTACACAGATGCAGATTGGGCAGGAGATGTGGATGACCGGAAGAGCACTAGTGGTGGAGCATTCTTTTTGGGGAAGAGATTGGTTTCTTGGCTAAGCAAGAAACAAGATGCAATATCTCTGTCTACAACTGAAGCAGAATACATTGCAGCAGCAGGTAGTTGCACTCAAATCTTATGGATGAAGCAGATGCTAAGAGACATTAAAGTTGAATATGAGGAGCCTATCACAATTTTCTGTGATAATTCAAGTGTAATTAATATTTCTAAGAATCCGGTATTGCATTCTAAGACTAAGCACATATCTATCAAGTTTCACTTTTTGAGAGAACAAGTGAACAAGGAAGAATTCAGATTGGAGTATGTTCCCTCAAAGGATCAGATTGCAGATATCTTTACTAAACCTCTTCCCAAGGACTCTTTTGAATATCTCTGGGAGAAGTTAGGGGTCATGGCCCCTCCGGTGATGAACTAGGATGCACTGATGTGCATCAGTCCGGTGGATATCACAGTCATATCTTGTGATCCGGATTGATGATGGGGAGCTGCAACTAAGGGGGAGCAGCTAGTATGATTCTGATGTATGAGAATTGCAAGTATGAGCCCTTTGCCATTGATGTCAAAGGGGGAGAGAAGACATGTGAAAAACAAGTGGTTGATGATCAAAGGGGGAGCAGTAAAGGAAGAGAAGACATGTGAAAAGTTGTTGTTGATAGGGGGAGCTGTGATAGAAAGGAGAAGTTCTTGTCTTGATGGTTTTTCACATCATATGTTGCCATCAATGACAAAGGGGGAGATTGTTGCAAGTATGAGGTGAGCCAGTGTTGTCATTGATGTCAACATACTCATATTGCATTGACAAGAAGGATTGGATGAGCTGTGTGCTGAGGATATTGAGAAAATTAGCCTCAGTCAGGAACAGTGAAGAACAGTGATGAGAAGAAGGCAAATGTATTGTATAGGTTGAGAACCGGAGGATGCGGATTAAAGGGTTTGTAGATATGAGTCTTGAGATGCTTCAGTTAAGATTTCAGAGGTCCGCATGAAGATCTGAAGGAGTTGTGGCTGTCGGTGTAGAACCGGTTCCGGCAAGTATTCAGAGGTGACAGAGGATCACAAAAAGGTCCGGTGAGGTCCGGAACTGTATAATCCTAATCTACGGATTGGAAGGAGTCTTTGGGATGTCCTTGTGATGTGCCATCTCAAGTTGTGTATGATTTGGAGGTCCGGAAGTACCTCTTGCATTATGACAGTGGCGACAGACAGTGTTCTTGAAGTTCTGGATAAGGAAGAGAAGAGATTCCAGTAAGTAAAGAAAGTGCGGATGTACCTGGTCATTCAGGCAGGCTTGTGAAGGTTCTTGGATCATGTTGAGGTTGTGTTGTTGGTCCGCATTGATAGTAGAGCCCGAAATTGAAGTTATTCTTCCGAATGAAGTTCTTGCTCTGTTTAGCCGACCGGATGAGTTGTTCATCCTGCGAATGTTCTTGTGGTGGCCGACCGGATGTGTTATTCATCTTGCGGATACTCTTATGGTTGTTTGCCGACTTAGATGTTTGTTCCTAAGTCGATGTCTTGTATAAATAACGGTTTGTGAGTTCATTTCGAAGTGTGGATTGTGTGGATGAGTGTGGCATAGCGAAGAGAAGTGCGAAAGGCAGAGCAGAGGTTTTTGGGCTTAAATGGAACTGATCTAGACATAGTAGAGATGTCATTCTCCAGTTCAAGATTGTGATTCTTATCACTTTGTAGACAGTGTGTCTCCTTGTAGGCAGTGGGCCTCTTTGTGAGCAGTGTGCTCGGGCAGTGAGCCCTAATTGGCAAGTGCCATTCTTTTTCTTATTCTTCTAACAGAGAATAATCCTTGGGTTAATCACCCCGTGGTTTTTCCCTTAACCGGGTTTTCCACGTCAAAATCTTGGTGTTCAATGTGTTGATGTTTATCTGCTCTTGTGTTTATGTATTATGCTTTCATGGATGATTAATTGATATGCTGTTAACTAACAACGAAGAATCAAGTGTTTGAAAGAACAAGAAGTTTTATACAACTGATTCACCCCCCCCCTCTCAGTTGTATGCCTTAAATCCAACAAGAATGACAGAAGTTGTTTGGGCCTAAAACACCACATGGAGGACCGCCACTAATTTCACACCATATGAATTAGTTTATGGGAAGCACCTAGTGTTGCCCATAGAATATGATGTGGAAACATTGAGAACATCACTTGAAGTTGGTATTGACTTAACTAAAGCATAGCAACATAGGATGATGCAACTGAACAGATTGGAAAAGATGTGGATGGAAGAATTGCAACACACATAGTTGATTCAATAGCGGAGAAAAGAATGGCATGATAGGCACATTATTATTAAGCAATTCAAAAAAGGAGATTGAGCCCTACTGTATGATTCAAAGTATCAAGATCTCAAAGAAAAACTACACACCAGATGGTTGGGGCCCTATTAAATCCAAGAAACCTTCAGCAATGGGGTCGTTCAACTAGTTCCCATTGATGGGGACCATAGAGTTTTGGTAAATGGACATAGATTGAAGTTGTATCGCAAACTAGCTTCCAAAGAGGAATTCTCTGCAGAAATTTAGTCTCAGATAGAACATTTTTACCATGGAGGATCTCTCTTCCATGGGACTCATGTTTTAAATGATGATTCTGGAATGAATAAAGCAGTAAAGGTTGAAAACCAAAAATGGCGACCTTTTCTATCAGAAAACATTAAAAAAATTTGAGCAAAGTTGAAAACCAGAAATGACAGCTTTGTCTAGAGAGAAGATTGAAAACCAGCAATGGCAGTCTTTCCTTCAAATTTCACATTTTCTTCAATAAAATTCCTTTTTGCAGTTCTGCAAGTCTTTGCGTTGATTTTTTTTGAAAAGCTCCAAATAGCTACCGATAGCTCTAGATGGCTATGGATGGCTCTAGATGGATATCAGCAGATGATTAATTTCTAAAGTATTATTGGGTGCTAGGTTATGTTGCATCGCAAAAAGTGATTCGGTAAAAGTTAAGGTGAAACCATCTTAGGGATGCGTACTATACAAAGGTATATTCCTACCTTGAAACTTGTATAATTATTTTAATAAATGTATATATGTCACGTGTTCCCCTAAATGACCCGCATGTAGTCCTTATTTTTCACACACCCAAGGCACTTGCATGAATGATGGCAGTTGAGTATGTTGGGAATTAAGGTGTCTCAACCTTGGTAATTCCTTGCATTGTTTATGTTTGTATTTATTAATTCATTGCCTATGTTGTAAATTAATTGTAAATTCCATATTGTCATGTTGTGGGATGTGGCATGGTGATGTGTCATCCTACATGGAAGATGACAACTTGTAATTTTTTCCTCACATGAGGAGATAGGCATCCCACTTAGTGGTAGGAGAATTTTGCCATGTGTTGGCATCTTGGATGTTGTGTAAGGGAATGTTGACCGAAACGATTATGATGGATTCCTATGATGAAGTTATGACATGTAAGAGTTAGAAATAGAAGCTTGTAAGACAGGTGAAGACATGTGTCATGAAGCATCTTTGAAAAAGGCATATTTGGGCTCCCCAAGGTGGATTATGACATGTAAGAGAATATGTTATTTATAGCATGTGTATGATATATTCTCTTACAGCTGTAAGTTGTAACTACTATGACAGATTCTATGACGGTCAGAAGAGTCGTAAGAGCATCAGTCATAGCCCATTTTGGAAATAGGAGACCTCTTAGGGATGGGAGCTATGGACAAGTGTTAGGAACATTCTACAATGTTGACCAAGTGTCCTTAGGCATGGGTTTTGGGCCATGAGGCCAAGTTGGATGCCCATCTCAAGATAGGACCAATTCTGCCTTGTATATTCTATATAAATAGGTGCTTGGAGGAGGAGATGTATTATGTGATTGGCAAGTACTAATATGTTGCTGGATTGACTCCAGACATGAGTGTTGAAGACCATTGAAGCTTGCATTGCAAGTGTATTGTAAACAACATTCAGTTTTGTTAATACATTGTGTAGGTTTTTGAGTGTGGGGTTTTTCACCCGATAAGGGTTTTCCCCATGATATATCTTTTTCTCTCTTCTTCTGTCTTCTTTCCGGTTCATGTGTATTGCTGCAATATCTCATTTATGTGTTTCATGTTGCTGTAATTGTAAGGATTAAATTAAATTTATATAGTTCTCCCCTCATTAGATTAGTGTAGGAAGTGATTTCTGCACACCTTGCTTCCTTTCAGTTGGTATCAGAGCTTGATCACCTTTGGTCCTAGTTGTTGGGTAGGGGTTTTTTGAGCTGATCTTAAGTTGAGTGGGAGTCTGTGTAGAGTATTCTGAATCTTATTGCAACAAGGAGATGGCAAGCACATCCGGAAGGATAGAGGTGGAGAAATTCAATGGCACTAATTTTGAGCTGTGGAATCTCAAGATGGAAGACATGCTTGTTGATCGAGACCTCTGGGAAACTATCAGTGGCACTAAACTAGCTGCAATGTCACAAGTTGATTGGGATCTCAAGGATCGGAAGGCTAAGGGTCTCATAAGACTTAGTTTTGCTGATTCTATTTTGTTAAATGTCCATGAGGAGGCTACTACAAACTTGCTTTGGAAGAAGTTGGGCGATGTGTATCAAGCCAAATCCCTGGTTAACAAACTTTTTCTAAGAAATAAGTTGTATTCTCTTCGAATGGAGGATGGAGGATCCGTTGTTGAACATATGAATGCTTTCAACATGTTGGTTGCACAATTAAGATCCGTTGGTGTGAAGATGGAGGAGGAGGATTGGTGTATGACCCTGCTTTGTTCTCTGCCGGATTCGTGAGATCATCTTGTCATGGTTATTGGAAGCACCACATCCGCATTCAAAATGGATGAAGTGGTATCTTCGTTGTTATCCGAAAAGATGTGGAGAAAGTCTTCTGAGGCAGCCAAAGAGGCTCTTGCGGTTCATGGAAGACCCAAGGAGAAAGGGAAAAAGAAGGACAAGAAAGCTAAGAAGGGTAGATCCAAATCCCGTGGGAGATCCAAATCCCGTGGGAGATCCAAATCTCCTGGAAAGTCCAAGGCTCTCTATTGGAACTGTGGTAAATCTAGGCATTTCCGAAAGGAATGCAAAGAGAAAAAGAAAAAGAAGAAGAAGAACCCAGATTCAGATTCTGACAAGTCACAAGATGATGGTGATGCTTTCATTGCAGCCCTAGAAACCCATGCATCTGATGATGTGTGGCTGATTGACTCTGGTGTATCATTCCACATGACCTCGCATCGAGACTAGTTTACCAAGTATGAGGAGTTCGATGGTAGAAAGGTGTATCTGGGTGATGACTCTCATATGAAGATTGTTGGTAGTGGAAGAGTCTCTATCTGATTCCCTGATGGATGAATGAAGGGAATCTCTGGGGTTATGCACATCCCAGGCTTAGCACGGAACATGCTTTCTGTAAGTATGTTGAATGATGCAGGTGTGCAGGTTATCTTTTTGAAAGAAGGATGCAAGATGACTAGAGGAGCTATGGTGCTAGCTAAGGGTACTAGGAGAGGTACTTTGTTTTAGCTGGAGGCATGCATTTCACAATGCAATAGTTCTTCTGACTCAAGGAAGAGGGTAGAAGTCACTTCATCCCCACCATCTGAATGAGTAGTAAGAAATCTGTTGTATCTAGTCCTGATGGTTGTAACTGTGCATTGGAAGTTAAGCTTCATGTTGAAAGACAATGTTATGGCATAAGAGATTTGGCCACATTGGTGAGAAGGGTCTGCGTACCCTGAAAAATAAGAACCTCATTAAAGGGTTAGATGATTGTAATCTTGAGTTTGACTTTGTGAACATTGCATATATGGAAAACAAAACCGTGTTCAGTTTTATTCGAGTTCTCATAAGTCTTCTGGTGTGTTGGACCTTATTCATTCTGATGTGTTTGGTCCTGTTAATGTTCCTTCGTTATCAAAATCTATATATTTTGTATCTTTTATAGATGACTACAGTAGAAGGACATGGATTTATTTTTTTAGAAGCAAATCTGAAGTCTATAGTAAGTTTAAGGAGTTTAAGGCCTTTGCTGAAAATCAGACTGGTAAAAAGATTAAGTGTTTGAGAACTGACAACGGTGGTGAGTTCTGTTCTACATAATTTGATAAATATTGCAAGGAACTTGGGATTGAAAGACATAAGACAACTCCATACACCCCGCAACAAAATGGAGTTGCACAGAGGATGAACAGGACACTGATGGAGAAGGCTAGGAGTATGCTTAGTGGAGCTCGCCTAGAACAAAAAATTTGGGCTAAAGTTATTGCCACTGCTTGCTATCTAGTAAACAGATCTCCTACATCAACTCTTGTTGGTAAGACACCCATGGAGGTGTGGTCTAGTAGAAAGCCTTCAGTAAGGTATCTTCATGTTTTTGGTTGTGAGGCATATGCACATGTGCCTAGGGAGAAGCGGTCAAAGTTGGAGAACAAGGCTATTAAGTGTATCTTCATTGGCTATGGTGTCGGTGTGAAAGGATACAAGCTTTGGGATCTTGTGGCTAAAAAAGTGTTATATAGCAGAAGTGTCATCTTCAGAGAGCTTACACCTTCTTCCACTATTTTACAGCTAGAAGAAAAAGAAAAGAAAGAGGATGTTGTTCAGTTTCCTACCACCCCTAAGAAGACTGAACAGAAAGACAATGTTGGACCTGATGATGAGGAGAGCTCTGGCAGCTATGAAAGCTCAGATGAAGAAGCTGAACCTCAACCTTAGCCCTTGAGGAGCTCTACACGGATAAGAAAGCAACCTGAAAGGTTTGGTTTTACATTGCTTGATTCTAGTTGTGCTTATGCTTTGATTGCTAACAGTGATGAACCTAGAACTGTATCAGAGGCTATGGAAATGAAAGATGCAGGTTCCTGGAAGGAGGCCATGGAGGATGAGATGGCTTCTTTGGAAAAGAATCAAACTTGGGACTTGGTGTCTTTGCCTCCTAGATGGAAACCTGTTGGATGCAAATGGGTGTTCATGAAGAAAATTGGTGCAGATGGCAATGTTGAGAAGTATAAGGCCAGATTGGTTGCGAAGAGGTATTCACAAGTGGAAGGTATAGATTATGGTGAGATCTTCTCTCTCATTGCAAAAATGGCATCCATTCAATTCCTGTTGTCTCTTGTAGCAGCTTATGACTTAGTGGTAGAACAGATGGATGTGAAGACAACTTTCCTTCATATTGATTTGGAGGAAGAAATCTACATGTCACAGCCAGAGCATTACAAGGTGAAAGGTAAAGAAAATTTGGTTTGCAAGTTAAAGAAGTCTTTGTATGGTCTGAAGCAATCTCCTAGGAGGTGGTACTTGAAGTTTGATTCATTTGTGTTGTCAATTGGATTTGTGAGATCGAAATTGGATCACTATGTGTACTTTAAGTTTGATGGTGATCGCATTCTCATTGTTGCACTGTATGTTGATGATATGTTGGTCATTGGGAAGGGTAAGAATATGATTTCTGATTTCAAATCTCAGTTGTCAGCATAGTTTGAAATAAAAGATTTAGGGGCAGCTAGGTACATTCTAGGAATGGAAATTAGAAGAGACAGAGCCAACAGAAAACTTTGGTTAAGCCAGAGTAAATATGTGAAGACCGTGTTGGATAGGTTTAGCATGGCAGATTGTAGACAATTGTGTGTTCCTATTTCTTTGGGAAAAAAGTTGTGTGTTGAGGATTGTCCAAAATCTTCTAGTGAGGTGGAGGACATGAGCAGAGTACTATGCTAGTGTTGTTGGTAGTTTGATGTATGCTATGGTTTGCACAAGGCTAGACATTTCCCAAGCAGTGGGAGTCCTTAGTCTATTTATGGCTAATCCAGGACAGGTTCATTGGGATGCAGTTAAGCGAGTGTTCAGATATTTGAGGGGTACTTCTGAGTATTCCATATGTTATCATGGTAATGTTACAGGACCTCCGCATTCTGTTGATATTCGTGGATTTGTGGATTCAGATTGGGCAGGTGACATTGACAGCAGGAGATCCACCAATACTTATGTGTTTACACTGTTTGGTGGTGCTATTAGTTGGATGAGTAAGCGACAACCTGTGTTTACTTTGTCCAGGACAAAAGCTGAGTATATGGCAGCAACTCATGCTTGTAAGGAAGCCATTTGGCTTAAGAGATTGTGTTCAGATATTGGTGTTGATGCAGGTCAGATCATGATCAGTTGTGACAGTCAGAGTGCAATTTGCCTTGTGAAGAATCTAACTTTCCATGCCAGAACAAAGCATATTGATGTTTAGTTTCATTTCGTACGAGACATGGTAGAGGATGGGAAGGTAAATTTGGAGAAGGTAGATACTTTGAAGAATGTTGCAGATGCATTGACGAAGCCAGTGAGCACAGAGAAGTTTAGATGGTGTTCAGAGTCTATGGGCCTCTCGGCCTATAGTAGTTAAATCCTGTTATTCTATTGGCTCTTACAAGGTGTTCAACAAGTGGGAGAATGTTGGGAATTAAGGTGTCTCAACCTTGGTAATTCCTTGCATTGTTTATGTTTGTATTTATTAATTCATTGCCTATGTTATAAATTAATTGTAAATTCCATATTGTCATGTTTTGGGATGTGGCACGGTGATGTGTCATCCTACATGGAAGATGACAACTTGTAATTGTGTCCTCACATGAGGAGATAGGCGTCCCACTTAGTGGTAGGAGAATTTTGCCATGTGTCAGGATCTTGGATGTTGTGTAAGGGAATGTTGATCGAAACAGTTATGACAGATTCCTATGACGATGTTATGACATGTAAGAGTCAGAAATAGAAGCTTGTAAGATAGGTGAAGACATGTGTCATGAAGCATCTTTGAAAAAGGCATATTTGGGTGCCCCAAGGTGGACTATGACATGTTGTAAGAGAATATGCTATTTATAGCCTGTGTATGACAGATTCTCTTGCAACTTTAAGTTGTAACTGCTATGAAAGATTCTATGATGGTCGTAAGAGTCATAAGAGCATCTGTCATAGCCCATTTTGGAAATAGGTGACCTGTTTGGGATGGGAGCTGTGGACAAGTGTCAGGAACATTCTACAATGTTGACCAAGTGTCCTTAGGCATGGGTTTTGGGCCATGAGGCCAAGTTGGACGCCCATCTCAAGATAGGATCAATTCTACCTTGTATATTTTATATAAACAGGTGCTTGGAGGAGGAGATGTATTATGTTATTGACAGATATTGTTATGCTGCCAGATTGACTCTAGACACGAGTGTCGAAGACCATTGAAGCTTGCATTACAAATGTATTATAAACAACATTTAGTTTTGTTAATACATTGTGCAGGTTTCTGAGTGTGGGGTTTTTCACCCGATAAGGGTTTTCCCCATGATATACCTTTGTCTCTCTTCTTCTGTCTTCTTTCTAGTTCATGTGTATTGCTGCAATATCTCATTTATGTGTTTCATGTTGCTGTAATTGTAATGATTAAATTGAATTTGTATAGTTCTCCCCTCATTAGATTAGTGTAGGAAGCAATTTCCGCACACCTTGCTTCCTTTCAGAATAGGTGGCAACAGTAAGATTATTTTCTGATCTTGTGTACCTTGCAATAAGTTATGAGTACTTGGTCATAATGATACCAGCATTTATAATAAATGCCATAAAAAGAAATATGTACTCGCTTGAGATGTAATGATGATCAATAATCATAACCATAAATGGGAAGTGCAATCACAAGGGTGTGAGAATTATGATTGTTGTTGTCAGCTCCGGATTTGAAAAGAAATGCAATTAAGGTGGTGGCTGTGAACTTCCATTTCACACACTACCACTCTGTGTGGAAGATTCGAAGTACACGCCATGAATACTGAAAGGACGAGAAGAATGGTTGCCAACCTGTCCATCTTACATGCAGTTATTTTCTTGATCAAACCTACCATTGACACTGCAAAATTCATAGTTCTTCCTGCCTCAAGCAACAAGAAAAGAGAAAAATGAAAACTGGAGTTCTATTTGGTATTTTTCCTGCACTTTGATAAGGAAACAACTAACATAGATGGGAAACAAATGCAAGGTTGAACCTAAAAATGCCATTTTCGACGATGAGAATGCACAAATATTCCAGTAGGCCGGATGGCTAGTATTTTTGTAGAAGTTTGAAGGGTTTGAAACAGAGTTGGTTGAAGAATTTGTCAGGAATTTCCACCAGACCTTCACAATGGTTAAAGGGGTAAGGATACAAATAAACCCTATTGTAATTAGTCAAATTTCTAGAATTCCTATAGTAGGTGTAGATTTGTTTTAAAGTAAACCATTCTATGAGGAACTAGTGCAAAATTTCCATGTTGCTTCGGAGCCTTTACCTAGATATGTAGTAAGGGAGAAACTAAAGGAATTGAAAGGACCAATCTTCCTAACCCATGGAAGACTGTCATCTTGTGGATTATGAAATTCTTTACATGTGATGGTCAATATGGCATTGTTCTAGGGCCTGGCATGAGGTTAATCACTCACCTCAGGCATGGGGACAAATAACCCAAAATATTTAATAAATTTGCCAGCCTTCCTATATACTAGCCTGGTTAACATGATGACCAAAAGGAAGAGCAATGAAGGACAGATAAGCCACCTTGGTCTAATACACTTAATAATGAAGCACCACTTCTTACAGCAAGAAGATGGTCAACAAAAATGGGAGAACTTTCTTGCATTATAACCTAGAAGGAAGAAAAAGAAGCATCACACTTCCACTATCTTTGTCTCGAGAGACCCTATTGCGGTTTCTTCACAATCCCTTGAGGTACGATTTAGATGGCTCTGAAGGGGAACAAAACAACACAGTCAAGTGGGAGAAGTAGTAGTTTCTACCCCTACTAGGATACACCCCCGTACATTGGTAATTTATTCATATGAGGAGGAGGTAGAGCCAGGCCACATAGCCACCTTAGGGGAACATTCATCCCTTGTTGAGCAACAAAGAGAAGAAACTCATGCTGACAAGGGAACATAAGAGACTAGAGGGGAAGAGAACCTTGAAGGGACTGGGGGTGAAGAAGGCCCTGAAGAAATAGAAGAGGACATTATGGAAAGTAGCCGTAGGAAGGGGAAAGAATCCGTCATGGAAAGCTCTGAAGAAACCAAGACCAAGGGCACTTGCCATGCTCTCACCTTACCAAAAGCAAAATATGACCTAAGGCAATGCAGAGCACAGCTAGAAACCCTGGCTCTATGAGCACAAAAATCACGCACAGCCTCCATGAGGACCCCTATGATGATTTTAATACTTGTCACGTACATGTAAGTGTGAAATAATATCCTCTAAGCAGCAAACCTCTTGATGACATGTCTTCTTTCTTGTCTTGTGTTGTTTCCTCTTTGTCGTTTTCTCCCTCTCCCCATTTTTGACACTTTTTATGACACTTGTCGATTTGCATTTTCTAAGCTTTTGACCTTGTTCCTAAGCCTTGTGAGCATCTTGTAGGTGATTTTTCACCTTTCCCCTATGTTTTTCATCCTCTGCACCCCGTAGAAGCCTTCTAGAGGTCCCCCCTATCCATCTCCCACATTCAGTTTTTAGTTTCGCTCAACCAATCAGAATCTCCCCCTATTATTTCTATATCTCCCCTGGGAGATCTTGTTGGTGCAAGTGGAGATTTGGATTCTTGCACATGACTAACTTGTTTCCAGAGGCATAACACCTCCTTTTCCTCTCTTTTATCATATACCATCATGTTGTTCTTCAGAAAACCCTATCTTGCCTGGATCTCCCCTAGGCGACCCATGGTTGCCCAGGGGTGACCCTACTGATGAAAGGGGCAACCCTGTCGCATTTCCAGTTGTAGAAAAAATTGAGTTTCTCACTCAAAAAAGCTTCATTTTCACCCATTTTTCTTCTAGTTTGCATTATTTTTGATACCTAATATGGAGTTGACTATTTCATGCAACCCCACATGCATAATTAGCTCCATTTGATCTAAAATTAACAACTCAATCAATCTCATGCATCCTTTCAACTCCAATTTCTTCTTCAGTGATAAGCTAGATTATTGATTTATCACTCCATAGTTAGTTGAGTTCACTGGGTAATCAACCTTGTCAACTCCCCAATCAATCCTTGTTAACTCATTAATCAATTGAGTTAACTTCTTTGTCATGTCTTGTTTTTATAGACTATATTATTATTCTAGACTAGTGAACAATTACCATGATTGTTTTATTTTGAGTAAGTTCCACATGTGTGAAGGTAATTATCACGAAGTAATATTTGCATAAATTGGAAAGATTAATTTAAATATTAAATATTATCTGTGATTATGATGTTTTTCTTTGGCTATGATTTTGGGAACTAACCTATTGACGTCGAGTTGAGTGCAAATGAATGCAAGTACTCGTTGAAGACGAGAACATGGTTGAGGTAGAGGTGTTCTAGCCACTTGGCAAGAACTATTTGGGATGGTTAACTCCAATGCAATCACACACTCACATAGTCTCATATTGCATTTTAAATGATTTTTATGCATTAATTGTGTGGATAATAAATGTGATTGATGGTTAGATACTTAGAGAAATATTATGTTTTTAATTGCCATAAAAGTTCTTTTCGAATGCATGATTTGATTATAAAAATTAATGTCTTTAGAATTATATTATAAATGGTGTATTGTGTTTTTAAAATGGTGAATATATATTAATTGATGAATTTTATATATAATAATAAACATTCCTATTATATAAATATGGATGTTTGGAAGATAATATCTAAAATAGATTTAAACAATTAGATTTAAATTGCAATAGATATATAGATATATATTATTTTAAATGTTATTTAAATGCTTCTTGATTGATTTAAAGCGTTTATGTGTTATTAAAGATAAATAAATTATATTAATAATAACTATTATATTTAGAAATCTAAATTAAACAATTAAGAAAAAAGAGTTTTCTATCATGCAAGTTTTAGAAATAAATAAAGTTTATTTTATTGTATTTTTAAAAAGAAATGGTTGTTATTTATTTAAAGTTAGATAAATTACTTTATTATTATGAATATTATATTTAGAATTCTAATAAAAGAATTAAAACAATAATATGTTTGTCATGCAGCCACAATAAATAAATAAGTTTATTTTATTTTAATTTTTGGAGGCTTTGAAAAGCCAAATTTCATGCAAACTTAAAACAAGACTACAGTTAATAAAAAGTAATCAAAAACCTAATTTCAATGCCAATATTAGTGAGTTTATTTTGATAAAAAGAAAGGAGGATGGGCAGAGAAGGAAGGAAGAAACCACATTTTTTTGGCAACAGCAAAAAGGAGATGTTATTGTTATTTTTTTAGCAGCGACAAGAAGTACAGGAAAATAGCGACAAGAAGAACAGAAAATAGCGAGAGGAAGCAAAACTGATCTCTTCTTCAGCAAACAAAACTTGAGTATTTTTCCTTATTTAATTGCAATAAAATATGATTGATTATGGATGATAAAGATAGAAACCTAGCCTACATACTATTCTTTTATGGACTACATTCTTTCTTTCGTCATGTCAATTTGGGATCGGCCTTATTTTTAAAGGCATTGGTCTGCATAAAGAATGACCTGCCTTATATTATACCTCTATTGACATCATATTTTACCTCTGTATTATATTTATAAATCTGCCTTTTCTTCTTCTTCTTGGATGGTCTGTTCATTGTTGACCATCTTTATGCTTTTGTTGTTCCTGTTGCCAGCCCTCTTTTACCACAACCTGCCAAATGATTAAGACTTAAAAACAATTAAAAGCTTACCATTATCCTTTGGTAGTTAGTCTAAACTATATTTTATACTCAGTTGACTCGTGTCTTTCTCTATACTTTGCTGTTAGAATGAATCAGCCTTGTTATGAAGAACAATTCTTACAAACTTAGACAGCAAAAAATAACTCCTTGATGCAGATCTGTATTTATGCTTTTAGTCAGTATTATTCCATTCTTTATCATGTCTCTGTAAACCTAAATTCTTCATGTATCTAGCTTTTACTTATTGTTGTTCCTGTAGCGGACTGTTCTGCTATTCCTATAGTAGATTATTCTACTATTCCTATAGCAGCCAGTTTAAAGTTCCTGTCGCCTGTGTTTTAAAGTTCTGATCGCCTGTGTTTTAAAGTTTTTGTCACCTACGTTTTGAAGTTCCTGTCGCCTGCATTTTAAAGTTCCTGTAGCTCCTATTAAACACTTTTAAAATAGCTATGTTATTTCACAGATTACCGATTGGTATTTATGCTTATTTAGTGTTGAACCCTGTTTAAAATCTCTATTACAATAAAACTCTATGAATGATTAAAATCATGAAACGGTATTGAATGGAAAGAGTTAAACATTGTTTTTCTCAACCTTTTTGATAGCAAATTACAGATAAGGATTATAATCAGATTTTAGACACCCAAATTATACTTACCTAAATGAATGAATAGATTGATGTTAAAATTTTCTTATATGTTAGAATGATGCGGTAAAATTCATGATGTAAATATCATTGTCTTATTAAAACTTCTTGAAGAGAAATTAGTATACTTGAATTGAATGATTTAGGAGACTTAATCTACTAAGGAAATAGAATGAAATGTGAACTAGGAAATGAAATTAATTTAATAGTTTTATAGATGCAATTGTATGCACAAATGATAGATTATTGCTTGGAAAGTGTGTTTTCATAATTGATGCATGGGAAGGGATTTAGAAATGGTCGTAGGTGATTTTGGATCTTTATTCATTGATTTTATTTATTTAATTGCTTATTTACTCCTTGGGGAAAGAAGGTAGATTTTTATCTAGGAATGTTATTGGGTTACTCTCTGGGCTAGGATTCTGAATGTGGATTATCAGAGATGGCTTTTCCTCTTTTCAGGAATTGAACCAAGTTACTATGTTAAATGTTTAGATCTAAATGAGCTGACATTGAAAAAGATGTTTATTTTGTCTCGCAAACTTATTTATATATATCTCTACCACATCTTGTTGTGAGACAATCTGCATTTTATTATTTAGAATTGTACATTCAGACATCAGGGTTGCATCGGGTGTTCCCTCCTGCCAGTTGTTTCTAGGTAGCTAGACATTTCGTGCAGGGCTGGGTTTCTTTTATTTCATGAAGGGATGCGGGGAAGTGTAATTACTTCATGGTTTGGTGGAAAAACACTTGGGCCATGTTCCCATCTCTTAGCTCGCGAGTGGTGGACCATTTAGTTCGTGTCACTGATGAGTGTATTGATTTACTTATTCTTAATGTACATGATTATTGTATCTTGAAGATTAGATGTATTATGGCATGAATGTCAAAGGACTTTGTGAATGATTTTATAGTGCTTTTACCTAGAATGAGTACGCGAGTTGTAAGATTTAATGACTTTATTTGATTTATATTGATGAGATTATCTTTTGCAAGATTTAATGATTCTTATGGATCCTTATTTATGAAGATTTATTGACTCTTTTGAATCTTTTTAATGAAATTATTTGTAACACCCCATCATGAACACCTTAGAGAACAACACACCTATGCTATGCAAAATAGAATAATTTTTTTTTAAATAAATAAGATGACAAAGTAATGTTTAACTAATCTATACACATCATTAAACTATCAATTTATTACTATAAGGTTCCATGGTTGCATTACTTGACATTCATTTAACATAATCTAACATACATCATTAACATCATTTGTAGATCAATCTAAATCTATTGCATTAAAATGGATAAACATTTACATCTCCATATCATAACATCAGTTAAATAATCAACATGATCAGGATTACATGTGAATATACAAATTCCTATGCATATGAGTATATCATTACATTGATTACATTATATCCTTTCTGATTACATACATTATGATCAGACTGATACACAAGGCTAGCACATGGGCATAAATAGTTGTCTTCATAAACATGTAAAAGATCTGATGTCTGAAACACAAAATATATCTTCCTCACACATGAACAATGGAAAAGGAAAAACCAATGGATATAAAAGCTCTTCCACCCGACCATGTGGAACCCTAAGGTCCACCCCCAAGCTAGGAGTTAACATAAGGTCCCCACTACAACATACAATCAGGTAGACAGTAGACTATAAGAACAAAGACAACACATGACTCCAACAACACAAGTCAATATCACAAACAACTCAATAGCACTTCCAGAGGCAAACACATAACAAATGGGGAGAGTACAACTAGGGAATGCTAGGCTGCATTAGGGAGAGTGTCATCACATAGCTTGTCATGGGTTGTCCTGGTAAGCCTCCCTAGGCCCCGGCCCCCATCTTGGGTTGTTCTGGTAGCCTCTCCTGACTCTCGGACCCCATACAAACTCATGCGGAATCAACATACCTTTCATGAGGACAAGGTAGTTGATCTTGCCATTCCAGGCCTTCTCATCTCATCTCAAGCCTAAACGAGCACTTGAGCCATGAGTGAGGCATCCACTTATCTTTGTTTAGTGTGATTAACTCCCAACCCCCTAATTCATTATTTAAGTTATCATTGAGTTAAGAAACTCCCACATGGGTTGTCCTGGATGCCACTTTGGGTTCCAGCCCCCATTGAGAGCCACTCCCCTACCTGCAACTAGAAGACCCTACTCAGCAAGCATGGCAAACATCATCATGACAATGAGGATACATGAACCATGCAAGGCATTAACCATCTTGCATAACAATTATCCTCATATCAACATGTATATATAACAATGCAAGGCATTGACCCTCTTGCATACCAAAACATAATCATAAGGGCAGAACTCCTAAACCATTGCCAATAACAACACATATTCATTATATCTTTATGATTTCCATGTCTCCTCATTCCACAACTCACCACAAAACTCGATACAAGACAAATACAACTAAATGGACAATAATACATCCACAAAGAAATACATTTATCATTCACATTATCTTTTAACCCATACATAACTAGAGACAACATGCTTCTTAAAACATCATGATCTCAACACAATACATGAAATCAAGACATGACATTCTAAGCCTCTGGAAAACTAACCACACAAGTAGATACAAAATCAAAAAGACTATATGAACTAGTTCATGACCCACAAATTGAATTTTCTAAGCCTATTACTAGCAATTTACATTTTCTCAAAATCAACACACTTATAATTAAATTATGCCTACTTTACAACTAATCCACTATAGCATATTACAATTGACTAAGTTATTACAATAGTATATTAACATTAAAATATAGCTTATCATTTGATTGTATTCGTATTAAGGAATAAAGATAACTACGGGTAAATATTTATTAAAACAATTATTTAATTAAATTTTAAAGATATATATATATATATATATATATATCATTAACATAACAAGTCAATTAAATAATTACAATGTACTTTTAATTCAACCCTGGCCGATAAATTTGAGGGATCCTATTTATTTTATAAGCATATGAAAACCCTAAAATTTCCTAATAACATATTTAACTTAAAAGTAAAAAGAGCCAACTCTAATTATTTTACATAAACATCATTCCTTCTATAGTCAAACAGCCAATAACAATTTACAACAATAGTGCTAATATTTGCTTTAAAAGATAACCCTAATTTCCCATCTTAACCTAATGATTTTACCGATAACAATATTATGAATTTTCTAAATGTTCTAGGCATTTAACTAATCAACTTCTATGGTAGAAATAATAATAAATATTAATAATAATAATAATAATAATAATATAAATACCATAGCTCATTGCATAGTAAATATTTTTCATCCAAAGAGAAGTAAATTGTTATTATTGTTTAATCTGGCCTTGGATTTGACAGGTCAAATAATTTATTTTTATGACAGTTATCTATTTAATAATGCCTTTAAAATACCATGACCTGCCTTCGTATAAATAAATTATATAAAAACCCTAGTATACATATCATCATAATCCTACGTAAATTTTGACAGATAGTTTAAATCCCTCATTTCATATGATACGATTTTTTTTTACTTTTCAGTTGCACTTTACAGCTAAAATAAATGTTTTGAATACAGCTATAACTATCGTATTAGAAGGTCTTATTTTTTTGCAACCCTAATTTAGAACATTTTATATGAGTAATTCAATTGAGAGTGAAAGACAGCCCATATGAATATACGTTACTCTCCTTTCTTGTTGGGCGTCTACTATAGAGGCGTTTTAATCTAAATTGACTAAATTTTAGATTTTAGTAACCACAAGTATAGGAAACGTAATTTCTTAGGGCATTAATGTGCTCTAATTTATCTAAAATAAAAGCATATAAGGAACGTAATCCTCATTCATCCTTGAGGCTCAAATAAACTCCTAAAATAAAACACATAAATAAAACAAATAAAACACATAATATCCTCATTATGGCCATGAAATGCATTGAAAGTGGAGATTTTAATAGACGCCTGGCAGAATAATGAGAGATGTTGTAAGGAAGGCAGTGGATATGATCTCAAATAAAATTATTAAAACAACTTTTAATATTTCCAATATAAGCATTTCTACTTCAACTATATACATCGACGCCTGATAGTGATGAAAGATGGAACAATTATCAAATAAGAAGCTACGATTGACAACAACTTTGACAACGTTTACGGTAGGTTGGATAAATAAATCAGCAATATAGGTTCAATGATATTAGCCTGTAGATAGAATTTAACCAGGAAATGCAAGAGCTTGATGTGCCCATTCTTACAAAGGCAATTAATTTAAATTGATTAAATTTTAGATTTTAGTGCCCACTGAGTACAGGGAATTTAATTTCTTATGGAATTATCATTTCTTAACTTATCCTGAAATAAAAATGCATAGACAGAATACAATCCTCATCACAAACATGAGATGCTGAGATAATAGATTATAATGGACGCATGGTGGAAATGATGAAAGGAACTGTGCATAAATTTATTTAAACATCAACAAACAATAATTCCAAGTTGTACACAAAATGGTTTTTGCTAGAAAGGCTTTAGAAACTTTCAACCTGATGCAATTTAGACTATTGCCTGTTGCATGAGTGAAAATCACCGCCGCCATTGGAGTTGTAGCTCTAGAAAGGAGAATCCTATCTGAGGTTCATTCAAGTGGAGGCAACAATGACTAGGGCTCTCAATATCAGGTCTAAGTATTCGACTACTGGATTAAAATATTAAAAAATTTATTTGAACGTGCCTTGAGGAATTTGCAGATGATAACAACGACTCACTATGATTTAGGTAATTGAGACTGACACACGGATTGGTTGATAGAAAGCCCATTAGAGGGGCCATCTCCAGGAATGGATTTTGCAAGGGTGCTCTCAAGTCTGTAATCCAACATTGTAAACGTGTTCGTGATCTAGATGCGCATAGCTATGCAGACATAGTAGAAAGGAGCTGTGCATCCTTAAATATCATTTGTATCCCTTATCGTGCTATCACCTACAGCTAACTATTATGTGTGCACGGTCAAACTTCTTTACCACGCTGGCCATCTGGAGGCACCCTAAACTTATCAATGATTTAACAATTAAATGGGTGCTGGTTGTATGGACGTGTTTTCTTGGTTTGAGAGTTTATATATTCTATTTGGCGCTTTAAAAAAAAACAACAAGCTCTGTTAAAGATCTGTGATTTACGTCTCCTTACATTCTTTATTTCCATTGTATACCTTATTAAATAATACCTATAATCAATCATCATGTATGCCTAGTTTACCATATGCCTGTGCTGGCGGTCTTGAAGGCACCCTAACTATGCCATTCAGATATCAGTTAAACCTACAACTCTTGTGGAGATGGGTTTCAAGGAATCAACGGATCACATAGGAAAAAATTAGGCTGAATTTCATTGATTTTAAAATAAACTATAAAAATGACCAAGCAAATGAAATCTGAATGTGATCATATCTCTAGATCGCTGCCTTAGAGTAAAGTCTCTTAGATGGATTTAAGCAAATGCAACTGATATATGTAAAACTGGATAAGCATTTGGAATGCAACACAGGCACAAAATGGGTTTGATGAGAGGGCTATGTAATCACTCAAACCAAAAGCATTGACGGAAGGAGAATAAAACAACAATTCCATAATGTTTATTTCAAACAAACTAGAGATAGAAAATAGAAATGATGGAACCTGGACCAAGTGCCTGACTGTCAGAAGATTTGATGTTGCTTCCCAATCACAGTCTGCAGCTCCAACCTCTCCCAAAAATCTCCTCTCCCTTCTTTTTCTAGCAAGTTGGTTTTTAGAGAGAAAGATCTTCCCACCTTTTTAGGAGGCATGGCTCATGATCCAATGCGACAACCAAGTAACAACCATATTTTCATTAATTTTTATTATTTTAAGGTTAACTATAAATTTATTTTATCATGATTTTATAATTGTTCATATATATTTATTTATATGTTTTATTTTCATTTTAATTTTATCCATTACAACCAATTAAATTACTTATAAACAACTTGTAATTTATTTATTTATTTATTTATTTTACTCAATCATTTATAATTAAATTGTTTATAATTTATGAATCAACACATAATTTCCCCTTAAAAGTATTTATTTAACTCTAGCTTGGGATTATCAATGTTTTAATGAAGCACTAACCAAAGCTAAAATCAAATATTTCTAATTGGATAATCCAACCTACAAAATGATACCTGACCTCAATGCAAGACCACAAGAGATGACAACAACAATGGGAACAAACAGTCCAACTAACGGTGACGATTGGACAATATACAGAATACTCATCCTCTTCGAGGATGTTGACTAAGTAGGGAACCTTATGCTAACTCCGATCAACGATTCCATTGGTTAAGGCATGCTTAGACCTGCTAATTCAGGTGGAGTCGATGCCTGGTACCTGCAGCCTACAGAAAACAACAAGGTTGAACATATATATATATATATATAAACATGCAACTTCATATATACAATGAACGAAAGTCACAGCGTGGCAGGGTACTCGAACACGAGTAATGCGACACTGTTCCATTCACATAAACACATCAATGAATAACAACATTACACATAATCTTCCAATGCTACATAACAATCTAATACATCCATTACCAGTAATGTATCATAATCATGATCAAATAACACATAGAACTCAAATTAAATTAATCTATATCATCTAATATGTCCATCAAACTATGAAAACATAAAATACCAGTAATTCACATCATCATAACAATAGGTCCATAATCAACTAGCATAATAACAGAGAGTCCATCATCCAACAGAATGTCATAGTGTCTAATCCTACTAGGAAAACTATCAATCTGACAGAAGACAAGGTGAGGGGCACTACATTATTGTTTACTTTGATATTGTAATTAAGCGGATTAATTACACCCCTTCTTATTTTTTCTAAATGTTATATTTAAGCGGATTATTTACATCTTTTACTTTTGAAAATGTGATGTTGTATTTAAGTGGATTATTTACTTCATTTTACTTTAATTACTTTTGTGATGGTTTGAGGGCTTTTACATTTGGTATCAGAGTGCGGTTCCAGCATTGGGAGCTCTGGGTGTGTGTGTGTTACTCAGTTTGATCGAGCATGTGTGGGTCCTTGGGTGTTGGCTTGTTGTAGATAGCATGTGTCTCTTCTTTTTACGGGGTTAGATAGACCCTGATGATTGTTCTTGAGTATGGAAGAACTAGGTTCTTTTCTTCTTTTAGAGTTATGCATGAGTATGCGAAAGAGGATGTTGGATCATATGTTTGACTTATTTTATTTTGCCTTTTGGTGAGTGCTTTCTTGAAATGCATATTGCATTTGTTTTATTGAGAGCATGATCATGAATATGAATTCACTATGTGATTATAAGAAAGATAGTATTGCATTACCTTATTGAAGTTTAAAGAAAGAAATGATAACCATTGCTTGTAGGAAAGAATGGTGTGTTGTGATATCTTGATTCGTGACTTAATTTTGTCCTAAATCTTGGTTGTTGAATGTTTGCAAGTATATAACTGTATGAACGATTTATTTTATTGTAAATTGTGTTTGGCTATTTTGTTTTCTATGCTTTGGGAAGTTGCCTTCCAGGACGGGTGCCAAATATGGGAAAATAGGGAAGTAGGTTTTCTTATCAAAACCTACCCATTGTTAATCAGTTTTATGTATTTAATTCCCTACCATATCCTATTAATGAGATGTTGCATTCAAGTTGGGGATGCATGTAGGTTAACAGGGATGCACTAGGTTGGGTCAGGCATTCTTTAGTTTGATTGTGATTTCCTAGATCAGAATGCAATCTTTGTTGCTAGGTATCTTGAGTGTTGTGTGGAAATGATCTTATGATATAGATGTGTTTGGAATCTTAGAGGACCAAGTTACTTGCACGATTGAGTGTGTTCTCTTAACTCGCCCCAATATGGATCCAAGCGTAGTGTAGCATCGTACTCCCTCTCTAGTGGCTGGAATTAGTCACATATTTCATGTAATGTGAAAACTTTTAAATTTTGATATTTATTTATTTGACTTTGATAATTTCTCTAAATGTTGTAAAGACCAACATTGAAATTCTTTTTTATTTATGAAAAAGTATAGCCATCAAAAATTTGATATTTACTTATTTTGTGACCTTGATGGTCATGTTTGATTTAGTGTTGAAATTGAGATCATTTTATACCTTATTGTTGGAATTGAAATTTTTCTATTTTTCAGAATTTATTTATTTATTAGTGGTGGCTATGGTTGAACATTTTTAAATTGTTGGTCATGTATCATGTTATGTTTTCTATCATGTCCATGACGGGCCTCTGATAGGTTGTATAAGGGAGTAGGATGCGGAGCATATATTGTTTCGCAGCGAGTGTGTTACTAAGAGCTTTGGTAGATTGAATTCATTAATTGTCGTTAGATGTATTAACATTGTTGAAGTGTTGAGGAAGTTCTGTATTGGATTGTGGGTATCACTTTGGATCACTTGAAGTAAGAAAGGTTTTCTAAAAATGACCTTTTGGAAAAAGAATTGGTGAAAGAAGAGTTGAAGTAGTTTAAGGAATGAATAATTGCAAGAAAAGTTAAAAAACCTAGAAGGAGAAAATTTAAATAGAAAGATTAAATTGATGAGTAAAACAATTGTTTGCAGCATCCCAAAAAGGAAAATGAATGTTGGAAATTAAGCCGTTAAATTGTGAAGTCTCTTGTGACATAGATGATTTATGTTCTTTTGATCAATCACTTGGTAGCTTGCTGAAGAATATAAAGATGAAAATGATGATGAATTTTGCTGTCATAGATAGTTTTTGGTGATAATGTTGGTTTGAAAATCTTGAAGAAAATTGAATATATAGGTGAAGGTTTGGGTAAGCATGGGCAAGGAATCAGAGAGCCCATTGAGTCAATTGTGGGACTAAGTATGAAAGTCTCAAGTATTAGGGTAAAGGAAAAGAAAAGATAAATGTTTTGCAAGTACTAAGAAGTCATATCAAGAAAATGAGATCTTATGTTATTCCCATTGTGATAGAAAAGGAAATAGAAGAGAATATTGTTGGAATTTACATCATTGCAAAAAAATTTGGTTTGAAAAGAAATCATAGTGAAAAGACATGTTGAAATGGAGAGTTAGAAAAATGAATTTATGACAAGTTGTTTAAAAATGAGTTGTGGTTGGATAAATGTATTGGCAAAGAAAAAGGAAAGTAATAGAACAACAGAAACAAAACAATGAAATATAGTGAATAGCCAAATGCAGAGAATAGTAAAGAAATTAAAGAAATTGAATTATTTTAGCTTTGTGCAAAAGCATGAGGAAGACAAGGAAGAGTTTTCTGAGATATTTTGAATTGTAGATTAGGTTGAAGATAAAGTTTGGTTACAAGTAATGAAAGAGGAAATGGATTCCAATGATAGGAATGATATGACAGATATAGTTTCAGAGAAGTTGTTGCACACTAAGTGGACATGACCTAGTTGGTGCACCTTTGGAGTTTTGTCTTGTTGTTAGAGATCTCGACCATTGTTTGTTTAGAGATTTAATCTTTTGATATTTTATTTGTGTTACCATGCGATTGCATGTGCATCATGGTGATTGATTCGTGTATATGATGAATTGATTTGTGCCTTGTTGGTGTACATTAAAGACGTGATTGTTACTCTTATGCTAGAATAAATGTAATTGAGTGGTAGTTGTACCATGTGATGGATTATATACAAAGAATTGGTGGTTGTGCCATGTGAATTAATTAACTAATTATACTTGGATTTATTTGATGGACGCAATGTTAGTTGCGAAATTGAGATATTGTTTTGTATAAGGTTGAGTAGGACCTATACTTTCATGGATGGTGCCACGTGAAAGGATGTAATAGGACATTAATATGCTTTGTTAGAATTGATGATACCATAATGATACTTTGAGTTATTATTATTTCTTTAAGATACTTTGTTGATGGTAGATTGATTCATTATTATTTTGTTTTGTAATAAGACATCGGGACGATGTCTCTTCCAAGTGGGGAATGATGTCACGTCTCATTTTTATGGACTATATTATTATTCTAGACTAGTGAACAATTACCATGATTGTTTTAGTTTGAGTAAGTTCCACATGTGTGAAGGTAATTATCACGAAGTTATATTTGCATAAATTGGAAAGATTAATTTAAATATTAAATATTATCAATGTGATTATGATGTTTTCTTTTGGGTATGATTTTGGGAACTAACCTATTGACGTCGAGTTGAGTGCAAATGAATGCAGGTACTCATCGAAGACAAGAACATGGTTGAGGTAAAGGTGTTCTAGCCACTTGGCAAGAACTGTTTGGGATGGTTAACTCTGATGCAATCACACACTCAAGTAGTCTCATATTGCATTTTGAATAATTTTTATGCATTAATTGTGTGAAAAATAAATGTGATTGATGGTTAGATACTTAGAGAAATATTATGTTTTTAATTGCCATAAAAGTTCTTTTCGAATGCATGATTTGATTATAAAAATTAATGTCTTTGAAATTATATTATAAATGGTGTATTATATTTTTAAAATGGTGAATATATATTAATTGATGAATTATATATATAATAACAAACATTCCTATTTGTCGATAAGGGCATGGTTCGGTGGTTAAGTCACTCGGTTGTAGTGGCGGCCACTAGAGTTCAAACCCCCACTAGGCCAATGAGCTCGCAGGCTTTACACCTTCGTTGGGCCAATGAGCTCGCGGGTTTGAAGTGTTCTTGCTAGGGGATGAGGTCCCCTATGTTGTGGCCTCACCGGTTCATTGCTCCGGGCAAAAGCATTCACGTGGAGTCAGAGGGTGTGTCGCACCAGCGTCGCCGGTCACATTAAAAAGTTTACCAGACGCATTTAAAAAAAAAAGTATTCCTATTTATATAAATATGGATGTTTGGAAGACAATATCTAAATTAGATTTAAACAATTAGATTTAAATTGCAATAGATATATAGATATATATTATTTTAAATATTATTTAAATGCTTCTTGATTGATTTAAAGCATTTATGTGTTATTAAAGATAAATAAATTATATTAATAATAACTATTATATTTAGAAATCTAAATTAAACAATTAAAAAGAGAGAGAGTTTTCTATCATGCAAGTTTTAGAAATAAATAAAGTTTATTTTATTGTATTTTTAAAAAGAAATGGTTGTTATTTATTTAAAGTTAGATAAATTGCTTTATTATTATGAATATTATATTTAGAATTCTAATAAAAGAATAAAAAGAATAATATGTTTTTCATGTAGCCACAAGAAATAAATAAGTTTATTTTATTTTAATTTTTGGAGGCTTCGAAAAGCCAAATTTCATGCAAACTTAAAACAAGACTGTAGTTAATAAAAAGTAACCAAAAACCTAATTTCAATGCCAATATTAGAGAGTTTATTTTGTTAAAAAGAAAGGAGGATGGGCAGAGAAGGAAGGAAGGAACCACAATTTTTTTTGGCAGTAGCAGAAAGGAGATGTTACTTTTATTTTTTTTAGCAATGACAAGAAGTATAGGAAAACAGTGACAGGAAGAATAGAAAATAGCGACAAGAAGTAAAATTGATCTCTTCTTTAGCAAACAAAACCCGGGTATTTTTCCTTATTTAATTGCAATAAAATATGATTGATTATGGATGATAAAGACATAGCAACCTAGCCTACATACTATTCTTTTATGGACTGCATTCTTTCTTTCCTCATGTCGATTTGGGATCGACCTTGTTTTTAAAGGCATTGGTCTGCATAAAGAACGACCTGCCTTATATTATACCTCTGTTGACAACATATTTTACCTCTGTATTATGTGTATAAATCTATCGTTTCTTCTTCTCCTTGGATGGCATGTTCATTATTGACCATCTTTATGCTTTTGTTGTTCCTATCACCAGCCCTCTTTTACCATGACCTACCAAACGATTAAGACTTAAAACCAGAATTAAAAGCTTACCATTATCCTTTGGTCGCTGGTCTAAACTATATTTTATACTCAGTAGACTCATCTCTTTCTCTACACTTTGTTGTTATAATGAATCAACCTTGTTATGAAGAACAATTCTTACAAACTTAGACAACAGAAAATAACTCCTTGATGGAGATTTGTATTTATGTTTTTAGTCAGTGTTATTCCATTCTTTATCATGTCTCTATAAACCTAAGTTCTTCATGTAGCTATATTTTACTTATTGTTGTTCCTGTAGCGGACTGTTCTATTGTTCGTATAGTAGATTGTTCTACTATTCCTGGAGCAGCCAGTTTAAAGTTCATGTCGCTTGTGTTTTAAAGTTCATGTCACCTATGTTTTAAAGTTCCTGTTGCCTGTGTTTTAAAGTTCATGTTGCCTATGTTTTGAAGTTCCTGTCGCCTGCGTTTCAAAGTTCCTGTATGTAATGCCCACTCATTTTTTGGCTTGTGATAGTGGTAGTTTTGCATTGCTCTTTGTCAGTCTGAGACAGTTGCTAGTCTTTCATTGCATTTACACAGTTCTGAGACTTTTGGATTAGTAGACTTATGGTTTATGTTTATTTTGATTTTGATGGACTATGTTCGACTGATATAGCTTAGACATGTGTTATGAGTTTATGATGACATTATTATTATTATTACTCCAGTTATGATGAGCTTGACATGATTAGTAATGGTTTAATGTTATCATGTTTTATTCGATCTATTGATAGCTGAATTCAAATAAAGTGGATTATAGTTGCGTTTCAAGAGTAGGGACGATGTAGTACTACTCGCTTCGAGCACCCTACTACCCTGCGATTCTCTGACTCTGTGTGTGTAGACATTTATGTACTTGATCATATTCAACCTATTATTCTGATGTAGGCTGCAGGTACCGAGCCTTGACTCCACCTGGTATAGCAGGTTTGAGTAGGCTCTTGCACCAATGGATATCGGTAATGGGAGATAACACGAGGATTATTCTACTAGGTCAATCCCAGCCTTTGATTGTGGTTGTGTGTCGTTATGTGTCACTTGGTCCTTGCCTCATGTTGTTGGTCGTCATGTGTTGTGTAGTGTTGTCGAGTTTTGTTTTAGTTGTGCCTATGTGCAGTTTGGTAATACTTTAATGAATTATTATTAAAATAATAATGTTTTTAATATGTTTGATTGTATAGTATTTTGTTTAGCCTAGAACTTGAAATAACACTTTAGTAAAATTTTAAAAAATAGATTAAAATTAATCAATTTGTTAATTTAAGAATATTAGTGCCATAAGTTGCATATAGTTGATTTAAGAATTTTATTAGTAAAGAATCTATGGTGGTGAGTTGTCGAATGTGAATTCTCAAATTTGTGAAATCTCTATTATTAGTAAAATTTTAAAATTTTCGGAGGAGTGGGGATTTTGGTAACGGACGCATGTTTGTGGCTATGGGTTTTAATGGTACCCGGGGGTTGTTGTGGGAAGGAGGAGAAAAGACAGAAAATTTGGGGGAAAAACAAAGAATTGGATACGAGAAACAGAGAAGATCTGAAGGGGACTAAAATTCGGGTATGTTTTTGTTGACTCTGTGTGTGGAATTTGTATTTCTGTAGTTTGGAATTTAAATTTTATTGTAGTATGTTCGTTCTGTGCTTGAATGTGAAAGTTGCATTCTATGGCTTGGAATTTAAATCTTATTGTAGCTTGAATCATTCTGTGCGCTGTGTGTTCCAATGTAGTTGCCTGACCACACCTTCATCTAGAGAATTGCACTTTGATGTCTGTCAATGTTGTAACTTCTGTTGCTACTTCCAAATTTATTCTTCTTTTGGTTTACTCTTTGTTAAATCCTTCTTGAAATTATGGAGTCCAATCATTTGTAAATCTTGCAAAGTGACCCAAATTAAAAAAGGATATAGCCCATATGTATCAATTCTTCCTGTTATTGCCTCATTTCTTTCCCTCAGCTACTCCCAGTGCCATAGTAAGGCCTCATCCAACCATATTTTTCTCAGAATTTTACCAAGATTTGAAGCTCTGGCTCTATTATTTAGAAAACGATTTAATCATATGGTAAATTATACAAATTGTGTTGCCTTAGCAATAGAAGTCACTGAATGTATGTTTATGCTGTTGTAGATTGGGAATACCTTAGTTTTTGCCTTTGACCGTATGGCATAGGAGACCCCCATCTTTATTCTTCTCTTGGTTTAAATTTCTGCTCTCTTTCCTCCATGATAGACCTAGACCGTATGGCATTTAGGGAAATCTGATGCAATTTTCTTTTTGAAGATTTTTCTGCCCTCTCTTTGGGACGTTGTACGGCCGCCGTACAACCCTCTCAATGACTTTTTTTTTACAAATTTCTTCTGCCTCTCAAAATTGTTTTAAGCTTGCACTTCTGGTTTATTGTTGGACTCTTTCCAACTTCTATGTATTTTGAATTGCTACCTGAAATTTATTTAATGAAAATAAAATTAATGAAATCTTGTCTTACCTGTGACATCTCCGTTTTCCTCTGAAGCTTGAGTCAGTTCTCCTCTGCCAATCCATTAAAATGCTCTGGTTATTCTCTATCTAGACCTCAGATGAATTTTCATTCCCTTACCTCAAACTTTTCTTTTAATTTTTCCAAATGAAAATGGTGGAATGTGCTTCTTCTGCAACCAAAAATTTCAATTTGAGTTCATAGAATAGTTAGTGGTTGTTATTGAATTTAATTAGAATGCTTGGAGGAAATCTTGCTATTAGAGAAACTTTTAGTTAACTTTGTGAACGACTCATTAATCTTGGTTTTTGAGTGTAGTTTTGATTTAGTAAGTTAATATTAGAATTTTAGAGAGAAGTTAATATTAGAATGTTCATATGATAGTAAGATAGAAGTGTATCATTTTAGAATTAAATTTATTTAATTAATGTTGTTTTTTGGTATATGCAAGTAGTTTAATAATTAAGTTGTGCTCATTTTATTAAATATAATTTTGTTATTTGCTATCCTGTGATATGTTATTCTTTTTTTTTTGGAATTAAATAATGAGTTAGAGTTATTTGAATTTTATTACTAGACTCATATGGTCATTAAATATTAGCTATACTTTCGCCATCTTGTTAATTTTAAACTTGTTAGTTATTTATTGGAATATGCTAGTTGTAAATGTTAGTAAGTAAATAAATAATTAGTTTAAGTTTTTGTGTGTTCGAGTTAAGCATGCTAGAGTCTATGGTAACAACTATAGTAGATGAAACAATATAGGTTATTTTGTCCTTCTATGTTGCCGATCTATGTCACTCATTGGTATTATGTTGAGTCAAATTTTAATATGGTCTTGTTTGGAAAATTCCTTGTTGGGAGTAATGATGTATATAGGTTAGTCATTTCCATGATACATTATTTTAGTAAATAAGCATAGAGATAGAAATTTTAGAGTAATTTGATTTATTGTTTCTAGTTTCATGAGGTAACAATATTGTGCTAATCAAGTATTGATTATCTTGTTAAATATTAATTTGCTAGTCATGCATGTAATATATTATTCCGTACTACGTGAATGGTTGATATCATAGTTTATGTTATTTAACTTTATTTTAGAGAGAGTAAAAACCTTGAACCGATTGTCAATTCATACCGTCTTTTGTTGTTATTATAGTATGGTCGAAATTTCTTATTTATTTTGTATCAGATTTTGCATTGATGCAATCGGGTTATTGTGTTATTTTTGTCTTGAGTCATATTGTTATAAGACATGTCATAAATCATCTATATCCTCGTTTTATATTGTGAGACGGATTTATGTAAGTGACCTTGTGTGCAATTACCAACTCTAGAGGTTAGACCTTTTGGATCTTCAATCAATATTGTTGTCATTTTGTCCTGATGATCCTTGATTTGAGTGGTTTTATGGGTAAGGAAAAAGTTTTATTACTGAATTGGGAATTGGAAGTGTTAAATTGTAAAAAATAGATGTTATCAGTTCCCTTGCCCTTGTATGTTTTTGTCTTGGATACTGTTTAGGAGTGCTAGTTGTATGTGGGGAAGTGGCTTCCATAGTGGGGCCGGTGCCCTAAGTGGTTGCTTGGAAAACCCCATGGAAGTGGTAAGCAAGTGATAACTAAAATAATTGATTTAGGTGGGTTGGGTAGTGATCCACATAACAAGATAAGTATGATGCCTCACCCATGCCTTGAGTGCTCTCACAGGCTAAGGATGGGATGAGAAGGCCTGGTTAGCAAGGTCGACCTCCTTGTCTTCATGAGAGGATGTGTCAGCTCCACATGTGTCACCCTATGGGGTCGGTGCCTATAGAGAGGTCGCCAGGAAAACCATAGATGGGGACCAACTTCTAGTGAGAGATAGCCTGGAAAACCCATGATAAGGCCATACGATGACACTCTCCCTACTGCAGTGTAGTTACTTCTTGTTTTATCTTTTGTTATTACCTCTCGAGTGCAGACTTGTCTTGATGGTTGATCCTATCTTGATGATTTGATTGTCTTGTTTTGGCGAGTACTGTCTTGTCTGAGCAGCCTTGTTATACTATTTTCCTGCATGGAGTCTGTATCTTGTTGTTGTATTTGTTGTCACATGAATTTGCACCCTGCTTGGAAGGATTTCCAAGCATTCCAATGACACAATGGGATGATCTTAAGGTGTGGGACCTTTGCTAAAAGAGATCAGACCTCCGAAGAAGGCCGGCTTCCTTGCCTGATTATCACCTAAAACTACTGAATTTTGAAGGGAAAAGGGAGAAGGAATACTTGAAAGATCAAACAACAAAAACTTTGAAAACATAAAAGGGTGATGCACCAGACTGATCAAAAGAAACTTTCACAATGCTAAGAAAATGCACAATATAATCAGATACAGCAAGTACACATACACGGATTAGATGATTATAGCAGAGGTAAGGAGCAATAGGGTTGAGAGGAACAGAATGTTCACAAACAACCTCATGTAGATTTACATAGAACTGGGAAATCAGAAAAGGAGGTAAAATAACTTGCATATATCCAATGAAAGGCAAGGTTACAGTATATGAAAACTCTATTTGGAAAACTGAAAAACCAGGATGTCCAAAAAATTTTCCACCTTATTTACAACTCATGAATGCATATATATAGCATTCCAAACTAACCTAGGTTGGTTACAAAATTTGCTTTAAAAGCTGCCTCAAAAAAATATCTGCCCCTGAATGAATGTCTATCTGCAGAAGTTATGGCAGAAGTTATGGCGTCCAATATCTGGCACTAGGTAGATAGAAGATATTTTTAATCTTTAATGCAAGCAGCTTACCAATCTTCGGCAATGCATAAGTGGGAGGTATTTTGGTCATGAATGTGAGCAGCTTCCATTACCTATAGAAATAAATGCAAAAAATATCTGCATCCTGCCCCAACAGTCGCTAAAACGTCCAGTTGCCTGAAATATGCAAAGCCAGATCCAAAACTGAAAGGTGACAAAAAAAACTTCTAAAAACCCCACCAAATGAAAGAGGGGATGAAAACATGCATCTTTGCCTCTTACAGTATGTCAAAATTTGCTAGGACGGAGGAGATATAGGCGGTCAAAGCTTTGGTCAACCGCCTGTATATATCGCTTTGCATCTATGTATATATCGGCCTCTGAATTTGCCGCCTGAATCACCTTTTTAAACCTTCTCTGCAACTCCTTTGTATATGCATGGCGCTTTGTATATCGGGCCCCACCATTTGTATATCCCTTGTATGTCGAAACATACAATCCGTGAACTCCAAAATGACCATTAGCCGTATTTGATTTCCCTGTCGGGTCCAGCTTGTATCATTCCTCTTTGTATATGTCTTTGTATGCGCAAATATACAAAGCACCTTTACATACAAGCCGGACCTGATGCCTAAGCATGCCAGAATTTGTTCTTCGATTCAGGTCTGCCTTGTATACTTCCCCTACACCTTTGACTTGTATATGCGAAATATACAATTGCAAACATACAAGTCGAACTTCAAACCTTTTATAAAACTTTCTGAAAAATACCTTCGAGTTCAGCTTGTATGCTAGGGATGCATGCCTTGCTTGTATGTGCGAAATATACAAGCTGCATATACAATGCACTATTCATGACATACATTGTATCTTTGTATATGCACTCTTGTATGTTTGGCCCCTTGTATATTTTACTTGCATCTTTTCTTTGTATGTCACCGATATACAAACGCCTTTGTATATTGTAGACCCCACCTCTTGCACATTCGGCCTTGTATATTTTTTGTTGTATGTTTCAATTGTATGTGGGAAACATACAATGCGAAATATACATTCTCTTTTGTTCATTTGCGTCGATGTACCTCTACTGTAGCCGATGCATATTATCCTTGTATATCAACTTTGTATGTTCGGACATACAAGCCTATATGCATTCTACTATTCATGATCACTTATATCTTAGGCAAAAATCTCTTGTATATTTTACTGATGTACATTGCAAAATGTACATTCACCCTTGTATCTTCTAACATACAATCTGCCTGGTATGTGTGCGGGCCCCATCACTTGTATCTCGGCAATATACAAACGCCTTTGTATGCTTGGCCTTTGTATATTGACTTGTATATCCGAATATACAACCCGATATACATAGGCCAAGCATACAAAGTGGGAATCTTTGATGGAATATTCCTGCGATGTATAACCCGATATGCACATTTTTTCTTGTATATTTCAATTGTATGTTTAAACATACAACACAAAATGCATTTGAAACCCGATATACATTGAGGGAATATTCCTAGAATCTGCGATAGATTCCCTCAATGTATATGCACCTTCTAAGCCCGATATGCATCTTTTCCTTGTATATTTTTTGTACATGGCCGATATACAAGCAAAAACTTGTATATAACCTTTGCATATCCCTTTGTATGTACAAAGGCGAATGTATATACAAGTATGCATACAAATACAAGTTATAAAATATGAGAAATCCCAGCGATAGAAAATACTTGAGGCCAAAAGATTTTTGGGTTTTTTGCAGGGAATCTTTAGGCAAGAGCTTGGGATTTCTTAACCAGGCATGCATGAGTACTTGGAAGATTTACACCTTGTATGGTCATTTCTAAAGGATTTTCAAAGAAAATGCAAGGTGAACTGTTTAACTCTGGGCAGAGGCAAAATAGGTCAACAGTATTCATTGTTGTAACTTTGGCCTGGTAGAGATTCGATATTATCTCCTAGCTCGGAGAGGTGGACCTCAGGGTTCCACATGGTTGGGTGGTAGAGCTATCCATTGGTCTTCATGGAGGATCGGTTCGAGTCCAGTGCAGAAGTGATCCAGTTCTAGATTTGTATTACACTTTCAAAGTTGTTGTCGACTTTCATATGTATTCATTTGTTAACCGAAGTGATCATTTGTAAATTAAATTATCTTTGCAAATGTTAATGTTTTACTTACTTGTAGTGGTATGATGTATATCACTTGTGTTGTTAAGACTTTTTCAACTAATGCAATTATGTTTCCCTAGAGGAGTTAGAAGTGCACTTTTCTTTATGTTGTGTATAATGATATCTTTGGCTACTGTTATTGCAATTTCTTGCTTTCAAAAAAAAATTATTTCTGCAATTTTCTTTTGTTAGTCTAACTCTCTAGGGTTGCATGACGGGGCATCACACTGTAGCTCCTATTAAACACTTTTAAAATAGCTATGTTATTTCATAGAATAGAGACAATTATTTACCAATTGGTATTTATGCTTATTTAGTGCTAAAACCTATTTAAAATCTCTATTACAATAAAACTCTAAGAATGATTAAAATCATGAAACGATATTGAATGGAAAGATTTAAACATTGTTTTTCTCAACCTTTTTGATAGCAAATTACAAATAAGGATTATAATCAGATTTTAGACACCCAAATTATACTTACCTAAATGAATGAATAGATTGATGTTAAAATTATCTTTCTTATATGTTAGAATGATGGGATAAAATTCGTGATGTAAATATCATTGTCCTACTAGAACTTCTTGAAGAGAAATTAGTATACTTGAATTGAATGATTTAGGAGACTTAATATATTAAGGAAATAGAATGAAATATGAATTAGGAAATGAAATCAATTTAATAGTTTTATAGATGCAATTGTATGCACAAATGATGGATTATCACTTGGAAAGTGTGTTTTCATGATTGATGCATGGGAAGGGATTTAGAAATGGTCGTAGGTGATTTTGGATCTTTATTCATTGATTTTATTGATTTTATTTATTTAATTGCTTATTTACTTCTTGGGGAAAGAAGGTAGATTTTTATCTAGGAATGTTATTGGGTTACTCTCTGGGCTAGGATGTCGAATGTGGATTATCAGAGATGGTTTTTCCTCTTTTCAAGAATTGAACTAGGTTACTATGTTAAACGTTTAGATCTAAACGAGTTGACATTGAAAAAGATGCTCTGCCACATGTTGTGAGACAATCTGTGTTTCATTATTTAGAATTACACATTCAGACATCAGGGTTGCATCAGGTGTTCCCTCCTGCCAATTGTTTCTAGGTAGCTAGACATTTCATGCAGGGCTGGGTTTCCTTCATTTCATGAAGGGATCCAAGGAAGTGTAATTACTTCATGGTTGGGTGGAAAGGCACCTGGGCCATGTTTCCGTCTCTTGGCTCGCAGGTGGTGGACCACTTGGTTCATGCAACTGATGAGTGTATTGATTTACTTATTCTTAATGTACATGATTATTGTATCTTGAAGATTAGATGTATTATGGCATGATTGTCAAAGGACTTTGTGTATGATTTTATAGTGCTTTTACCTAGAATGAGCATGCGAGTTGTAAGATTTATTGACTTTATTTGATTTATATTGATGAGATTATCCTTTGCAAGATTTAATGATTCTTATGGATCCTTATTTTTGAAGATTATTGACTCTATTGAATCTTTTTGATGAAATTATTGTTTGCTTTGATATTGTAATTAAGAGGATTAAGTACACCCCTTCTTATCTTTTTGAAATGTTATATTTAAGCAGATTATTTACATCTTTTACTTTTGACAATGTGATATTGTATTTAAGTGGATTATTTACTTCATTTTACTTTAATTACTTTTGTGATGGTTTGAGGGATTTTACATTCTCAATCAACCCCCTTATTCTAACCTATAAATACCCCCCTCCCTCAAGCACAAAGGGAGGCAAATTCATTGTGCACACAGCTCTTGCCAGTTTTTGCTCTCCAAATCAACATTATAATGCTCTCACAAGACAAAGGTGCCTTTTTCTTTATTCATTGTTCAACAAAGCATCGTTACACTGCTTCATTCAACGCCATTGTGCTCAACCAAAGATCTCATTGAGCTCTTTCAAGCTTCAACAAGCTTATTTTTGCTTCTTTGTGTCATTTTGTCATCAAGAGGTCTTCCTGCTGCTTCAAAAGGACTCGAGATTGCCAACATCAAAGATTTCTAAGGGTAGTGGAGTCACACATATCTTCATTCTTTCAGGTTCCTTTATTGCTTTATTCAATTGATAGTAATTAGAAAACCAAAAATTGCTCTTGGGAATAGTAAATCTCTACTTTTTCCTTGATAGTTAGATCTTGCATGTTAGAATAATTGTTTTCATATTCCTAGATCTAGATATTTGAAGAAACAATTTCCCTTTTTAGATTAGATTACTTCAAAACAATTGAAAACCCAAAAATATAGATTAAACTCGCATTAGGAAAAGTCATTAGCTTGCATTCATATTTCCCTTTCATAGATTGAAAAGCACTTTTTATTTCCAAAATACTAAAAAAGCACAAAAACAAGTTTGCATATCATTTAGCTTTGCATGCATTTAGAAACCCTAGAAAAGATAGATACCTTGCAAACCCTTGATACCATCACAAGGTAAACCTTGATAAAATGATTCAATCAAACCCTTGATCACATCACAAGGTAAACACAAGTCAAAGCATAACCAAACCCTAGGTCAACTAAACCCTAGGTCAAAACCCTAAGTCTAGTTAAGGGTAGTCATCACACATTTACCTCTATCTTGGCCCACGAATGTGCCTAGGAGTGAGAGGAGAATGGGTGAGGGATATCCTCAACGAGATTGAGGAAATCAATCCATGACAACAGCAGGAGACATTTACTTTACCACAACAAGATCCATTTGTCCTCTTGTTAATAGAAGAACAAAGACAACTCCAAATACAATGAGAACTCATTCAACGCATTGAAGGACAAGAGGACATAAATGAAAGAAACTGCTTACCCACACAAAGGTGGAATAGAAGAAACCCCAATAATAGAAGAGAAACTAGTGGCCCTTCGGGTCATAGGGTTATCTCTACAACAACTGCCATCGAACAAAACATTCAACTTAGCACACAACAACAAAGGCCACAAAACTTGTCGACCCCTCTTTGTAAAGTCCAGCTCTCCAATGATCCAGACCCCCACCATGTCTTGCCTCCTCTCGGATGGCTACGTCTACAAGAGCAAGAGTAACGTGGTAGATTGCCCCATGGCAAGGAAGGAAGGGTCTATGTGCATACTGAAATCTGACCCGACAGCCCCAGGCAACCGGAGTCGCGATTTTGAGCGTACATATTTTGGTGAACCTGACATGAAGTACAGAATCTTTTGGTTTTATAGTTTGCATTCTCATTTCAAAACACTTCAAAACATTTAGCAAAAGCTTTGAGACATTTTCATAATATTTTTCATACCACTTCAACTACGTCAGCTTCTATCACCTTCGCTATCATCTGTTCTTCATTCTGTGGTGTCTATGGCACCCCCGAATATGACGAAACATGACTTAAACCAAGAGAATATTCCCTCAAGAGAACCTGAAACACCTTCCTTCGATAGGTATGTGCCGCCGCATCCTGATGAACCAGTCAACAATTGCTATGACTATGAAGATTTTGATTATGAACAAGATCAAAGAGAATCCAAGCGTTCTCTGTCTTTCAACAATCCAACTTGGGAAAACAATCTAGCCATACCAAATGCGCCACATAAAGCTAGAAGGATAAGTTCTAAAATTCATCGACCTGATCAACCTTCCACAAGCACATCAAGTACTCATCTTGATGAGGAGGTCAAACGATTAGAAAAACATCTGCAAGAAGCAAAAGATGCTTAAGAGGCATTGAGAATTGCCTTGTGAGAGGAACAAAGAGAAAATGTTGCATGAGAAGAAGCATAGCACCATGAAAATACTTGAAGAAAAAATCCTAGAAATGAAGAAACACCTAGAGCTGCTACTCCTACAGATTTAATTGCAACTCTAGTGCAAAGGATTAGAATCTTGGAAGCAGAGCAAGATGCTGCTGAAAGAAGGCAAAAATCTCATGAACAGGACCAGAGGGGATCTCAAAATCCCTCTTACCTCAACTACTATTCACGAAATGTCAATGATGATACATGTCTGAATGGGAATCCTCCTGTTCAAAGTAATCAAACAAATCTGACAGTGGGTTAGCAAAAGCCACCTACATGGTTATTTCTATCAACCCCGCAATCTCAAAGTTCCTTTCTTGGAACATATCTTAAGTATTTGAAAGAACCTCTCGATCAAAACATAAGAAGCATACAACTACCTTAGCCATTACCAGATCTCCTGAAGTTTAAATGAGAAGGAGATTCAAACTCCCACATTAAATCCTACACCATGGTGATAAGAGAACTCCTCCCTTGGGATGGGGTTGTAGCAAAAATCTTTCCAAAAAATCTTGAAGGCATAGCTCTAGATTGGTACTATCACTTACCGAAAGCTTCAATTCACTCATTCAGACAACTAATTAGAGAGTTTATCATGGCATTCAACATGAACAAACTCATTAAAATAGGGATCAGAGAATTTCTCACAATGAAATAGGATCCAAATGAATCCATAGCCCACTTTGTCACTCGATGGAGGCAAGTCCTTTACTCTTCGACTAGTGCTCCAAACATGGATCACCGAGAACTATGTGACCTCTTCTTGCATGCCCTTAACAAGGACATAAGAGAAGACATTAAAAAATTACCATACAAATCCTATGAAGAAGCACTTTGGAAAGTGCTTTGAGGATTGACCAAGCCACCATCGACAATGGTCAGAAGACTTACGATGCCAACAAAAAACTTAGGATATCCAAAGGAATAGAGAAGACCACATCCAATACGCCTCAAGAGAGATGTTAATGTCATAAGAAGAAATCCTATCAATGACAAATGGCAACAAAAAAGAAATTAAGGATCAAATCGACCCTCATACGACCCCAATGCTTATTGTTGGTTCCACGGAACAAAGGGTCATGAAACAAAGACTTATTATGGATACAATAAAGCTATCTCCAAACTCACTCTAGATCAACAACAAAACTTCCTCAAACTCCTCCAATCCTAAAGAAAGGAGAAGGAACCTCAAACAGAGAAAGGGAAGGCCAATCAAAATAATTCCAATCACATGGAACTAAACCAAGAAGTGTTTGTGATCCATGAGGAAGAACAAATAGATCAAACTAAAAATGTCTTCTCACAAGTGATAAATTTGTTGAGAGCCTCTCCCTCACACCGCAAGACATTCTTAGAGGTATTAGAAGTAGGATGTTCGACACAGGAGGAACCACCTCCTCTCACATTTGATGTTTCCAAACTACCCCAAAATGAATGAATTAAGAAAAAGGATTCACCTCTATACATACAAATTCAAGTCGAAGAGGTCACTATAAAAAGAGTAGTGGTGGACAAAGGATCAACAGTCAACCTTCTACCGATGTCATTCCTATGGAGAATGGGATATAGAAAAATAGGAATCAAACAAAAAACTACCACACTAAGGATATATGACAGTCATGAAATTCAAATAGTTGGAAGAATCAACCTACCACTCACTCTGATGGGTAAAACCATCTCTGTAGATTTCTATGTTATCAATAGAGAAACCAATTATAATATGATCCTTGGAAGACCTTGGATTCATACCATGAAGGCTATCACCTCCACTTTGTTCCAAGAAATCCATTTCCATCATCTAGGAAAGGCCGCCATCGTTAAAGCAGACCTTGATCCTTTCAGTATTTACAGAAAGGAACAGGAAGAAATAGACAAAAAGTTAAAGACGCAAGAGAAACCAAAAGAAGAAGCTAAAGATATCCAAACAAATACGATCACTCACAACATATCCTATCAAAGAATGGACGATCTTAGAGAAATCCCCTTTGATCCACATACCACCAAATCCCATGCACCATTCATCTTAGCAGCCATTCCGTGTACCAACGAATGGGATATTAAAAACCTCTTGATTGGAACAATTGAAATCATCAAAGGAGAGGAAAAAGTGGAAAAATGGACTTCCACTTATGAGTTTGGAGAAACATCTCAATCACAAAACCATCAAAGTTTATGGACCCTACATTTTGACGGAGCCAGTTGCAAAACCAGGGCAGGGACGGGGATAATATTGACATCTCCCGAAGGGAAGGTCCTCCCCTTCACCTTCAGACTAGACTTCTTTTGCACAAACAACATCGCTGTGTACGAAGCCCTATTCCTAGGAATCATGAGCTAGCCATGAGCATGGGGATCAAGAAGATCTCTACCTTTGGGGATTCTCAATTAATAATCAACCAAGTTGCAGAAAATTATGATACAAAATTAGAACGATTACGACCTTATAAAGAAACCATCAAGTAGTTGGTTCACCTCTTCGACTTCTTCTCCATAAAAGCCATACCCAAAGAAGAAAACCAAGTCGCAAATTCAATGGCTACGTCAGCTACGTTATTCTCGCCGCATGCTCAATTACAAAATTTAGAATACATTGTGTCAATACGTGGAGAGTCGTTGTTAGAAAGTGAAGAGTTACCAGATATCCTGAATCACTCCATGGATCAAGAAGAGAGACCAACCCGAGACTACACTGAGAACAACGAAGCCATCCTCGAGTATTTACATGCTTATGATGGACTTCCAAGAGTGCACCACTAGAAAGGATACTTGCTCCTCCCTCACCTATAGGATTATTTTGGGAATGAGAAAGAAATCCTCCAAATCAAAGCAAACTCAGATTTACCACTTGCTCCTCAAAAGTTTGAGGAAGGACACCCATCCCTAACTGGGGATACGATTGACATCAATGTTGGAATGCCCAAAAAACCTAGGATGTTAAAACTAGGAGGAGAACTAAATGACAAAGAACTGGAAGAGTACACATAATTCCTCATCGAATATTCTGACATATTTGTGTGAGCATATTCAGACATGCCAAGACTAGATCTGAAAGTTGTGGTGCACAATTTAGTGACAAAACCAGATGCAAAACCCGTGAAGCAAAAACCAAGGCCCATAAAGCCACAAGTGGCTGAAATGGTGAAGGAGGAATTAAAAAAATTATTAAATGTTGGCTTCATTAAACCGGTAGACTATTCAAGTTGGGTGTCAAACATTGTCCCAATTCTAAAGAAGAATGGAAAAATTTGGATATGCCTCGATTTTAGAGACATCAATCAAGCTTGCCCAAAAGATGATTTCCCCTTACAATCTATCGATCAAATTGTCGATTCAATGGCAAGATACGAGATCCTTTCTCTCATGGATGGATTTTCAGGATATAACCAGAGTAAGATCACAAAAGCTGACCAAAACAAAATGACATTCACCACCTCTTAGGAAAATTTCTATTACATAGTCATGCCATTCAGGTTGAAGAATGCAGGAGCAACCTACCAAAGGGCAATGACACATATCTTCCATGATTATATACACAAGATAGTTGAAACTTACATTGTTGATCTTCTGGCTAAGTCAAAGCAAAGGTCAAGACATGTGGAAGACCTTCACAAAATCTTCAATAGGCTTCGAGAGTATAAAGTAAGGTTGAATCCTAAAAAATGTGTTTTTGGAGTCACTGAAGGAAAGTTGTTGGGATTCATTGTCTCACGAAGAGGAATAGACGTTGACCCAGCTAAGGTCAAGGCAGTCTTGAATGCAACTCCACTAACGAGTGAGATAGCAGTAAGAGCCTTTTTAGGACAATTAGGCACGATCGGATGATTCATACCAAACATGACTTTCAAAATTCATCTAATCAATCAGTTATTAAAAAACAAGTTGGCATTACTTGGACGGTAGACTATCAAAACACATTTGAGAAAGTGAAGAAATTCAAAATCTATTTTTACTCAAATATAAGGATAATTGCATATGCTTATTGAGTGATATATTATTGTAATGGTGAAAATTGCATACCCAAGACATTTTCCTTTATATTTTGGGCCTATGTCAATTAGATTATCTTTATGTTTTGACGATTGTGTAAGATGGCATATTTTGTGTGGAAGTTGGTAAATAACTGTATCCTAGCTTGTTCTTATTATCACTCATCCCTAAGATCTAGATATTTTTACATCTAGTTGTTCATTACCTTGATTTAGATTTGTTAGTGCATCTAAGTTCTACATTTAGGGATTTGAATCTTGAACTTGTAAATTTGATTTTCTTAATTTGGGTGCATATTGTTCTTCTCTTACTAGACATTATGAGGCAATTAAAGCCCTACTTAATTCAAATTGCATGTTAATGTGGTGTATTTATAAACTAACTCTAATTGGATCGAATCATCTAAGAGGGATCTAGGAGGAATTCATTAAAAATATATAAAATTTAATTGCAAGTGAAAATAAATAAGTATATTAGCATTGCATCATCTTAGGAGCATATTGCATGCTTGTTTGTTATTCTCGACCCTGTACGCTCAAAATCGTGACTCCGGTTGCCTAGGGCTATCAAGTCAGATTTTGGCACGCACACAGACCCTTTATGTCCTTGCCATAGGGCGATCCGCCACGTCACTCTCACTCACGTGGAAGTAGCCATTTGAGAGGAGGCAAGACATGGAGAGGGTCTAGCTCATTAGAGAGCTGGACTTCGTGCAGAGGGGTCGGCAAGTATTGTGGTGTTTGTTGTTGTGTGCTTAGTTGTATATTTCATTCGATTGAAGTTGTAGTTGAGATAACCCTATGACCCAAAGGGTCACTAGTTTCTCTTCTCCTGTTAGGGTTTCTTAGATTCCACCTCTGTGTGGGTAGGCAATTCTATTCATTTATGTCATCTTATTTTTCTATGCGTTGAATAAGCTTTTGTTGTATTTGGCGTTGTCTAGTATCTTCTAACAATAAGAGGAGGAATGGGTCTCCTTGTGGTAGAACAAATATTTCTCATTGTGGTCTTGTATGGATCTCTTTGATCTCGTCATGGATAGCCCTCACCCACTCTCCTCTCACTCCTAGGCACATTCAAGAGCCAAGATAGAGGAAGTTGTGTGATTGCTAACCTTAACTTGATTTAGGGTTTCGACCTAGAGTTTAGTTTGCCTAGGGTTTGACTTTTGTTTTGACTTAGTCTTTACCTCGTGATGGTATTGAGGGTTTGATTCGATCGTTTAACTATGGTTACCACATGATGGTATTGAGGGTTTGTAGTTTTGTCTATTCTAGGGTTTCTATATGCATGCAAGCTAAATGATATGCAAAACTTATTTTGTGCTTTTTTAGTATTTTGGAAATGAAAGGTGCTTTTAATCTATGAAAGGGAAATATGTATGCAATCTTATATGATTTTTCTAATGCAAAATTAACCTATGTTTTTTAGGTTTTTGATGATTTTGAAGTAATCTAATCTAAAGAAAAGGGAAAATGCTTCTTCTAATAATCTAGATCTAGAAATATGAAAGCAACTAATCTAACATGCAAGATCTAATTATCAAGGAAAAAGTAATGTTTTACTATTCCCAAAAGCAAAATTTGATTTTCTAATTACTATTAATTAAACAAAACAATGAAGGAACCTGAGAGAAACAAAGATTTGTGTGACTCCACTACCCTCAACAATCCTTGATAATGGCAACCTCGAGTCCTTTTGTGGTAGCGAGTGATCCTCTTGATGACAAAATGACACAAGGAAGCAAAAAGAAGCTTTGATGAAGCTTGAAGGAGCTCAATGAGAGCTATGGTTGAGCACAATGGCATAGAATGAAGCAGCATAACGTTGCTTGGTTGAACAAATAAAGCAAAAGGCACCTTCATCCTGTGAGAGTATTTGAATGCTAAGTTGGAGAGCAAAAACTGGCAAGAGTTGTGTGCACAATGAATTTGCCTCCCTTTGTGCTAGAGGGAGGGTGGTATTTATAGGTTTAGAAGAAGGGATTGATTGAGAAGTTAACTCATTTGATTGATGAGTTAACAAGGATGATTGGGGAGTTAACAAGGTTGATTACTGATGAGGAGCCAAAAATCTTTCTAAAACCCTAACATACATTCACAAGTGTATGTCTCTTGCAACCCATGCAGATTTCCACTGTTTCGATCCGCCTAACCTCCAGCGTTGACCCAATCCGCTTCCAATTCGTGATTTCTCATATCTGTTCCTTCTTCCAACATGCAGCCCTATGCACTTTGACAATCTAGCATACAGCCATGCTAGAACCCTTTAACACATTTCCTCGCCCGATCCTATAAACATGAGCACAGACAAACAGAAAAACAAACAAAACCCTAAACTAATATATACAACCATTCCATCGATTCAGAGAATCAACTGGTGGAATGGATAAACGAATCCATCTGACCTCAGGACAGTAAAATGATTCGTGTAGAGAAATGTATACACATAAAACAGGATTTTATTTATACTTTCAGAAATGCTTATAGATGCTTTGTTTACAATTTCATAACTGAATTGAACTACAACTGACTACAACCCAGACTACTACTCCCATTCGATCTGCACTGGGGGTATTTATCTACTCACAAAGAGTAGTACTGACTTGGTTCCCAGCGGCTGGGAGATAATAACCAACAAACAACCTCTAACCAACTAACCTAAAAATAGCATGCATCGGTCAAACAGACCTTATTACATTTAATGGTCATTTAGGACCTTATTGAAAACATAAAAATAAACATAAAATAACTAACTACCTTAAGGAGGCCACTGTGGGTGAGGTGCACCTGCACCATACTCCCCAACAGAAAAAGAACTCATGTCCCATGAGTTAGGTTGTGGAATAATTCCACCTTTACTCCTTGCCATCTCATGTCTCTGAACTGCTTCAGCGGTATACTCTGTTGTCCCTTGGTTGCTCCAAGATTTCTAAACTGTAACTTGTTGTCTTGCAAGTAAACCCTTATGCCTATCAGTGGAGGCTCTGCTCACACATACTCTGTGTTTGCCAGTTTGTCTTACCAGCACCTCTATCTGAATACCTGGTTGAATAACCTTAGTAATTGCTTCTTAAACTTCTGCAATGTTCAAATCTGTCTTCCTTTCAACTTTTATAGGACAAACAATAGTCCCAACTACAATCACATCCTTATCTTGCCAATCAATTTGTGGCTGCTCATAAACCTGTTGTTTGGTCTGTTGTTGCACTCTGTCAGTCAAAACTGAACCTTTCTTCAAACTGTGATCTCCTTTCCTTGAGATATCATCAACTGTTGTTATGCCTTCAGCTGTAGGTATCTTCACAAATTCCTTCTTACCTATCAAAATAATCTTACATGTCTTCTTTGCTTCAGCATCCTCCTGCAATGGTTGCATTACAAAAGTTCTCCCTTCCTTCTTGAAGGTATAGGTGTTAGCATATCCATCATATAATGCTCTCCTGTCAAATTGCCATGGCCTACCCAATAGTAGGTGACAAGATTCCATGGGCAATATGTCACATAAAACCCTATCCTGATATTCTCCAATCTAAAAATCAACATATGCTTGTTCATATACCAAAAGTGATTGACTATCACTTATCCAAGATGCTTTGTAAGGATTTTGATATGGAATCCTTTCCAATTGCAGCTTATCTACCATTTCCTGAGATACCATGTTATCTGTTGAACCAAAATCTACTACTACCTTGCATACTTTACCTCTACATTTACATTTAGTCTTGAACAAGTTCTTCCTTTGCCTCAGGTCTTGCTGTGGAGATGTCAACAATGCCCTTCTGATCATCAAACTTTCTCCCATTTCTGATTCCAAATTTACTTCAGGAGATGTCACACTCCCTGTATCCTCTTGAATCAAAGTGGTTCTCTTCTCATTACCCTGAGAAGTTGAGGCCTTCTTTGGACACCTATAAGCCAGATGCTCTATCTGATTACAATTATAGCATCTCATGTTGGAGAACTTGGATCCTCTATTTGATCCATTTGTCCCACCTCTCTCATTTGGCCTTCTTCCTCGGTAGCCTCCTCTGCTACTTGAGTCTCCAATTTGCTCTTCTTGGTTAGACTCACCACTAGGCCTCTGGTTAGGACTTCTGCCTCCAAAACTGCCCCTAAAATTTCTGTCACCTTTTCCTCTACTCTGCTACTCACCTTTCCTCTTCAGCTTCTCTTCAGCTCTTAATGCTACTTGAAAGCATTTTTCCACAGTTTCAGGGGTAAATAAACTTATCTCATCTTGAATATTGATCCTTAGACCATTTAAATACCTTGCTACCTTGGCTTTTTCATCCTCCATGTACCCACAATGAAGAGTGTACTTGTGAAACTCCTCGGTGTAAGTAGCCACATCCATATCTTTTTGCTTAAGGTTCTGCATCTGCCTGTAAATCTGCACCTCGTAGTCAGATGGAAGGAACTGGGACTTGATCTTCTCCAGTATTTTTCTCCACAAAGATATCATACTCTTCCCATTCTTTACCCTCTCTCCTTGGGTGTAATGCCACCATGTAAGTGCAGCACCTTTGAGTTTAGTTTTTGCAAACTTAACTTTCTTACTGTCAGGAACTTCCTTGTATTTGAAGTAGTTGTCTAGAGCCTCAATCCACTCCATAACTTCATCAGCATTCATCTTTCCACTGAACATGGGGATATCTATCCAAGCCTCTAAAGAGTCCTTGCCAATTGCCTTGATGGCTTCCAGAAATTGCTTTTGTTCAGCTGGTATGTTTGCCTCTTCTTGTTCCTCTTCTATTTCCTCTTTCTCTTCTTCTTCATCTGAATCTTCATCTACCCTTTTACCTATCTTCATTGCTTTTAATTTTGCTTGGAGTGCTTCCCTGACTCCAGTTTTGATCATCTCTTCCATCTCTTGAAATTTCTTGACCACTTCGGTGGTCATCCCCTTTGGAGGCATATCGCTAGCCTCTCCCTCGCTTTCTCTGTCTGACATAAACATTCAAACAGCACCAACACTTCTGTAAATCCTCAATTTGACTACAACACAATGCTCAATCAGTTGTCCATCCTACACACTGCTTCACAAACCCATTCCTATCATCCAACAACAGATCCTGAAGATGCACTACCACACTCTCTCGCAGTGGCTTCACTCTATACCGTCTTCCAGCCAAATCTCTATTGGTGAATGGTCTTGACAGACCTCATCATCATCTGCCCACACACTATAGGAATCGAATTCATCTGCCTTCAGAAAATTGAATACACAACACCTCCGCCCAGAGCTTTCGCCAGCTCTGATACCAATATGATGAGGAGCCAAAAATCTTTCTAAAACCCTAACATACATTCGCAAGTGTATGTCTCTTGCAACCCATGCGGATTTCCACTGTTTCAATCCGCCTAACCTCCAACATTGACCCGATCCGCTTCCAATTCGTGATTTCTCAAATCTATTCCTTCTTCCAACATGCAGTCCTCTGCACTTTGATAATCTAGCATACAACCATGCTAGAACCCTTTAACGCATTTCCTCGCCCAATCCTACAAACGTGAGCACAAACAAACAAAAAAACAAACAAAACCCTAAACTAATATATACAACCATTCCACCGATTTAGAGAATCAACTAGTGGAATGGATAAACGAATCCATCTGACCTCAGAACAATAAATTGATTCGTGTAGAGAAATGTATACACACAAAACATGATTTTATTTATACTTTCAGAAATGCTTACATATGCTTTGTTTACAATTTCACAACTGAATTGAACTACAACTGACTACAACCCAAACTACTACTCCCATTCGATCTACACTGGAGGTATTTATCTACTCACAAAGAGTAGTACTGACTTGGTTGCCAGCGGCTGGGAGACAATTCCAAGTGGCTGGGAGATAATAACCAACGAACAACCTCTAACCAACTAACCTAAAAATAGCATACATTGGTCAAACAGACCTTATTACATTTAATGGTCATTTAGGACCTTATTGAAAACATAAAAATAAACATAAAACAACTAACTGCCTTAAGGAGGCCACTGTGGGTGAGGTGCAACTGCACCAATTACCTAATGAACTCAACTAACTATGGAGTGATAAATCAATTATAGCTTATCACTGGAGAGGAAATGGAGGTGAGGGAATGCATGAGATTGATTGAAGAGTTAATTTGAAATCAAATAGAGCTAATTATGCATGTGTGGGTGCATGAAATAGTTAACTCTATATTAGGCATCAAAAATCATGCAAACTAGAAGAAACACAGGGGAAAACGAAGTAAAAATGAGTGAGAAACTCAAGTTTTTCTACGGCTATAAAAATGGCAGGGTCACCCCTTTTGTTAGTAGGATAGCCCCTGGGCAACCATGGGTTGCCCGGAGGAGATCCGGGCTAGACAGGGTTAGATGCAGAAAATCAGGTTGGGAGATGCAAGAAGAGAAGAAAAGGAGGGGTTCTGCCTCAAGAAACATGTTAGTCATGTGCAAGAATCCAAATCTCCACTTGTGTCTGTAGGATCTCTCAAGGGAGATCTAGAAATAATAGGGGGAGATTTGGATTGGTTGAGTGGAACTGAAAATCGAAAGCGAGAGATGGATAGGGGGACCTCTAGAAGGCTTCTAGAGGTGCATAGGATGACAAACATAGGGGAAAGGTGAAAACTCACCTACAAGACACCCACAAGGCTTAGGAACAAGGTTGAAAGCTAAGAAAATGCTAGTCGACAAGTGTCGCAAAAAGTGTCGAAAAGCATCGCAAACGAGGAGAGAGAGAAATCGACAAAGAGGAAATGACACAAGACAAGAAAGAGGACACGTCATCAAGAGGTTTGCTGCTTAAACGAAATTATTTCATGCTTACATGTATGTGACAAGGATTTGAATCATCGTAGGGGTCCTTGTGGAGGTTGTGCGTGATTTTTGTGCTTACATACCTTGGTTCATAGCCATTGAATTAGTCCATCTAGGGGTTTGATTGAGGAGAAGCTGACCCTTGGATTCAATATATTCTCCAAAGTTGTTTGCAAACATTGCTCATCCTTACACAAATTTAGAAATTAGGAATTGAGGCAAACAAGTTTCAAATTATAGAGTTGTCCTAGAATTAGATTCAAAAGTTACAAGTTTAGATCCACACATTAGGTTTAGGTTTGCACTTGCAAGAGTGAACTAGAGAAAGTACATAGTCATATTTCTTGGTCAGTGATAGTCACTTGACAAGTTCTAAAAATATGGCATCATGGCGAATGAATTCCTAACATCTACATATTGACATCATCAATTTTAGAGTCAAGTACTTGTGTATTTAATTTAATTTATTTTTGCATTTAATTTCAATAATTTTAATTATCAGTCCCCTCCTAAATCTAGCTTGATTGTTGACTAATAGTTTTATTTATTTGTATACACCTAAAAATGGCAAAGACAAATTAAATAAATATTTATTATTTATTTAATTCCCATTCTTCTATCATTTAATAAATTCATCAATTTATCTATTTGATTCACGTTCATCATTAATAGTCCAACTATTAAATAAATATCAATTTATTTAATTAAATCAATTAAACCTATTCTTCTAATGCCATCCCTTAATTAAATAATAATCAAATTATTTAATCACAAATCATCCTATTCCAAAGTCTTCATTCATAATTCCACATCATCTAATCCACCTCACCTTGTTACACATGTAATTAAATATTTTAATATTTAATTAATCTATTTTCCCTCACCCACATGTCCTATTTTCTCTCTAACTATCCCTATTCCAAAGGGCATGGTCTCTCCATGTCACCATGGTCAAAGGGTGCTTTGAGACACTTGTCCCATGAATCCCTGTATTCTTTCTAACCATCCTATAATCATGGTCTCCTTGTTTGACCTTCTCTCTTTGGTCATGGTGAGCCTTGTGACATGTGGACTCATGTCACACCTTTCTCTCCTCCATGTCAAGGTGAGAGGAACATATTCCCTCTTTCTCTCCCTCATCTCAACCAACTCAATCCTCACCATACACCTCTCAAGACTTCTTCTCCACCGTTAAGATCTTGACACATGGATTTGGCCCCTCCTTGGCCTATAAAAGGAAGCTTATTCCCTCATTCTATCATCCACAAGCTATAGCAAACTTACTTTGCAAGAATTATACCAGCATGCCTTTGGCAAAGCATCCATATTGCTCATTGCATTATCTCCATTCTCCTCATATCCACACAATCATGTATTCAATCATCCATCTCTCATCTTCATAAGAGTTACTTTGTAGGTAATCTCCATTGCATTATCTAACTACAGCCATTCAAGTATTGTCATCTTCAACAGTGAGGAAGTGCACACTTCTGAGAGCTCTATTCATCAACAAGATCAATACAAGATAGGCGACAATAGAAGCTTTGAGGTAAATCAGTCTTCAAGGTAATATATCTTTGTTTATTTGATTTGCATCATATTTCATTGAGTTATTGGATTACTAGTAGTTTAATACAATTGACAATATTTCCTCTTAACATTATTTAATTAGCCTATTTTGTTTATGCGAGTGTGATTTTTCTTGACTTTTTAAAATGCCTGAGGGTTTCACCCTTAGGGTTTATTCCTTCTCCATTAGGGTTTTATATTTGATGTTTTTGATTATACACCTTTTCATTTAAGATCTAATTAGGGTTGGACTTATCCTTTTATTTATGCTCCATTATCATTCTATTAATTTGGGTGTGAGACTTCATTGTTGACCTTTATTCGATATCTATCAACCCACCCTTGGATTATTCATTATTGATAGATTATTTATCATGGATACTTGTGACTTTGTTTTGGGATTATCTTTATGCATATATCAAGGATTACAAGGTGTTTTCATGCTTTATCAATTTCTATGCTTTGACCCTTGATATTATGGCATCCTTTTTCATATTGATGATGTTTCATGTTCCATGAGTGAGTTGTTTTCATGCATATCTAAATTCTCCTCTTTCATGGATGTTGCCACTCTTTTTCCTTCCATTTTATGAGACTTTGCTTCATTACATACATGATTCATGATGAAATGTTTTGCAATGCTCATTCTTTACATTTGATGTTAGTTCTATAGATGCTAACGATAGTATTTCACCTAGTGATATATTTGATAGCTTGTGTCATGATGTTAATTCATTCAAGTCTCATGTAGACCTTATTCATACTCCATTACCTCCTTGTTTATTACATCATGATATTATTTCTCTTACTAGGAGTTATTGCATGATGATTTTGATGGGTCTAATGATGTATCTTTACACGTTAAATCATTTTTACTTGCTAATTATGGGTACTTAGATGATGATAGCTTCTTGATTAGTGAGTTTAGATTTCATTTGAATGGTAGAGCATAGCAATGGTTTGATTTGTTTGATTCATCTTGTTTATTTATCATTCATTTATGGATTTAGCACATGCTTTTATTGCATGTTATTCTTGTCCTAGTGTGTGAGAGGATAGCATGGATGTAGTTGAGCCTTCTCATGATCTATCTTTTGATGCTTGTTCACCCTCTTCCTCTAACATCCATACTGCTCATGTATTTTCTCATCCTATCTTTCATGCCATGCCATCTCCTCCTAGGCATTTCAAATTTGATTAGGGTCTGGACCTACCTTTTATTTGTGCTTCATTATCATTCTATTGATTAGGGTTTAGATCCTCCTTTTAGTTATGCTTCATTATCATTCTATTGATTAGGGTGTGAGCTTGTATTATTGATCTTCATTAAATTTGTACCCACCCCACCTTGGATTGTATATTATTAATAAGAGTATTTATTATGGGTAAATATGACTGTTTTAGGATTATCTTCATGTATATAGGAGAGAGGAGCTAGAACGTGCATAGGGGCCCTAACGTGTGATAGGACCGGTGCACGTTGGGGGCCACACTCATGCACCGGTCCTTCACAAGTTAGGAAAATACACTTGCATAAAAAAGCATGATGAGATCAAACACAAATCAGATATTAAATGCACATTTAATTGTATATATATGTCAACAAAACAAGCTAAGGCTAGCAGCTAAACATGTGTATGTGTTTTGAAATTGTATCTGACATATCACCATAAAGAGCCAACTTGGAAATAAAACAACTGTATCATAAAAGTTTGCACCCTTCCCCATAAACATTCAAACCCAACTGTCTCACCAATCCAAGCATCACTTACACATTAATCACAACTACACAACAAAATAGAGGTGCCACATCAACACAATTCAAACCCATGTGTCCCATCTTTGACCGAAATGCTAACCCATTACAACAATGTTTCCCACCATAGCATAACCTAAACAACAGGAAAATGTATTCTCCTGTCTCATCAAACATCAGACCTACAACATGTATCAGCAAGAGTCTGTCCCATCTTGCCATGTAATATGCGCACATACTGCCTCCTTCCTCTAAAACCCACCTACATCCAAAAATACTTGTTGTAAGGCCGCCATTATTCAAAAAATGTTATGGAAACAAATGAAAACAATACACCAAACCAATCAACTCAAGAATTGATGGCCAAAATCAATCAAATCTGCAATTCATATCACCCATAATTCAAATGCAAAATAGGACAGGGGTTTAATTCACCACACCAAACAAGCATCAATGAGATTCAAATAATTCCCAATTTAAATAGCCGTGAAAACCTTCAAGTATTCACTTATTCTGTAGTGAGCGATATAAGAAAAGGAGGAGTGACAAGCACATATTTGACCGACATAACATCAAGAGGAGGCAGCAGCATAGATTCCATATTTTCTAGGTATTCCTCTTACTGTTTTCCATTCGTAAGCTTTATATTGTTCTTCACTACAGCCATTAAAGTCATAGGTTAGCAGTTATATTTCCATGCCATAAAATGTAAGTGTGGTTCCCAGATTGTTGTGCATGAGTATTTTTATGTTGTACATGCCTTTAAGATATGATATTTTTAATAGGCAACTTACTATTTTCCATTCATAAGCTTTATATTGATCTTCATTACAGCCATTACAGTCATAGGTTGGCATTTGTGTTTCCCTAGGGTTTATATTGCAAATATTACATCCATAGATTAGCATTTGTGTTTCCCTAGGGTTTATATTGCAAATATTACAGTCATAGTTTAGCATTGTGTTTCCCTAAGGTTTATATTGCAAATATTACAATCATAGTTTAGCATTTTTGTTTCCCTAGGGTTTATATTGCAATTATTACAGTCATAGTTTAACATTTGTGTTTCATAAGTTCTGCATTATCATTCACTCTGGTTATCTTATTCTCATAGGTTCTACATTATCATTCACTTTGGTTATATTATTCTTATTAGTTCTGCATTATCATTCACTCTGGTTATCTTATTCTCATATGTTCTACATTATCATTCACTCTGGTTATCTTATTCTCATAGGTTATGCATTATCATTCACTCTGGTTATCTTATTCCCATAGGTTCTACATTATCATTCAGTTAGGTTTTCTTCAATGCCAGTCATAAATTTGGGGGTTTCTCTTTTTATTAGGTTTTGTTTCATCTTTTTCATAGGTTATGCATCATCAATTCACTCATTCAAAATATTACATCATTTAACTTCACAATAATTTATGCCTGTGAATGAGTTTGTCATGCACAAAAGATGTGAGATTTGTTAAACTCTTACTATTTTTCATTCGTAAGCTTTATATTGTGTTTCCCTATGGTTTATATTGCAACCATTACAGTCATAATTAAATAGTTGTGTTCCCTACATTTTATATTGCAATCGCTACAGTCATAGGTTAGCAGTTGTGTTTCCCTACGTTTAAGATATGAGATCTGTTAACCTCAACCTTATTGTTTTACATTTGTAAGCTTTTAATTGTTCTTCATCACTATAGTCATTGTTAAACATTTGTGTTTCCATACGGGTTATATTGCAATCATTACAGTCATAGTTAAAATGTGAGTGTGGTTCCCAGTTTGTTGTGCATGAGTATGTTTATGTTGTAAATGCCTAAGAGATATGAGATATTGTTAAACTCTAACTTATTGTTAAACTCTAACTCCTTTGCATACAATGTAATTATGTGCTTATCACTCCTCTTTTCCTTATGTCACTTACTCCAGAATAAATGTAAGTATGTAAACTGTTAATAGTATTTCTGAATGTTAATGCAACAAACTAAAAAGAAAACACATACAAAAACTAATTAATCTTTTGTTCAAGCATCACTGTCTTCATACATAAAGATAATTGTAATTCAATATGAAATTGCCTTCCTATTTTTGTCAGAAGAAGTAAATGTATGTTGTTTTCCCTTATTGGTTTTCATTGTACTTATTATGTGCAGATGGCTAAGGGTAATGCAGTGCTGACCCATACTAGAACAAAAAATTAAAAAAGAGCCACAACATAGTTTCCCTCCCACAAACGAGGTTGTAAATTTCCCCCAGAAGCATATTCTATTGCACTGGTAGAGGAGAATTCTACTCCTCAAAAATCACAGAAGGTAACAATGAAAAAATGACTATGGTCTTCAGAGGACATGAAAGGGGCACTCTATGATGGTCCATTGAGGAAAATGACATATCAATAAGGGGAGCTTCCAAAAAGTGGAAAATCCCAACAACCACACTCTCCAAATGGCTAGGTAGACTAACAATGTCCAAGAAAGGTCCGCCAACACTCCTCACTGAAGAGGAAGAACATCTGATTGTGGAATGGTGCAAGGAAATGGATGAGATTGGCCATGGTCTTAAGATAGTCAATCTTAAGGCAAAGGTTGCCCAAATTTGTCAAAATAGGTCAAACCCTTTTAGCAATGGGTTCCCGAGGAAGTCCTGGTGGACAGGTTTCAAGAGCCGACGTCCTAAACTTGTGTTACGGACTGTTGAAGGCTTAGATAAAGATAGGGAACTTAATCTTAGACATGTTTTTGTAGAAGCTTTCTACAATACTATAACGTCATAAAATGTCCCCTTGGGGGCTTTTCCCTCTTAAGGTTTAGCTCCCGGGTCTTTGATCTACATTTAGGACATCTTGCATCATATTTTGGCATCCCGATGAAATGAACCCTAAGTTTCATGATGAATGGGACCTAGGGGGATCACTTGAGCTAAGCCCTATCCAAAATAGGGGGGAGGACTTGGGTGCCCGCACCCTAGTCCTACCCTATTTTGTGTCATGCCCAAATTAAGTGTCAGTTTATGATTGTTATTTGGTCCCTAGGCTGACATGGTAAGTTTGAACTACGAAATTCTTGGTGGGAATGTTTGTAGTTGCATATATAAGCATGTTTAGGCATTCATTTGTAAACTAGATGATTACTAGCTAGCAATTGTGATCTTTTGGCATTCTAAAGGTGATTCAAGGCATTCATTATGTGGAAGAGCAGATATTGTGTTGTTTATGTGTTTGTATTTACAGATTTGAGCATCTATCTCCTCATGGCATGAAGAGCTTCTTCCTTCCATGAGATCTTCACTACAAGGTGATATCATTTGTGTTTTCAAGCATGTATCATTTGGTTTTTGCCTCTGCCTCACAAGGGCATGCACTCTCTCTGACAACGGTGTTCGGAAGACTTGAATGCCTCTCCAAAGCTTGACTGAGGCAAGCCTCTAAACACCACAACCCCCTCCCCTTTTTCCCATGATTACAGGTTACAGGTTAAAGAAACGGGAAAAATGGAGTTGTAGAGAAGGATTGCAGAGTGTTGCAATTGCATATCAGAGCTAAAAATAGGGACCTAGACTCAGGTGCCCGCTCATTAGTCCTCTGGATCCCGTAATGGAGAAATCTCTGAGATAGCAGGAATAGGTTACAGATTGACTTCCCAGATCCCAACAAAAATCAGGGCATTGGACTAGGGCACCCACTCATTAGTCCTTGACTATTCCACTTCCCAAACTTCAGAAACTTGTACACATTTGTCTGTTATTTTACATCTTTCTGTAGCAGCATTTTTTGATATTTGTATGTTTGCTTCCATATTTGCATAGTTAGGGTTTTAAGCATAATTGGTAATTAAATCACACAAATCCAAGTTTCCCTTCATTCCTAAGTGACCAAGGGCCTGATGGTAGATTCCTACTCGACCCAAAGTCCTTGAATGTATTAGGGTGAAAGGAGGATACACACAAACTAATCAAAAACTATCGTAATTTTACCCTAAACATTTTGGTGAACCCATTTTTTTCATGAATTTTGCACCTTTCTGAGTGTTTTACTTCATATTTACATTGATTTCATTCATTCATATCATCATTCATCTTATTGCATTGGAAAAATTTGAAAAAAAATTGATTCTAGCGTTTCTATTTTGCATCTATTAATTTGAATTTCATCAAATTTATGATTTTTGCATTATATCTGAGATAAATTGTAGAAAATTATAAAAATTCAATCACTTGCATTGCATTTTCATCATAAAAATTGCTAGGGTTTTGTTAGAAATTTTGAATTTTTCATATAACCTAGTAATTTCAAAAACTAGGGTTTATAGGTAAAATCTTGTTTCAAATTTTTCTACTAATCTTAGACACTCATTCAAATTTTCATTTGGCTGTAGTGTTGCATTTTAGTGTAAATTTGCATTTAGATCTCAAAAAATTTGTATTTTTACATAGAAAATTTCAACAAAAACTAGCATTTTTCATTGATTTTTCATTAGATTTGCACTTGCATTTTGCATTGTAGGGGTTGAAAAATATTATCATATCTGAGTGGAATTAATTTTCATCATAAATCAAATTTCAAGACATTCATATAGCATTTTGCATTAAGATCTCATACCTAGGGCTTGAAAAACCTTGATTTTCACTAGATTTAGCCTTATCGACTCTCTAGATTTGCACCATAGGCGTGTTGTGAAGAATATTTTTGCACTAATTGGCTGTTATCAGGGTTATTCCCCTCCTAAAAATCTTCACAACACCTTTTTATTGGGCTCTTGTATTGAAAATTTGGTGAAAAATTGCACATTTTTTCTATATTTGCCATAGGGTTTGACCTAGATTTGCACTCCAAGCATGTTGTAAAAGATTTTATGATTCTAGGTGACTGATATTATTGCTATTATTTGCTACACCTCCTAAATTTCCTTACAACACTTCTTTCATTAGGTCTTGGAATTAAAAAATTGAGAAAATTTGCATATTTTAGAGCATTTTCACTAGGTTGTGAAGGCTTTTATCACTGTATTGGACTAATATCAGACATATTATTTTCTACCCCTAATCAAAATATTTACAACACCTTTTCTTTCATATATTTGCATTGAAAAAGTACAAAAAATAAAGCATTTTTTCTCTCTAAACATATCCTACGCCTAAGGTTTGTGCATATTGTTGCATGAGTCTCATAAATCGTTGTCCTAATAGAAATATTCCTTTAAGAAGAAGCATAAGACACATGGGATCTAGTGCTCTTGAAGAAGTTGGTACATTGAACACCTTCTTTACAAAAGAAGAGATACAAATGTTACAAGATATTACACCTATCACAAGTACAATGGAAGAGCAAACTTTTCATGATGTTGATGATACTATTGAGGCAACAGGACATGTATCTGACGAACAAATAAAAAAACTTGATAAAGAGCTAGTCAATTTTTAATCATTTATGGAAAATGAGAGGATAGCCGAAGAAGTTGTTCTTACAATTCATAACATAAGAGAATTGATAAAAGAAGGACAAGATAGTGTTAACGCAAGCTGTGGTTTAGCACATATTGTACAAACCAAGATTATGCCAATAACTGAATGTGCACAAGTAATAAATAACACTTTGTCACCATCTCATATGCAAGTATCAGTACCTAGACACTGAGTCCTTCTCGTCCATATCCCCTTATCTAATTCAAAAAAATTAAAAAAGTTGATCTTCTATGCCACTTACACTTGGGGGCATAGTGTCTCGTCCTCCTATCATTTTCCACCTTACCATCCTTATCCATACACCTACATGCCTACCATGTCGCATCCATTCATCCTCCCTTCCTCTTTTGATCTTGACAAAGACTAGGGGCAAACTATTAAAAAATGCCTTGGGGTATCTCTTGACATACCTTATCCTTTCCATCCATTCCTATCATTATCCTAGTATCACAAGCATTGTCATGAAAAATCCTAAGTCTTGCACCTATAATGGGGCATGTTATTCCTATGCGACATAGCCTTTGGAGATCACATCCTTGCCCTCTTACGCATGTGTTCCTTCCATCCATTATTGCCCACCTTTTCATCCAATCCCATCCGTTATTCTTGCACCTAGACTTGGTTTCCCCCTTGTCATTGGTACCTAGCATAAAGGCTATCAAAATGATCATCCAATGCCAACATGTCCAAAATCCAAAAAAATCAAATTCCCAAAATCCAAAAAAATCAAATTCCCAAAATCCAAAAAAATCAAAATATTCCAAAACTCCAAAAAAAATCACAACAATCAAAAACACAAAAAAATTGAAATATTCCCAAAAAACCAAAAAAACCAAAACATTTCAAAAACACAAAAAAAATCCAAATATGCCAAAAATCCAAAAAAATCAAATATTCCCAAAATCCAAAAAAATCAAATATTCCCAAAATCCAAAAAAATAAAATATTCCCAAAATCCAAAAAAATCAAAACATACCAAAAATCCAAAAAAATCAAAATATATCAAAACCAAAAAATCAAAATATTCCCCAAAATACAAAAAAATCAAATATCCTATAAAAATCCAAGCAATAAAATGAACTCATCACATCATTCCAACCAAATCAATTCTTCAATCCATTCATCAAACCAATTCTTCAATCCATCAAATCAATCAATTCATTTCAAGTCAAAATCATTTCTTCAAATCAATCACATCATCATACCATTCAAATCAGTTCTTCCAATCATCCACAGTCCGCATGGTCAAACTATGTCACCTCTGAGTTTTCACGCAGGCAAGGCTATCTTTGATGTGCCCCCGAGGCATTAGGTTAGTCCCTTAGGACCATCCTGTCCACTCTCACAATAAGTCATCCTTTCATGAAATGGACACTTTAATCAGACAATCAATCTTTCATAGCAACACGTACTTCAAACCAATCCAAAAATCAACAAAGACAAGCTATCCAATCAGTAAAATCAATCAATCGCCTTGTGAAAATCATATGTCACTATCCTTAACAACTATCACATATCTCACACGAAATGGGGCATCGTCAAAACCAGGATTCTGTTCCTTATACAACATGCATCATTTATCAAACGTCATCAATCAAAACCCTGGTGTTGTTCGCATGGCCAACAACACTAGTGTCAATCAATCATATCACTTGCCTTAGACAGGTAGGGGCATTGTCAAAACTAGACCAAGCGTCTTATACGGCATGCTTCTTTTCTGAAACCAGGCCTTCTTCATTCAATCAATCAAGCACATATCACTTGGCAAACAATCTACTGGTTGTTGGTCTAGTCAGTCTTATTTCACTAGATTGTTTTGCAGTCTCGTTCTTATGCTTCTCAAGGCAATCCCTAAGTGATGAAGAGAAGCGAGGATAGAGAGAGACCTTTTTCTTTGATTGTTGTTTGCAGTTTGTCTTGGCAAAATGACTAGAACAACTTGGTGCCTTGCGTGTGATCGGGATTCCATTGGGTGTGAATCAAAGACATCATATGCATTGGAAAGAATAATTGCTTCCTTGCATAAGGACTTGCATACCCCACAGTTATATCATCGCATGTTCCAACAAGGTATCACAGTTACTAGTCTAAGTCAGGCATTCCTTGTCTGTCATGTGCCTGTTTCGCAAGAGACTACACTTTCCACATTGGCCTTTGTCACACCATGGTGATTGTCGTCCTTTGACATAATAAGTTCTATGATGATAAGCAGAAAAATTACAAGTGAGAAGCTCAAAAATTCTATCAAAGCAAGATCTCATTTCCCTTATTCTAGCCAATCTTCATTCATCCACCATCTCTCTCCCACATATCATTCATATCCTCTATCCATTCCCCAACCATTCCCTTTCATTTCAAAAGCCTACCCACATTTGTCCAACCCGCCTATCCTCTCGAGGGGGCATCATCATCCTTTTCCTCTATCCATTTCCTTAGCTTCTTTGAAATGATGTTGCTCGACATAAATCACATCATCTCAAAGAGGGGCAAAATGTAGACACCTAAAAGTGTCCTTAGGTCGCAAAACCCTAAACACTTCCATATTCTCCTGATTTTCCCTAATTTGCCTCTATGGTTAAATAATTAATTTTAATTAATTAATTATTTAATGATTCCATAGCCTAATGTCCCCTTTCATTCTATTAGTTTAAACAAATAAAACATTTGTTTAAATATCCCTCATCAAAACCCCCTTTCACATGCATCATTCCAATAAATTAAATAAATTAGACAAATTTATTTAATTTAAATCCCATTATCCATCTCACCATTTCTCCCAATTTAAAATTCAATTTTGTCTTTTAGTGGGGAGAAAACCCTAACTGATCTCAACCCTTGATTTGGCTCCCAAGTCAACATGCAATCTAAGCCCTCCATTCAAAATCCCTCTTCTATAAAACACCTCATTCAGCCCCATTTTGACCCCTTAAGCTCTCTTATGCTCATTCTCATTTCAAATCAGCTGTAACTCTCCAAAATCTTGCTAAATCACACACATGAGCTTCTCATGATGGTTGCATGTAATTGCAAATCTGAGAACAATGAGGCAAGATAGAGGAGGACAATAGAGATAAGATAATGTTAGCTTGGATTTTAGCTATTTTGCATGCTTGTTTGATAGATTTCTAGGCTAGATTGCTCTCTATTATAGTTAGGGTTTGTTCTAGTTTCATTTCTGCATGTTTGAAATCCTAAACCCTAGCCCACATATTAATTTAGTTCATTGCAAGCAAGGTCTAAAAGAGAAGTTAACTGAGTTTATTAGTCAGTATCAAGCTTTGTATACAAAAATTCAATATCAAATGAAAGATGAGGATGTTCAGAAGGTGTTTATTAAAAATCTACAACCTAACATCTATGATATGATTCTCTTGATGAAGTATAATTCCTTTCAACATTTATGCATTGCCCTTCGTGATTATCAGCTTTCATCTAGTCAGTATGAAAAACAAAACTCATTGGCTCAGGTTGGTCAATCCATGGGTGGATCGTCACAAAACAACTTTAAGAATAATAATAGGAGTTTCATAAGGATTAATGGACCGAATACAAATGACTTTTCTAATGTATCTGCTATCAATAATCCAAAGAAAGCATCATATCAAGAAAGTTTACTCCGATATCTGAGTCTTATCATTCTATCATGAATCAAGTTGTGAGCAATAATCTTCTGAAGCTTCCCCCAATTAAGCCTTTAGATCCTAGTAGAGCACAAGGACCTTATTTTGCGCTAATGCCTTTTGTCATTTTCATCGGACACAAGGACATGATACTGAACGATGTATGTGTCTTAAACATGAAATAGAAGACCTCATTGATTTGAATGTCATACAGATATCGGGTGTGAATGATAATGGAAATAAATCAATTGCTCCGCTGAATCAGAATTTACAAATCTTCACTAATCCTTTCCCTAAGCATACTAATAACAATATGTTGGAACATGGTTTAGTGGAAGTAGACGATGATTACTTGGAATATGATAACATCATGGGTATAATTGAAGTGGATAAGGAAAAGTTGGATAACCCACCTCGTCCACGCAGAAATGGAATTTATGCCGAAGTTCCTCCTCCGTTATCCTTACAAGGATCGGAAGATAATCAAAATGCATCAAAACAACAAATGAAACAACTGATACAAACAAGTGAGATGGTACAAGATGATTCTTGTTACTGCAGTAGATGACATCACCAACGAAAACTCGCTAAAAATCGTAAAAGAGTAAGACGACTGTCAGCAGTTGGAAATAATAGTGGTTCTCCTCCTCGTAAGCAACAAAAAGTCTCATTTAAACAAGGATTTGACAAGCATCATATGATAACAAACAAGACTTTCATAAGAACCACTGAAACTTTGCACTTAACATGATCAAGTACCTCTCCAAGAGGTTCGCAAGTTCAACAATCTGATACAATGATCCCTACAGGTAAGTATCTCTAACCCTTTATCTCTTCATGATGTGTTTCCCCCATGATGTGTTATGTGTTGTTTAGGCCTCCTAGAATGACCCCGAATTCTCTATTAAGGTTCAAGATACCAAGAGACTACCTCTGTTGTGACCTTCTATTTGTATCATCATTCTTCTATATTGCCTCTCTCTCTGATTTCATTGTTGTGTGTTGTGTCTTACGGACATAGCATTGCGGTTGGTGAATTGGGGGCACCCTCCTGCGTGACTGTCCCTAAGACACGTGTTTCTTCTCTCTTATTTATTGTTTCCCTTCCTCTAGTGTTTCTATCTAGCAGGCGGATGACGAAAAACTATTATACTGATGCGGACCTAGTGTCCCTTTAGCGAGAAATCAAAAATTGGACTTAGTTCCTAATATGATGATGGGGTTGTAATATATTATCTGACACTTGGCTAGTAGAAGCACTTCGTGCTTTCTGCATAGTGATTTTGATGGTGTTTTATCTCACTTACAAAACATAACAATATTGTTGCTCTGTGCACTTTGTTTGTCTTTAAATCTCGCCTTAGTGACACTCGGTTTTGATATTTTCATAGTATAGCCTTGCGGTTATACTCAATCTCCTAATTCGTAGTATAACCTTGGCTCTTTGTGTGATTGATCATATGCATTGATATTGTTGTTTATCATGATTATGTGGACACTAACATATTTCTTGCAGGGATGTGTTTGTGGGAACATTTGGCAATCGTAAAGTACATGTCACCTCTAGGGGGCATGGGCTTTGCGAAAGTCTATGTTCCCTTGTGTGTTTTATTCCTACCTTAACGTGCTTGATATCGATGCATGATATCAACCACCTTAAGGTGGGGGCATGTATAAGGTAAGCTGTCTGTTGTAGATGTTAGCAATGTTCTTATCCTCAGGTGCAGTTTAAAGACTAGTGTGATGAGTACTTCCTGCACTCTAAGTTTGTTTGCAATCAATCAATCAATCATCTTAAGCCCTTTGCGGAGGTGGGGGTGGTGTATCTCTTGCAGAGAGTGCACATCCTATCATTTTCAAAAGTCCTCTGCAGAGGTGGGGAGCGGTTCTGTGACTAACTCAACTCTTAAATGTGTCTTCGGTGATTGTTGTGGCGAAGCCCAATCGTCGGTGTGTGCCTGTAATGTGCTTGAGATGGTGATGAACCTAGAAATAGGGACACTCCATCACTTGTCTACTGTGTTTTCTCCATGTCTTCAAAGTGTGTGTGTGTTTGGTGTGCTTGATTTGCATGGCGTGTCTATTGCCCCATATGCAGTTTAAAGACTAGTGTGATGAGTACTTCCTACATTATGGGAGGTTTGGCGTGTCTTGTGTGTGTGTTGCCCCATGTGCAGTTTAAAGACTAGCACGATGAGTGCATCCTGCATTATGGGTGGTGTGTTTACTTTCCTTGTACTTACATCTGCATTTCATATATATGAGAAAAAGAAAAAGAAAAGAAATCATTCATGTCTTCTATGCATTCACTATCTTCTTTGCATTTGTTGTCTTCTCCGTGTTTTGTGTGACTGTAACTATCTTCTCCGTGTTTTGCGTGCCTGTTATTGTTTTCTCAGTGATTGGTGTGTCTTCTCCGTGCTTGGCGTGTTTGTTGACCGTACTTTAATGCATGTATTGACCTTATGTTTATACATACATTAAAGTGGGGGCTAAATGTAACGTTGGAAAATGTCCCCTTGCGGGCTTTTCCCTCTTAAGCTTTAGCTCCCGAGTCTTTGATCTACATTTAAGACATCTTGCATCATATTTTGGCATCCTGATGAAATGAACCCTAAGTTTCATGATGAATGGGACCTAGGGGTTCCCTTGAGCTAAGCCCTGTCCAAAATAAGGTAGGACTAGGGCGCCCTAAGTTTCATGATGAATGGGGCCTAGGGGTTCCCTTGAGCTAAGCCCTGTCCAAAATAAGGCAGGACTAGGGCACCCTAAGTTTCATGATGAATGGGGCCTAGGGGTTCCCTTGAGCTAAGCCCTGTCTAAAATAGGGGTGAGGACTTGGGCGCCCGTGCCCTAGTCCTGCCTTATTTTAGGTCAGGCCCAAATTTTAAGTGTCAGTTTATGATCGTTATTTGGTCCCTAGGCTGACACGGTAAGTTTGAATTATGAAATTCTTGGCGGGAATGTTTGTAGTTGCATATATAAGCATGTTTTGGCATTCATTTGTAAACTAGATGATTATTAGCTATCAATTGTGATCTATTGGCATTCTAAAAGTGATTCAAGGCATTCATTTTGTGGAAGAGTAGATATTGTGTTGTTTATGTGTTTGTATTTGCAGATTTGAGCATCCATCTCCTCATGGCATGAAGAGCTTCTTCCTTCCATGAGATCTTCACTACAAGGTGATATCATTTGTATTTTCAAGCATTTATCATTTGGTTTTTGCCTCTGTCTCACAAGGGCATGCACTCTCTCTCTAACAACGGTGTTTGAAAGACTTGAATGTCTCTTCGGGGCTTGACTGAGGCAAGCCTCTAAACACCACAACCCCCTCCCCATTTTCCCATGATTGCAGGTTACAGGTTGAAGAAGCAGGAAAAGTGGAGTTGCAGAGAAGGGTTGCAAAGTGTCAGAATTGCATATCAGATCTAAAAATAGTGACCTGGACTTAGGCACTCACTCATTAGTCCTCCGGATCCCGCAATGGAGAAATCTCTAAGACAACAGGAACAGGTTGCAAATTGACTTCCCAGATCCTGACAAAAATTAGGCTATTGGACTAGGGTGCCCGCTCATTAGTCCTCGACTATGTCACTTCCCGAACTTTAGAAACTGGTGCACATTTGTCTGTTATTTTACATCTTTCTGTAGCAGCATTTTTTGGTATTTCTCTATTTGCTTCTGTATTTGCATAATTAGGGTTTTAAGCATAATTGAACATAATTGGTAATTAAATCACACAAATCCAAGTTTCCCTACATTGCTAAGTGACCAAGGGCCTGATGGTAGAGTCCTACTTGACCCAAAGTCCTCGAATGTATTAGGGTGAACGGAGGATACACACAAACTAATCAAAAAATGACTATCCTAATTTTACCCTAAACAAATACATTGTCTACAGCATATGAAGCACTACCATATGGTCCTCATCGCATTTGGAATTGCAATGAAACTGGCATCCAGGCAGGCAGAAATGGGTCCATGAAGGTGCTGGCCAGAAAAGATAGTAGGAATGTCTTATACATTATTCCAAAGAGTCGTGAATGGATAACCATTCTATGCTATGTCAATGCTGTTGGGTAGAGCATTCCAGTCTTTCACTTGTTCAAGGGGAAACATAACATAGATAATTACATTGTAGACTGTGAACCAGGTGCTTGCATGGTAGCCTAGCCCTATGCATAGATGACTAAAGACTTGTTTATAGATTGGTTGACCCACTTTACAAACTCAGTTCCAAGTGGTGTGTCATCGACCAACAGGCAATTGCTAATTTTTGATGGGCATGGAAGCCATGTAGCACTCAAAAACATCCAAGAAGCAAGAGAGTTGGGTGTAGATTTACTAACATTGTCATCACACACCTCACATAAGCTACAGCCATTAGATGTGAGTGTATTTTCACCTTTTAAAACTTACTTCAAAGTAGAATGTGCAACATTTTTGGCAAGGTTTCCAAACATTGAAGTGAGGAGGACAGAACTTGCAATGTTAGGCAGTAAAGCACTGATAAGAGCTTTGATAGTTGAGAACATCAAAGTATGATTTAAAAGGACTAGGATATGGCCACTCAATCTGGATGCACTCGTGGACGACATGCATCCCAACGAGACATTTGAGGTCAACGAGGATGCTTGTGCAGTGGAAAACATTCTTAGCCTTTCAGGAGTTGTGTCAAGAGACGTTGTAGCACAATTGCAATCCACTCTTCTAGATGGACAATTACACTTGGAGAAAGAATCACAGCAGTCACCTGATAGATGTCCAGCTAATTCAGTTGCACAAGTGATGGCTGATCAACAAACTCCTCCCATCATGGACATCCTTATTGACCAATTCAGTGAGAGTTTAGCTCTTCCATCGCAACATAGCCAACCATCTTGGTTGGTGGAGGGAGCAATGAATGTAAGCATTGATTTGCATGTCCTAGAACAACATGGTACTTATAGTTTCCCATCACCACCACATGCAATTGACCTATTTGAAGTTGTGCATTACTATGCTTCTTCTTGCACTTCAGATTTAGGAGGCAATCAAAATTTCACTGAGGACTCACAGGTAGTGGAGGAGAACATTGTCTCACAATTGGATCAGATAAAACAAATAGAAACAATTCCACACATCAACAAATTCCTCAAGCTGCCTGTGCACACTATTTGTAAAAAAAAAATCCAAAGGTGGTGTAATTTGGTTGAGCAGACAGTCTTAGTTGTTGACGACAGATGACTACATGAATATGTTATTGCAGCAAGAGGAAAGGAAGAAAGAGGTTGAGGAGATAAAAGCCTGAAAGAGACAAGAGAATGAGGAGAAAAAGGCAGCAAAGAAATTGGAAAAGAAGTTGAAGGAGCAGGCCAAAATAGAGAGGGAGATACAACGTAAAGAAAAAGAGCAGCAGAAAATACAACAAAAGAAGGATACATATGCCAAAAAGGAGCAAGAGAGGCTTTAGAGGGAACAGGACCGAAAGGAAAAAGAGATTGAGGAAACGCAGAGGGCTTTATAAAGAGAAAGGTGGTTAAGGACCCCTGCTAATCCCTTGTCTCAAAGTAATGGAGTATTTTGTGAAATTCTCAACATCAATATCCCTCACTTCTCCAGAACAAGGAATTATTCAACCCTCTCCCAATATGAGTTCAGGTGCACTCAATATCCAAATCAGACTACCACTCAAGATGTACAGATGTGTTCACCACCACCCCCAATACATGTCACTTGCACCCCATTTTCCAATCCAACTCCCAGTCATGTAAGAAGAACTCCTCATCGACTGGAAGGGGATGAGAACATGGTTAGTGGCACCCCAAGCAGCCAACCACCATTTCCCTATCACAGCAGCTAGATGTAGCCTTATTTTGATTTCATTTGCAATTGATGTTTTGGACAATTTATAAGTTTTGATATCTACAAATGCACCCTTATTGTTGACAATTTTAAATTTATGATAACTATAGATGCAGCGTTATTGTTTTGATTTGCAATGTTTTCTGGTCAGATTGCAATGTGTGTTGTATTTATGCTTCTTGTTTCCACCTATGTTCAATTGACAGCTTCCCATTTTTAGCTTTTACTTTTTATTGAATTTGACACATGGGACAACACGATTAGTCGATCCAAAAAAAATGTCATTTTTTGCCATGCAACCGAAACATGCTTGGTTGGAATGCCAGTTGGTGTGTGGCAAAATGTCCAAAGTGGAATGCCTTTCCACATTATGCCTAATCACTCCGCCACCCTTTCACTCTACTGCCTCGCGTTAATCTCTCGCCGCCCCTTGCATTACTTCTATACAGTTGTGTTTACTGCACGTTAACTCTGGATTCTTCCACGACATCCCGTGTAAACTTCGAGCCAACCTGCATTCAATGCTCCTAGTGCCTCGCACACCTTGCCAACTTTAGAGCCTTTCAATCTACCATCTTCTCAAATTTTCTTCACATCGATGCCAAAATGTGCTCGCTTAAGGTCTCTGTAACTTCAATCACTCCACCACTACATGTTTATGCATATGTATAGACATATACATATACACAGACATATACATATGTATATGTATACATATACATATACATATATAAACTTATATTCATATACATAGACTTATATGTCTCTGCAACTTCAATCCTGCCACCACTACATGTTACACTCAAACTCCATTGTCCCTTCCAGCTTCTTTATATTGTTACATATACATATACACAGACATATACATATGTATATGTACATACACATACACATATACATAAATGTATACATATAAATATACACATACATATACATATACATATATGTATATGTATATGTATATTACATATACACATATGTACATAAATCTATTTTGTTATTGTTCTTCAATTCAGTCATGCAACTATTGTAACTTTTTTAGGTGTCATTGATTAATTTGGGGGTGTTCTCTTTTTCATAGGTTCTGCTTCATCTATTTAGTCATGTAAATATGTATACACATATATATACATATACATATATATATGACTATGTATATATGTTTATACAATTATATTTTGTTGTTGTTCTTCAATTCAGACATATAAATATTGTTGGTTTGTCCAATGTAAGCAAAACAATGCAAGTAACCAATGTATGCATGTATGTATAAGTATATACCTCTTGTTCATAGGTTCTGCTTCATCTATTCAGTCATGTAAATACGTATACACATAAATATACTTATATATATATATATATATATGAATATGTATATGTGTGTTTATACAATTATATTTTGCTATTGTTCTTCAATTCAAACATATAAATATTGTGGGTTTGTCCAATGTAAGAAAAACAATGCAAGTAACCAATGTATGCATGTATGTATAAGTATATACCTCTTTATACATATCTATTTTACTGTTGTGATTCAATTTAGTCATGCAACTATTGGAACTTTTATAGGTGCGATGTATACAGTAACAAATTATATTGTTGGTTGTTTCGATGCCATAGATAAATCTGGGGTTATTTTTATTTTCATTACAGTAACAAGTAATATTTCTAGTTGTTTTGGTGCCATAGATAAATCTAGGGTTGTTTATTTTTCATTTTAGTAACAAATAATATTGTTGGGTGTTCTCTTTTTCATAGGTTTTGCTTCATCAATTCAATCGGGTAAGCAATAGAGACATAAATATTCTTGGTTTGTTCAGTGTAAGAAAAAGAATGCATGTAAGCAGTTGTATATAGAGTCATGTTGAAAATGATTGAACTGTTGTTGGAACTGCAATTACATGCCTATATGGTGCAATTCTTATGCTTATGTTTGGGATGACAGACACATGTGATGTGGATGAAATAATTTTGGTAATTGTTGCATTCAGTAATGATTTAGAGAGACTTGATTTTATGAACGCTCTTGTAATGGCACTCCGACTGAGCACTTGTCCACAATCCCATTTGATTTGTGAAGTGCTGCATATGCAACCATGAAAGGCCTTCATAAAACCAAGTCCCCTAAATACATGTAACAAAGTAGAATTGATGATTATTGTTCTATGGTAATACATGTACAATTGATGATTATTGTTCTATGGTAATACTTCACAATGTGACATGGATGAATGGATTTTGGTAATTGTTACATTTAGTAATGGTAATACATGTTGTAACAAAGGCCAACTGTTGATGTGAATTAAACACGAATGTATAGAAGAATTGGCAGGGGTGGTGAGAGATTAATGTGAGCCAGTGGAGTGAAAGGGTGGCCAACTTATACTCTTTAATGGTGCCATCAAAACACTTTTAACTTCCATCCATAGAAATATTAAAAACAATTGGCAGTGTGAAAGTTTGTACAATGATGAACACACAAATAGAAGTCTTATCTATCCAGGATATACATGATGTCCATGGATCAAAACATCCATAGTAGATCACATATATCTTGAACAGATAAACATTTTTTAATATCTATCACTATTTGATGAACAAACAATACTTGCAGGACTAAATTGATGAAGCAGAACCTATAAAAAAGAGAACACCCCCAAATTAATTAATGGCACCTAAAAACATGACAATAGTTGCAGTACTGAATTGATGAAGTAGAACCTATGCAAAAGAGAACACCCCCAAATTAATCAATAGCACCTAAGAAAGATACAATAGTTGCATGAGTGAATTGATGTAGCAAAACCTATAAAAAAGATAACACCCCCAAATTAATCAATGGCACCTAAAAACAATTCAATAGTTGCAGGACTAAATTGATGAAGTAGAACCTATGCAAAAGAGAACACCCCCAAATTAATCAATGGCACCTAAGAAAGCTACAATAGTTGCATGAGTGAATTGATGTAGCTGAGCCTATAAAAAATATAACACCCCCAAATTAATCAATGGAACCTAAAAACATGACAATAGTTGCAAGACTGAATTGATGAAGTAGAACCTATGCAAAAGAGACCACCCCCAAATTAATCAATGGCACCTAAGAAAGCTACAATAGTTGCATGAGTGAATTGATGTAGCAGAACCTATAAAAAAGATAACGCCCCCAAATTAATCAATGGAACCTAAAAACAATACAATAGTTGCAAGACTGAATTGATGAAGTAAAACCTATGCAAAAGAGAACACCCCCAAATTATTCAATGGCACCTAAGAAAGCTACAATAGTTGCATGAGTGAATTGATGTAGCAGAACCTATAAAAAAGATAACACCCCCAAATTAATCAATGGCACCTAAAAATAATACAATAGTTGCAGGATTGAATTGATGAAGTAGAACCTATGCAAAAGGGAACACCCCCAAATTAATCAATGGCACCTAAGAAAGCTACAATAGTTGCACGAGTGAATTGATGTAGCAGAACCTATAAAAAAGATAACACCCCCAAATTAATCAATGGCACCTGAAAACATGACAATAGTTGTAGGACTGAATTGATGAAGTAGAACCTATGCAAAAGAGAACAACCCCAAATTAATCAATGGCACCTAAGAAAGCTACAATAGTTGCACGAGTGAATTGATGTAGCAGAACCTATAAAAAAGATAACACCCCCAAACACATTTTGGCATCAATGTGAAGAAAATTTGAGAATATGGTAGATGGAAGGCTCTAAAGTTGGCAAGCTGTGGGAGGCACTGGAAGCATTGAATTCAGGTTGGCTCAAAGTTTACGCGGGATGTAGTGGAAGTAGTACATATACATATATATACATATGTATATGTCTATGTATATGTATATGTCTATACATATGCATATACATATATATCCAAGAAGCTAGAAGGGACACCGGACTCCGAGTGTAACATGTGGTGGCAGGATTGAAGTTGCAGAGACCTTAAGCAAACACATTTTGACATCAATGTGAAGAAAGTTAATCAATGGTTATTTGAATTGGGAATTATTGGAATCTGATTGATGCTTGTTCAGTGTGGTGAATTAAATTCCTGTCCTATTTCAAATTTGAATTATGGGTGATATGAATTGTAGATTTGATTGATTTAGGCCATTAATTCTTGAGTTGATTGGTTTGGTGTATTGTTTGCATTTGTTTCCATAAATTCTATATGAATAATGGCAGCCTTACAGCTTGTATTTTTGGATGTAGGTGGGTTTTTAAAGGAAGGAGGCAGTACGTGCGCACCCTACTTGGCGAGATGGGACAGACTCCTGCTGATACGTGTTGTAAGTCTCATGTTTGATGAGACAAGCGGATGCATTTGTGAATTGTTTAGGTTATGCTATGGTGGGTAACATGGTTGTAATGGGTTAGCATTTCGGTCAAAGATGGGACACATGGGTTTGAATTGTGTTGACGTGGCACCTCTATTTTGTTGTGTAGTTGTGATTAATCTGTAAGTGACACCTGGATTGGTACGGCAGTTGGGTTTGAATATTAATGGGGAAGGGTGCAAACTTTTATGATACGGTTGTTTAATTTCCAAGTTGGATTTTTATTGTTTATTTTGAATTTATTTATGTCCCTAATTTGCAAAAAAAATTTACTGGTCGACGTGGAATATCAAAAATTGGGTGCGCATGTTCGGGCTCCTCTTTTCTATGTCAGATAAAATTTCAAAACACTTACACTTGTTTGGTTGCCAGCCTGTATTAGTTTTGTTGACAAATATATACAACTAAATGTGCATTTAATATCCGATTTGTCTTTGATCTCATCATGCTTTTTTATGCAAGAGTTTTTTCCTAACTTGTGGAGGACTGGCGTACCACTATGGCAAATTAATCATTGGCACCTAAGAAAGCTACAATAGTTTGAGGATTGAATTGATGAAGCAGAACCTATGTAAAGGAGAACACCCCCAAATTAATCAATCACACCAATCCCAAATTTATTTAAGGCACCAAAAAAAGCTACAATAGTTGCATGACTGTAGTGATGAAGCAAAACCTATGAAAAAGAAGACACCCCCAAATTTATCTAAGGCACCTAAAAAAGCTATCTATGTTGCATTATTGAATTGATGCAAAAGCTACAATAATTGCATGACTGAATTGGTGAATGGATAACCACATCTCATATCTTAAAAAGCATGTACAACATAAACATACTCAGGCACAGCAAACTGGGAACCACACTTACATTTTATAGTAGGGAAACACAACTGCTAACCTATGACTGTAATGGTTGTAATGAAGAACAATATAAAGCTTACAAATGGAAAACAATAAGAGTTTAATAGATTTATGGAAAACTATAATATTTGCAATATAAACCCTAGGGAAACGGATTTATCTATGGCACCGAAACAACCAACAATAAGATAACCAAAGTGAATGATAATGCAGAACCTATGAGAATAAAATAACTAGAGTGTATGATAATGCAAAACCTATGAAACACATGCTAAAAAAGTGACATTGTAATATTTGCAATATAAACCCTAGGGAAACACAAATGCCAAACTATGACTGTAATATTTACAATATAAACCCTAGGGAAATAGATTTATCTATGGCACCGAAACAATTTGTTATTGTAATGAAAAATATACAACCCTAAATTTATCCATGGCACCAAAACAACCAACAATAAGATAACCAAAGTGAATGATAATGCAGAACCTATGAGAATAAGATAACCAGAGTGTATGATAATGTAGAACCTATGAAACACAAATGCTAAACTATCACTGTAATATTTGCAATGTAAATCCTAGGGAAACACAAATGCTAAACTATGACAGTAATATTTGCTATATAAACCCTAAGGAAACACAAATGCTAAACTCTGAATGATAATATTTGCAATATAAACCCTAGGGAAACACAAATGCTAACCAATGACTGTAATATTTGCAATATAAACCCTAGGGAAACAAATTTATCTATGGCACTGAAACAATTTGTTACTGTAATGAAAAATAAACAACCCTAAATTTATCTATGGCACTGAAACAACCAACAATATTATTTGTTACTGTAATGAAAATAAAAACAACCCCAGATTTATCTATGGCACCAAAACAACCAAAAAACAACTTCAGATTTATCTATGGCACTGAAACAACCAACAATATTATTTGTTATTGTAATGAAAAAAAAGCATTTTTAAAGAGAGCGATGCTTGAACATAAGATTAATTTCCATAGAATTTGTGTTTATGAACACAGATTTTATAGTGTTCAAAAACGTGAAAGCTCCATACCAAAAACCAATTCTACAACAGAGAAAAGACCAAAAAACAAACACAAAGTGAATTAAATAAGCAAAAACTGAATAATGGTGAAGCCTTAGTGAGCTTGCTCACCTGGCTCAAATGGAGTTATGTCAATATGCTTCACATGTATGGCGCTGACGAACGCAGGAATTGGGTGCATGGTGGAGCTGGACGTGGGTTTCACGTTCTCAAACCTGCTCCTGTGTGATTCTCAACCAGAAGTCAAGCGTAGCATGTGGTGGCGGGCTGGAAGTTGCAGAGACCTCTACCGAGCACCTTTTGGCGTCGAAGTGAAGAAAATTTGAGAAGATGGTAGATTGAAAGGCTCTGAAGTTGGTGAGTTTTGAGAGGCACTGGGAGCATTGAATGAAGGTTAGCTCAAAGTTTACGCGGGATGTTGTGGAGGAAGGCAAAGTTGACGTGCAGTAAACACGATTGTACAGGAGTAATGCAAGGGGCAGCAAGAGATTAATGCAAGGCAGTGGAGTTAAAGGGTGGCAAAGTGATGTGGTGTAACGTGGCAAGGCATTCCACTTTGGACGTCGTGCCATGCACCAATTGGCATTCCCACCAAGCACGTTTCGGTCACATGGCAAAAAATGACATTTTTTTGGGATCGACTAATCGCGTCGTCCCACGTGTTAAATTGAATTAAAATTAAAAAAAATGTTTATTGCGATTTTATTTATGATTTTCAATTGCATTTTTTTTACTAGTCCACGTAGCATTCCACTTAGACCGTCAAAAATTGGGTGCGCACGCTCTGACTCCTCTCCCCAGGGCTTAAATTTGACAGTCGACCTTGCCTGTCAAGTAATTTTTTTATGACAGTTATCTATTCAATGTTGCCTTTAAAATACTATGAAATATCTTAATATAAGTAGATTATATAAAAACCACATATATATATCAGCATCATCCTATGTAAATTTTGACAGTTTATCCAAAATCTTTCCTTTCATATGATACAGTGTTTTTAAAATTTTGATTGTATTTTACAGTAAAAATGGCTAAATACAGCTATACAATTGTCAAATTTAAGCCCTGCCTCTCCCCTATCAAGGATTACAAGGCGTTTTCAAGCTTTATTAGTTAGCCAATAGGCTTTATATGTGAGCATTATAGTGCTCGGAATTGTCTCACGCCGTAAAAAAACCTCACGCCGGGAGACTTTTTGAAAAAAATTCACGCCGGAAAATTTTCTGAACTCATCTCCTTTGCTGATAAATTGGAAACCGAATAAAAATAATGTGGGTAATTTTTCTTACTTCATCTCCATCACTATCACCATTACTCCCTATCTGCCGAATCAAATCTCCCAGCGTGCTTTTTCCCACTATCTACTAAATCAGATCTTCCAGGTTGTAAAAATATCTCATCATTAATGTGGTTTCTTTGGCAACTAAATGAAATACCCCTGCAGTGCAATGGAAAGAAATTTGTCTTAGGGCGTCTTGGGCTTCTCCCATCACCGACGATCTGACTAGAAACCCCGAACTGCTTGCCCTCGCGCAAAAAAAATGGTAACCTGCAAACCCAAAAGAAATCATAGAAGCCGCTACCATTTTTAAATATATTAATCTTGAATGCCCTAACATTTCTAAAGCAGCAAATTCAAGGCAAAACACCACTGGGGCCTGCTACAACAGCTTTGTTTTATATAGATTATTTTTATCTCCCTCTCTCTAGTTATATGGGTAGCGGAGCTGGGGCCTAAAAGATAAATCATGGGTCTCGTCATATTTTGCCACGGGAGATGCCCAAACAAATTTGCCATTTAAGGGAAGGGCAACGACTTGGTTATAGAAGATATCAGAATTTAGTTGTCTGTCCAAATCTCAAAACCCAAAAGCAAATTGTGCAAGATTTTGGGTACCCAGTAGATCTACGAGCACAAATAATTTTTTAGGTTTCAGTAATTCTAATTTTTGATCTACAGATCCGCATTGTTAGGGCTTGTTTAGGTCGTAACGCGGTAGATTGCTGGAGAATTTTATTTCCGAGGGTACGAAGATGGAAGGTTTTACTGCTAACAATTTGTCAACTATAAGCGGCATTGCAACTGTTTCACTTCTCCATTCCTTTATTCTGACTCATTGGCTTCCCTTTTCCATCGTTGGACGAGCACAGAAGTGGACACTCTCAAGGACACTGCTTGTTAGTGAGTTTTTTATCTGTCCGTTTTACAGTTGGCACAACAATTCCTTGTTTGATTCATAATGCATTGCTAATTATTGATGAGTACATGGTAGTGCTTAATTGCTTTCTTTTGTCTGGGAGGCTTATAGTTTTCTTATTTCTCTATTTTAAGCCATAACAATGAAATCCCAATTTTAAGCAATACCCATAAAATTCCTTAGTACGTTTTTATGTTTCTTTCCATTTCGATGCATCCCCATGAAACGCTTTAATTCAACTTTGTAGGTTCCCACTTTAAGCTGCACCCATGATAGGCCTCAATACATATATTGTGGTGTGTTAGTATTAAACTATTTGGTAGATTTTTCTTGCGGGGTAGCCTTTGGCATAGATTCTACAAAGAAGGGAATCTCCAGTCTCATTTGTTTGGATAGCCTAGAGCGTGGATGTGGTAATTACCTAAATTTTACACATCAAACATATGTGTTGACCTGGGCTTTGCTACGAGTCTTTCAATGATTAAACACTTATGTTCATCACATTGACTGTGGTTTCCATTGTTCCAATATTTAGTCAGACCCATGAAATACATTCTTGTGGGTTCCCATTTCAAGTCATATCCATGCAACGTCTTACCGCATACTCTTTGGGTTTTCTTTCTAAGCCACACAAATTTCTTGTCAGTTTCCATTTTGATCCATACTGATGAAATGCATGGCTTCATTTATTTGGAACTGTTCATCTAGCATTCTGAATGCACTGTACTGTACAGAATAATGCAGATTCTTGACAATCTTGTTGGATTCCATGTAGAGTGTTCTGTACTCCAACTAAATTTTTCTATACTCCAATCTTATTGGATTCTATTTAGGTTTTTTTGATACCGTCCGGAAGGCTGCATCTATAATGACAATTTTTTTTGTGAGTTCTCAATTTGAACCACACCTATGAACTAGCTTGCTACATTATTTTTGGGTTTTCATATTGAGCTACACCCATGAAATGCCTTTCAATGGGCTCCCATTTTAAGCCGCACCTTTGAATTTTTTTGTGGATTCTGATTAAAAGCCATGCCCATGAAATGTTATTTTAACTTTACAAATGCCTTTGTCTTCCCTATAGTATTCTCATTCTGATAATAGTTGGCCTCAAATAATCCCATTTATCGGGCTAATGTGGGTTGCTGATTTGGTATTTTGAGTGATACTTTCCATGTATGGTATCGTAGTAAACTTAGGATCCCAAAACTGATTGGTACCTGGTTCTCTGGGTTAGGTTTTGTGAAACATTGCAGTCATGTTGTGTATGTAAATAAATTGACTCAATGGGACTTGGAATTTTGATCAATAGCTCTCAATTAGCATCTATCAAAGCCTAGTTTGTTTTATGTCACGCATCGACCTGATCCATGGGAGGTCTCCAATCTGACTTTTCAGGCTTATGTTGTTTTCACATTTGGGATCATGGTATAGAGGCAAATGCCTCATTGTGATCTGAATTTTTCATCATCAACCAGAAATTCTGCTTTGTTCAGCTGTTAGGATGTTACATGCTACACAGTAGCACTTTGTAGGAGGCAAACATCCTAGTTTGTAGGTTATTGTGCCTTCTATATTGTTATCATGTATTGATTGTAACTGAAATGACCTCAAGGGATTCAACATTATGACAAGTAGCTAGAAAAAGCAATTTGTCAACCATCAGGTCTATGTGTTCCTTAGACCAGCATACAATATACTAAATAGTATTACATTTAGTGAAGTATGCTTAACTGCAAGTTCCTGCTAAGTAGATGTTACAAGATAAATGACTTCTAGCATCGTGTTGCTTTTCTTCTGAGTTTACATTCTATTTAGTTTCTATGTATTTTTTTTAATATTCAAAGATTGTAGTTTAGTTTTCCTCATGGAGCTTTGATTATGGCTACTACAAGCATCTAATGTTGTCATGTATTGAGCTTCTCTATTTAAAATCTGAGATTCATAACTTGTCGTCTCAGTTTTCTGCATAGTGTTGGATATTACAGTGCAAAGGAAAGTACATCTTTGGGGGTAGAAAGCCTCTCATCCAATTTGATGGCCAGAGTCATGATTGATTTCAACTCCATTGTTATTACAGCCGTGGGTTGCAAAATTTGCAAAGGATGGTCACCTTGGCCAATATTCACAAGAAATCATGGGTAGCAACGACAACTACTACAACAGCTTTGTTTTATAAAGACTTTTTATCTCCCTCTCCCTGGTTATATGGGTAGCGGAGGTGGGGCCTAAAAGATGAATCATGGGGCTTATCCGTGGCTGCATCAAGACTGTTACATGCGGCAAGAAAACATTGTTGCCAGGCAATGAACTGAACTCACCCACTCTCTATGCAAATGTGACCTACATTCTTGGGCTCCGTGTATCACCAATTCACATGTATATATTTCATTAATGTGCACCTGGTATGTTTCTCCCCATTTACCTACACATTACCCAAGTACTCACAATCTTTTCTTGTATGCAGGTGGATGGGGATTGGACTCAAGATGGGTGAGAGTTCGGAAAGGCGATTCAAGGAAAATGGCGCAAAGTACACGTACATGGCAACCGAGAAGGAAAACAAGGCCTGTATAGAGCTCTTCAGTGAGAAATTGAATTATATAAAGTTTCAAACCCCAGCCGTACTGGTCCACCCCATGTATGCCCAGTCCCACTCAAAGCGCATTCGCTCCAGTGTGAAAATTCACAAGCTGGGAGTTCAAGCAGAGTCTGGATCGATTTCATTTGGGAACCAAAGAGTTTTTCTTGTAGGACACTGATGCCACATGGGTCGCCTTTCCACAAGTCCTATGAGGTTTTATGAGATTTTTTAAAAAATTGTAAATAATAATCATACAATTAATCTGAACCATTATTTTTCTTGGGTGAGCCCAAATGCTACAAATTTTATAGTAATTTATTTTTATTTTTATTTTTATTTAGGAAATCAATAAACCCTAGTGACATCTTGAATGATGGAGTGCACCAACCCCACTTGATCACAATGGTTAATGAATCAAAGGACAGTGCATCACACCACCACAAAAAAAAGGATTATCTATCTTAGATTTTAATCTTTTTACCTTCATAGTTTGTCATTACATCTCAAGTCTAATGGTAGTGTCCTATTATATGTCTTCATTATACCTATGTAGTTCATAGAAATGGATTGTGTTGTTTCAAACTTAGTTATGTTTGAAATTGGTAAAGTTATACCACTATTTTAGCCTTAACAATGATGTTGGATTTTAATTTTTAAGGCAATTTCTGGACTAGTTTTGGTTGTTTCTGTCTATTGAACTGCCTAGCGGTAATTAAAAGTCAAATAGTAAAAAATAAATTAAAAGACTATAAAGCTAACACAAAAGTGGGTATTGGGGCAAGTAGAAAACACTGAAATGATGTGGTTGAAAAATATCAAGAATGCAAAAAATGGTATAATCAGACAAATTATAAAGGGGCATGTTTTTTTGGAGTTGCCAATGATTTTAGTGACAATTTTTTACTCCATTATATGGTTAGTTTAGCTAATTCTTTTCCTTCATGCAATTGTATGAATCACAACCCTTTGTACACGAAATTCTATGAATGGCATCATGATGGTGTGTGATAGGCCCACTTAAAAAGAAAAAAAACAATGATTAACTATTTCGTCTCTACATACTTGAGAATATATGAATTATTGCTTGGAAAAGAACATGGGGGTGCTCCGATCTTTTTCTCTGATTGCACCAGAGGTTGAAAGATTATGGCTAAGCCTATGTCTCATGGTTACTCCATTGTTTCAACTTCATCCTAGTCCTTTGTTTTAGAGAACGATCTAAAGAAAATCCATGTATTGATGCACATTGTATTTTATTTCCATATGTAACACCCATTTTAGGGCTTTATATTCTTATGGATCTTGCCTTATGTATTGTTAATCATAAGTATACTCTATTCTGCAACTTGTATAAAATAGATTTCATGAGAAAGTTGAAAAAATCTAATGTTTTCTTATGTGCAAATAGAGCTTTTAAATTTCTAAGTAGTTAAAAGAGAGTTGATTGCCATAGAGAGCAATTTTGGATTTGACTTGTTGGGTCAATTTTTGAATAGGGTTTGTGTTTTCTTTGGACTGAGGAAGTGTTTTAAAGAGAAATTTGTTTTTATGTTTTTTGGGAGTTGTGGGGGTCCTTCAAAAAAGCAAATTTGTTTTCAATGTACACAAAATTCTTCAAGATGGTGTTTTTAAGCTAGATATCAAAGTTACATTAGTGGAATGCATAGAGATTGAGGAACAAAGAATTTTCTATAAGGGCACCAATGCAACGACCAAATTCTATGAGTTTATTTTAATATAATTCTAGGTCTTTTGTTTTAAGTAATAGAATTGTAGGTCTCATGGGCTTTGGAGGGGTATATATGTTTTTGTTTCATTTGTGAAATAATCATTACCCTCTTGTTTTTATTTCCTTTAAGTCCCCTCATCATGGAGTTTGTAGTTAAGACGTTCAATTGATTCATATATGTTTAGAGTACAAATAATAGAAGTATGATGAATCCTTTGAAAAATGGAGGAGGTAAGGTTGCATTTGAGAGGGAGTCATAAGAATGACCCAATTGATGTATGGGAGGAAGTTCAAGGTATGGATGACAAGAGAAAAGCCAAGATAGATGTCCATACCTTTGTGAGGTGCTAAAAGAAATGCAAATTGAGGGTTGTCTTTCTCTCTAATTTTTTCAAGGAATGCAAAGAATCAACTGGTATAATGTGAGTAAAAGATGGAGAGAGGAGATTCTCTTTTAATTGTGAAGATTCTTATGTGAAATTCAATGTTGTGTGCTAGGTTTTCACGGCATTGCCTTTGCAAGTGCACTTGTAGGCATGCGGCACTACATTAATATAATTAATTTCTTTGTGGATAGTCTCTCAAGTCTCTAAGTCACTTTTAGGTTAGGTATTTATGTCATTTGGTTGTGTTGTGTGATTGCATGGGGCACTACATTAATATAAAAAATTTCTTTGTGGATAGTCTCTCAAGTCTCTAAGTCACTTTTAGGTTAGGAATTTATGTCATTTGGTTGTGTTGTGTGATTTGTAGATGTTCGTTCTCTCTTCTTTAAAGGTGTGGATTTTGTATTTCTCTTTGTTTAAGCAATAAAAACTGATGAAAGATATTGTGCAATGATTGAACAAAAGTAGTTGTGTTCAACTAAATTTGTAGTCTACTAGGTGTGTTAATGTTGCTCAAATACTACTTATTTATCTCTCAAATTTGTCAGGGTTTAAATTTCTACCAAGCTATTTATTATAGTTAAAATTGTTTTATTAGAATAAATTGTGCAAGACTCTTAACATTTTAATCTCTTTTAATTGCATGTAAGTCTAATATGTGTTTATTTTGTTATTGCTTTATGATATGCTATAATTAACTTTAAGTGTGTTAAGATGAAAGCTAAAATTTAAGTGTGTCACATAACTTTTAACATTGTTATTCTTTACTTGACATTCCTTGTGACTAAAATGTTGGTTGGAAGATTAATATTTAAAATTAATTCTCTTGTTCAGAAGACAAATAATCATTACTTTACACTATTATTTTTGACAAATGTCTACATCACTTTACATTGTTATTTTTTTATTTCTCATTTTTGTAAGAATAAATTATTGGTACGAAGTTAATAAGTACAAATATTGTGCATTAGTTGTTAGCTATTTGTGTAAAATACTTGTAGCATGTTGTGAAAGATTTTTCATGTCACTGGAAAATATCTTGAAAAAGCAATAACGCTAGGAAATATTTTGAAAGAGATCCAGTTTTGGGGAAGCAATGAGCAACCATCTCAATCATTATCCACAAAAGCATCATCAAACTTGTTAGTAGTTTTTCATATTACAGCTACATCTTTATTTTTACTTCCATTTGGGAATGTGTCTCTTTTACATCACATTCCTTGTAGAAAACATGACATTTTTACTTGGAAGAACCTCTTATGAGTAGTACAACTTCACTATTTTTGGAAATGAACAAGATTCTCACTGTCTTTAGATATTGATTTTATATGGATGAATGAATTGTTCCAAAGCAGATCTTTGAAATTGACCCTAATAGAAGAGTCAAATAGACACATCTACATGTATATGTGCTCCCCTAACTTTTCTATGGGCTCATCCTTACACCCTTAGGAGGTGAAAGTGCTAGTTACTATTCTTTGATATGCTATAGCGATGTTTCATGTTTCATGAATGAGTTATTTTCATGCATATATACCTTCTATCTTTCATGGACGTTGTGATGGACGTTGTGATGCAGGGGCATCCGGACTTACCTCTACCATGCTATCATTTTGGTCTTCTTCTGATTTTTGTGTTTCAGGTCTTTTTGCTGTTCTGGTGTGCATGTCCTCGTTTCTGGGCTTAGACTCACCTGTTGCTGAGCATAAATCCTATCAACTCCCTACCTTTCTTCCTCCTAAGCGCTTCATCGTCAATATTGCCTTTGTATTGGGTGTGGTGACTATTACTGGCGATCCTAAGACTATGGCGAGCTCCTTTATGTCCGCGGATCATGGGCACCATGGCATTCATTACAGATGGCAGCATCATTAGCAGCTACCTTAACACTTGACCGAGCCCCTTTTTTGGGATTAGCGCTTTATTATTGACTTTACTCCTTGCTGGGCGCTGATTCTGAGTGCTAGACATGGCTTTTTATGGCTTGCAGCTCTGACGGCAGTCCTAAATGTAGGGTGGCGGCTAAAAACAGTTTCATCCACTAAATGTCCCTGCGCCAGTGGCAGTACCCTATTGCTGGGTGCTTCCAATTCTAGGCATAGGTTCTAGATTGCACTAGATTACCCGTTGCCCCTATTCCTTGCTGATAATTAGCTGCAGTTTTAAAGATTAAAAAATGCCCCCATTCTTGATATGGCAGGAAGGCTACTCTGTGGCAGTTTAATGGGCCAATATATTGAGAAGCTAGGGCAGAGGGTCCAATAGTGGTGTTGATAAGTGTCATAGCACTGGAATATTGAAAACACTATTTTAAATAGTATGGTACTAATAGTTGTTGAGAGAGGACCCAATAATTGAATAAAACATGCCCATTAGATTCAAAAAGCAACAAAGTATATGATGCCACATTAACACAAGAAAAACAATAGTTGAATAAAATATGCCCATTAGATTTAAAAAGCAACAAAGCATATGATGCCACATTACCACACTGAAAAATATGATTTAATACACAACTATTGGTCTAACTTTTTTTGGGGGTCTATTATAACACCTCAACAAAAGCGTGCATTGTCCACATCCTTGGATATAATTTTTTAGTGCACATACTTTACTATGTCAACTCATAAAATTAGGGTGCCCCACTATTGGACCCTCTCCCCTAAAAGGAATAAACGATATTATTGAGTAGAATATACAAAAAAGGAAAAAGAAGGGAGAAGTGACATGGAAAAAGGATACACATATGATTAAGGTTCGTTGATGAACTTGGAATGATTTCCAAGTCAATGTTTAGCATTTCCAGAGTAGGTTGCATGCCCGTAGTTGAAATAATTTGATTTTCTTTTGGGTTTGATGAGTGTAATTTGCTGGGCTATATGCATGTGAGCCCATGTTGAATGATAAAGGTTCCATTTAAGATTAATCCTTAATGTATTTCTTTACAAAAATAGTTTTGTTGTTATCATGTGAATTGTTCATTGTTGTTCCAAGTGGCTCGAGTGTGTATGGTTGCTTGAATTAGTTGTCCTCCATTAGACACATGATTCTTGATTGCATTACATTGCCACTATTTTTCCTTCCAATTTACAAAACTTCGTCTCATTTGTATACATGATTCATGATGATACACTTTGCAATAACCATTCTTGTACATCTCATGTTAGTTCTATAGATACTACTGATAACATTTCAGTTAGTGATACATTACATGATGGTAGCTTGCATTATGATGTTAGTGCATTTGTTTCACATGTAGACCTTATTGATACTTAATTACCTCCTTGTTTATTACATGGTGCTATTATTGCTCTTAGTGAGGAGTTATTACACGATGACCTTGATACGACCTTGATGGGTCTAGTTATGTATCTTTACATGTTAAATAGTTTTTTACTTGCTATTTATGAATACTTAGATGATGATAACTTCTTGATTAATGAGTTTAAATTGCATTTGAGTGGTAGAGCATTGCGATAGTTTTATTGGTTTGATTCATCTTGCTTATTTTATCATTCATTTATGGATTGAGCACATGCTTTTATAGCCCATTTTTCTTGTCTCAGTGTGCAGGCAATAGTATGAACTTAGTTGAGCCTTCTCATGATCTATATTTTGATGCTTGGTCACCATCTTCCTTTACTATCTATACGACTTTTATATCTTCTCATCTTACATTTCATGTCATGCCATCTCCTCCTAGTCAGATACCTAGTTTTCATGCCCATGTTACTTCACAAACTTATTATACAATTGGGCATACACATCAAAAGCTAGCTAGAGGCTAAGAAGTTCCATTTAGACAAGAAATTTTACCACCTAATATAGTTGATCTTACTTTTGCACCTAAGCCTACATCTAAGGCCACTAAGGAGTTTGACATTATTCAATAACTTCAAAACAACAAGCTAAGACATCTCTTTGGGATTTAGTGTGCACATCACCTTTATATAAGGATATCATGTAAAAATCCTTAGATAAGATTCATATAAATTCTAATACCACTCCATGAATAGTGACTTCTTTAATAAAATCTTTTGGTCATAAGAAATGTCATGTTATTTCATTTGATTACATAGAACTCTTGGACGAGTTGATTATTAATGAAGCTTTACCTTTACACATTCTTGTGAGATACGGTAAATTGAACATAAAACACTCATTGGTTGATAATGGATCTAGTTTGAAGATATGCATCAAGGATTGTTTGAAAAAACCGAGTGTGGACATGTCAAAGTTACAGAATTTACCTTACTATTAGAGAATTTGACAATGCTGGTAGACATTCTTTGGGTACCATTACTCTTCCAATCATAATTGGCCCATGTACTTTAGATACATTGTTCCATGTGATGCTCAACATGTTATCTTATAAATGTTCTCTTAGGGCATTAGTGGTTACATGCTATAAAAATGGTACCTTCTACATTACATAGGTATGTTAAATTTTGGCATAATGGTAAAAAATAAATATTAGTAGATCCTCAACTATTTACTCTTTACCAAATGGTGGATAATTCAAAAGACTATCACATAGAATCAATTATCAAAAGATGAGATATGAAGGAAGACTCCCCTTCTAATGATAATGCATTACTTGGTGATGACTAGAGACTATTAGACTTTATGCCTTTTGGTGTTGGAGAGTATTATGTTGATCCAAAAGTATACGACAACTCATCTCTTTACACATAACCATATATTTATGGGAAACCACTTGAGGCGTATAGCAACGAGAACTTTGCTTGTGCATGTGATAGTGATATAGAGGGTGCTACTTCTACTACTAATTCTTCTTCTTCTTCCTCTCCACCATTTGAACAATTCTATGGTCTTAGATTTAGAATTATGCAAAAACTTAGGTATAAAGGTAAAGGACTTTGAAGACACGAACTTGGTTGACTTGAACCATTAACATTACAAGAAAATAAAGAACATCGTGGTATTGGTTATATGCATGATGATATGAAGAAATGATTAAAAGAACGAAAACAAAAGGGAAAACATGTAGTATCTATGATTCACATTGATTTGAGATTTAGTGACACATCTTGTTAATTCATTCATATAGATATTATAGGGGATTTAGTTTATGATTATGAGATTCCTTTTAGGGCACTAGTTGGTTCATCTTACCATGGTTCCATTATAACTTACAATAATATATTTTTAAAACACATTGAGATAGACCCACCCAATGGGGGAGATTTCATTACTTAGATACACTCACTTATCTCTCTTATTAGTCACCCTATTTTTTGCTTTTCTTGGTTTTACGTTTATTTTCTTAGTTCACATGCAGATGATGCAAAAATGCCTTTAGTGGACACCATGTTGACACATGTGACTTTGAACATGTGTTATGATGTTCATAACACTTCTTCGTCATGTATCATTTCTACTAAATATCCTTTTGCTTATGCCATTTATGTTATGATCCTCCTTGTTTATTCACTCATTTACCTTATGTGTCCTTACACTAACTTTTTTGTTTATACCACATTTTTATACATCTCCTATTCTCATTTCACCTCCTATATTTTTTTTATGCTTTGTTTCCCCATTTGGGAGCATCTTCCTTATGGTTATTATATGCTTTGTTTACCTCCAATATTACATAATTATATCATATAGTTTCTATCTTATCCAAGTTAAATGTTTATGATGTTTAGCTCCTATGCTTTCCCGTGTTCCTTGTCTAGCTCCTATACTTTCCTATGTTCTTTGTTTAGCTCGTATATCATTCACACGAGAAAGCTTCATTCTCATTTCTTAGTAATATGGCACTAAAGAGATGTCATAACATTCCTTAAGCATACACGTGATTGTCTTTCTATTCACATGGACATATATCGTATCAATAGAGATGGAGTAGTAAACACAATTATGAATCTCTAGTCTTCACAAACACCTACTCATTGAAGAGAGTTAAGGAGAAAGCATGCATACATCTTGTCCTTAATTCCTTCACTAAATATGGATAAATTATATTTTTTCACTCACTTAGGAGTATATATAGCAAGAGGATAAAACACAAGTATGATACGCATGCATAGGTTCATTCTCATATTCAATAATTATCATTTCATTACTCCTAACATTCATATTCATAAAACAAATTACAAAGAGGTAAAGTGGATAAGAATGCAAGTAATCTCATTCATAATGGAAATTCATACATGTCTAAAGCTATCATCTCAAAGAGCTAGAAAAACATAAGAAAAAACTTAGAAACCATTTCCATTTTTAAAGCAATCGAAAAAAGTTAATAGTTTTAAGTTTGTGAAGCATTCACCACTTCTATATAAAGTGTTTTCCCTTATAGGGTAGCGTCTGCCACTTCCATAGAGAGTGTTTGCCTCATCAAAAATATACATTTGTTGCGACAAAATTTTGTGTGCCACTTCCACTGTTTGCCATTCACTATAGCAAACCTATGTTCACATTGACAAATAATTTAGTGGAAAACTAGTGAACAAGATTGTCGTAAGGCAACAACATAGAAATTTGGCAATTTTTATAAAATTTCTACAAAGATGATAAGATATGCATTTTTGTACTAAAGCAACATTTATTCATATTATTTCTACATATTCTCAATATGATAAAATGAAAGGAAATATTATTTCAAACACCCAATAAATATATTACAATTTATCAAAGACAACACAGGCCTAAAATATTGCTTAATTAATATATTACATTTCCAAAACATGTAAGACTTGCTCATAGGACCAAACAATCCTACAAGCAAGTCTTACAATATTGTCAAGCAATAGAAAAAAGTTAATATTTTTAACTTTGTGAAGCATTCACCACTTCTATATAAAGCGTTTGCCCTTATAGGGTAGCGTCCACCACTTCCATAGAGAGTATTTGCCTCATCATAAATTTATATTTGCTATGACAAAATTTTGTGTGCCACTTCCACTATTTTCCATTCACTATAACAAACCTATGTTCACATTGACAAATACTTTAGTGGAAAACTAGTGAACGAGATTGTTGTAAGGAAACAACATAGAAATTTTATTAGTGTGGGTTTTTATTTCCTAGTTGGGTTATTTATTTTCCCTTTATTCCTAGGATTTTCCTACACCTTTTATTAATATTGCTTAGGTTTATAAAGCATTTATAATTAGGTGAGTGGGTTATGAAGTGTCACCTTCCTACAAGTGAGCATCCATTAGCTATCTTGGGAAGATACTTTGTTGTCTTTAATCTGATAGATGGTTGCTTCCTATTAGTCAGTGTCACCACCTCCACCCTGTCCATTTTCTATATAAACATGCTACCTAGCTTGTATTAGGATCTTTTGCTTTTGCATCCTCATAAAATTATTTTGCTTCTAGTATTTGCATTACTCTTGTGGAGACTAACTCTATGTTGTTATTTTGATCTTGTATCATTTGCTTTCATAGTTTAATATCTATTCGTTTACACTAGTTTTCTAGGTTATTAATCTTTTCAAATTCTAACATGGTATCGAAGCTTTTCTATGTGTAAGAATAGATTTTATTTTCCATATTTAAGAGATTTAGAAGGGGGGGTTAATAAGCCTTGTTACAAGTTTTCCCAAAAACCCAGTATGCTCTTCTCTTACATCTTCAAATGATCTAGAGAACCAAAAAAGTTTGACAGAAACATTTTAAACTATGGGTTTTGCATATGTGTTTTGTGAGATTTGGGTGATTACAACATTTCTGATTATATTGGTGGCATTTATGGTTGTTCCAACACGTCCAGGAGGATCAAGAAAGTCAAATTTGGCTTTCGTTTCACGAAAATCAAAGATTGTTTGATACAGTTGTGAAACGGTGGTTTCGTGCTCAGATCTGAAAATCAACTTTTGTTTGGAGCATTTTCAGCCCAAAAGGGCATGCCATTGCATTTAGGAGGCTTCGTAGACGAATTTTGATATAATTTGTCCAATTTTGCTGCCGAGAGAAAAAAAGGCAATTTTTTTTTGTCAAAGGCCATTTTTGGCCTCACAACATGATTTTTCAGGTGCAGATTTTGTAAATTTTCAAAAAAATATTTAAAAAAATTAAGGTACTTTGGGGTACCTACGCAATTGCAGGCCCCCATACCTGCACAAGCGCAGACCCTTGTACCTGTGCAAGGGTACGTGGTACGCACAAGGGTTCTGCACCCACTTAAGAGGCACAACCTCTTTTAAGAGGTATGTGGTCCTCTTAAGAGGCCGCAACCCCTTTGTGAGGATTGGGGGTGAGGCCTTCGACCCCCCATCTACCATGTTTTTCTGGCTTTTGTGTCATTCAAACTGCAGCTCAACCTTCAAGAACTCTTTTATTTATTTTTATTTCTTGCCTCGGTCTGCGTGAACTATTTGGCTCCAACCAAATTTAGTGTCCTTCTAAATTAGAGATTCTGTCAATTTAGCCAGTTTGACAGGGCCTAAATTTGGCAGAAGGCTACATCTGTTTAGAGCTCCACTATCTGTGTAGATTTTTATTTCCTAGTTGGGTTATTTATTTTTCCTTTATTCCTAAGATTTTCCTACACCTTTTATTAACCTTTCTTAGGTTCATAAAGCATGTTTAATTAGGTGAGTGGGTTATGAGGTGTCACCTTCCTACAAGTGAGCATTCGTTAGCTATCTTGGGAAGATACTTTGCTATCTTTAGTCTGATAGATGGTTGCTTCCTATTGGTCGGTGTCACCACCTCTACCCTCTCCCTTTTCTATATAAACATGCTACCTAGCTTGTATTAGGATCTTTTGCTTTTGCATCCTCATAATTCTATTATGTTTCTAACATTTGCATTACTCTCGTGGAGACTAACTTTGTGTTGTTATTTTGATCTTGTATCATTTACTTTCACAATTTAATATCTATTCGTTTGCACTAGTTTTCTAGGTTATTAATCTTTTCAAATTCTAAGAAATTTGGCAATTTTTATAAAAAATTCTACAAAGATGATAAGATATTCATTTTTGTACTAAAGCAACATTTACTCATTTATTTCTACATATGTTCAATATGATAAAATGAAAAGAAACATTATTTCAAACACCCAATAAATATATTACAATTTCTCAAAGACAACACAGGCCTAAAATATTGCTTAATTAATATATTACATTTCCCTTATATATAAAGTGTTTGCCCTTATAGGGTAGCGTCCGCCACTTCCATAGAGAGTATTTTCTTCATCATAAATTTACATTTGCTATGACAAAATTTTGTGTGCCACTTACACTGTTTTCCATTCAATATAACAAACCTATGTTCACATTGATAAATAATTTAGTGGAAGACTAGTGAACGAGATTGTTGTTGAGGCAACGACATAGAAATTTTATTAGTGTAGGTTTTTATTTCCTAGATGGGTTATTTATTTTCTCTCTATTCCTAGGATTTTCCTACACCTTTTATTAATCTTGCTTAAGTTCATAAAGTATTTATAATTAGGTGAGTGGGTTATGAGGTGTCACCTTCCTACAAGTGAGCATCCATTAGCTATCTTGGGAAGATACTTTGCTATCTTTAGTTTGATAGATGGTTGCTTCCTATTGGTCGATGTCACCACCTCCACCCTCTCCATTTTCTATATAAACATGCTACTTAGCTTGTATTGGGATCTTTTGCATTTGCATCCTCATAATGCTATTCTGCTTCTAGCATTTGCATTACTCTCATGGAGACTAACTTTGTGTTGTTATTTTGATCTTGTATCATTTGTTTTCATAGTTTAATAGCTATTCATTTGCAATAGTTTTCTGGGTTATTAATCTTTTCATATTCTAACATGGTATCAGAGCTTTTCTATGTACAAGAATAGATTTTAGTTTCCATATTTGAGAGATTCGGGGGGGCTAATAAGCTTTATTGCAAGTTTTCCCAAAAACCCAGTATGCTCTTCTCAAACACATCTTCAGATGATCTGGAGAATTAGAAAAATTTGATGGAAACATTTAACCTTTGGGTTTTGCATATGTGTTTTGTGAGATCTAGGTGATTGCAACATTTCCAGTTATACTGGTGGTATTGATGGTTGTTCCAATGCGTCCAAGAGGCTCGAGAAAGTCAAATTGGATTTCGTTTCACCAAAATTGAAGATCGTTTGATACAGTTGTGAAATGGGGGTTTCGTGCTCAGATCTGAAAATCAACTTTCATTCAGAGCATTTTCGGGCCAAAAGGACCCTGCCATTGCATTCAAGAGGCTTCTTAGACAAATTTTGATATAAAATTTGTCCAATTTCATAGTCGAGAGACAAAAAGGCAAAAAATATTTGTCAAAGACCATTTTTTGCCTCACGACATGATTTTTGAGGTGCAAATTTTGTAAATTTTCAAAAAAATAAAATAAAAAAATTAAGGTACTTTGGGGTACTTGCGCAACTGTAGGCCCCTGTACCTACGTAAGCATAGGCCCCCATACCTACAAAAGGGTATGTGGTATCCAAAAGGGTCCCGCACCCACTTAAGAGGCACAACCTCTTTTAAGAGGTCTGCAGTCCTCTTAAGAGGCCACAACCCCTTCGTGGGGATTGGGGGTGAGGCCTTCGACCCCCCCTCCCATCTGCCATGTTTTTTGGCTTTTGCGCCATTCAGATTGCAACTCAACCTTCAAGGCCTCTTTTATTTATTTTTATTTCTTGCCTCGGTCTGTGTGAACTATTTGGCTCCAACCAAATTTAGTGTCCTAAATTAGAGATTTCGTCAATTTAGCCAATTTGACAAGGCCTAAATTTGGCAAAAGGCTACATCTTTTTAGAGCTCCACTATCTATGTAGGTTTTTATTTCCTAGTTGGGTTATTTATTTTCCCTTTATTCCTAGGTTTTTCCTACACTTTTTATTAATCTTGCTTAGGTTCATAAATCATGTTTAAATAGGTGAGTGGGTTATGAGGTATCACCTTCCTACAAGTGAGCATCTATTAGCTATGTTGGGAAGACACTTTGCTATCTTTAGTCTGATAGATGGTTGCTTCCTATTGATCAATGTCGCCACCTCCACCCTTTCCCTTTTCTATATTTAAACATGCTACCTAGTTTGTATTAGGATCTTTTGCTTTTGCATGCTCATAATTCTATTACGCTTCTAATATTTGCATTGCTCTCATGGAGACTAACTTTGTGTTGTTATTTTGATCTTGTATCATTTGCTTTCATAGTTTAATATCTACTTGTTTGCACTAGTTTTCTGGGTTATTAATCTTTTCATATTCTAACAAATTTGGCAATTTTTATAAAATTTCTACAAAGATGATAAGATATGTATTTTTGTACTAAAGCAACATTTATTCATATTTATTTCTACATATGCTCAATATGATAAAATGAAAGGAAACATTATTTCAAACACCCAATAAATATATTACATTTCTCAAAGACAACATAGGCTTGAAATATTACTTAATTAATATATTACATTTCTAAAACATGTAAGACTTGCTCATAGGACCAAATGATCATGAATTCACTTATCCATATTGTTATGATCCTAATATTCTATATTCCTAATTATAATAAGAATAAGCACTTGTGGCATGCTTGACCTTAATAGTTTCATTTATTAGTCTTAGTTACTCCTTAAAATGACTTAGTTAGCATGAAGGGGTGTGTCTCTACATAGTTATGCATATAAATAAGTAAGATGGGGACTCCCAAACCATCATAACTTCTAACATTGAATTCATACATTATTTTCTAATTATTGGAGATCACCCCCTCAAAGTGGTTTACTACTTTATTAATTTTTGCATTTATTTCCAAGAAATATCATAACAAGTGGTATCAAAGCTATGATTTGGGTCAAGATTTTTGTTTTCACCACAACTTTCAAACCATTACAAATGTGTACCTAATTTTTTTGGGTTTTGAGGCATACAATAAGTAAATTTAGGTATAAAATCATGTTTTGATGATACTTTTTTGCAAGTTATTCTAATTTTATTTTTTTTCCATTAATTGTCTTTATAGGCTACAAATTTTATAATTTTTCAAATATTTTTTACATTTTTCAAAAGTTTATAAAAAATTAGGTTAGGTTAGTTCTTTTTTAATTATTATTAGAAACAAAATACATTATGTAATTTAATGGTCAAAGTTAGGTCAAAATATTTAATTATTTTACTCTACAGGTTGCAATTTTGAGAATTTTTAATTTTTTTTACAATTTTAGAAATATATTAAAAAAATTAGGTAGGGTTATTTCTTTATAAATTTTAATTAGAAAAAATAATTCCATAATTTAGTGGTTAAAGTTTGGTCAAAAGACGAACATCAAATTCAATCATATCCTATGTTCTAAAATTTTATTATCACAACTTGCACCTGATACTATCCTCCCTTAATAAAATAACCTAGATTTTAAAATAAATACACATTAGAAGCCATGTCATCTTTAGGATTCAAAGACTTTTCTACAAAATTTGAATCCAATGACCTTTATTCTCCAACACCTAAAATTGAGGGAAAAATTCCTTCGAGATGTGAAACAGTGGTACATTTTATTAAGGATAATTTGTTTGACCCATTTCCATCATCTTTAAATAAATGTTTATATAGGTTTAAATAAGAACTATTATATGAATTGAAGGCCCAACAAAACCACTTGGGCGGGTACAACCCTAACAGATAAAATCAAGGGATAAAACAACCTTCTCAAGGCCTAAAATTGAACCTACCCAAAATAGATATCCCTAAGTTTGATGGTATTGGTGTAACTTCATGGATAAGTCTCATAGAAAAATACTTTAAGCTTCATAATATACCATACAATGTAATGGTTGACTAAGCCTTGCTATATTTAGAATCAAAACCTTATCAATGGTAGCAATGGAGGATGAGTGACAGGCAAGGGTAAATGCTTAGTTGGAAAGAGTTTAGTTATGACTTAGCAACCCTTTATGAGAAACCATGGAATGGAAGCTATGTTACCCAAATAATTTTAAAAATAATAATTAAGGTCTCTAGCCAATATAATGCTAAGCATATGAGATTGACAATTCGAGCTCACAAGGTGATACCTTATCAAAGGCTACAACTCTACATCAACAAACTTAATGACTGAATTAAGCATGATGTTCATTTGTTGGAACCTTGCATAGTTAAGAAAGCAATAGAACAGGCATTGCATATTGAGAAACACAACTCCACCACCAAAAGTTCCACACAAGGTCAAACCATAGGATTGAAAGATAAAATTGTAACTAATCCTATTGACAAAAATGAGGACAACTTCTTTAACCTAAGAAAAATTAGTGAGCACTCTCCTCAATAAGAGGAAAATATAGGAGAAAAAGATCTATGTTGGAATTTTGGTTGCAAATGGCCTAGGGGTCATAAGTGTGCTAATAGTGATAAAATACTAATGGTTATTAAGAATGAGGTTGAAGAGGAGGGAGAAGCAGCTACAAAAGAATCAAATGTGGAACTTGAGCATGAGAATTCCAAGGAAGTAGAATGCACCACTATCTCCTTACATGCATTCAAGAGCACAAGGACACCAAAAACACTCAAACTAATTGGTTATATCAAAAAGAGAAAGGTGAGAGTGTTGGTTGATACAATTAGTACACACAACTTAATTGATAAAAGATTAGTTAATGAGCTCAACTGCTTTATTTATCCAATCTCTAATTTCTAGGTTATGATGCCTGATGGGAAACAACTCTCTTGTAAATGCCATCATATAAAACTCTTAATGGGAAATTATCAACTAGATTAAGAAATGTTTTCTATCCCAATTGGGGGAGTAGATGTAGTTTTGGGCGTGCAACAAATTAAACAGTTAGAAACAATGTCTTTCAATTTTTCAAGACTCATCCATGGCTTTTAGTACGCATGAGAAACATGTCTTAGAATTATAGGGATTCAATCACCACCAAGTGAAATTATTAGCTCCTATTGGATGGACAAATTACTTAAGAAAAGGTCTTATAATAACATAGGGGCACAAGTACATTTTTTAGAAGCACAAGATGTGAAAACTCAAGATTGGCCAAAAATTCAAGAGATCATTCAACACCATTAATAGGTATTTCAAAAACCAAAGGATCTACCCCCAGTTAGAGACCATGACCATTCCATTTAATTAATACCAAGAAGTATTATTCATCCCAACAAAAGTGGCTATTCATCCCCAATGATTATGGCTAACAAGAAGGACGAGTCATGGAGAATGTGCCATGGACCTCAACAAGCTCACTCTTAAAGACATTTCATATTCCTAGTATTGATGAATTGGTAGATGAATCTAATAATGTTGTTTTCTTTACTAAGTTAGATTTTGCATTTAGATTAACATCAAATTCAACTAAAGGAAGAGGATATAAATAAGACTACATTTAGAACACATGAGGGTCATTATGAATTATTATTTATGTCATTTGGTGTCATTAATACCAATTCAACATTTCAAGGCTCATAAATTCAATGTTCCACCCATTTCTTCAAAAATTGGCGTTGGTATTCTTTGATGACATCTTCATCTATAGTAAAACATGGAATGATGAAAAATTCATAGGAAAGATTCTAGAGTTGCTAAACGTTGAGGGCAACACTTTCTTGAAGGGGATGGGAATGTTATGATCCTAATATTGTATATTCCTAATTATAATAAGGATAAGTACTTGTAGCATGCTTAACCTTAATAGTTTCATTTATTAGTTTTAGTTATTCCTTAAGATGACTTGGTTAAGATGAAGGGGTGTGTCCCTACATAGTTATGCATATAAATAAGGAAGAGACAGACTCTCCCAAACCATCATAACTTCTAATATTGAATTCATATATATTTTCTGATTATTGGAGGACACTCCCTTGAAGTGGTTGCTATTTTACTAATTTTTGCATTTATTTCCAAGAAATATCATAAATACAAGAATTATGAAAATTACGTAAAAATATCCATGAACACACAAACAATCTTTTCAAATTTATTATTCATTTTATTTGAAGTTGAGTAATATTAAATAGTTTACAAAATTTGCACACCAAACAAGGGAGCAACAAAAAGATTACTCACCACCCTACTATATTATTACCAAGTGCATATGAATGTCAATGCCACTCTAGTTAACTCTTGAACTATGGAGAAGATTTATAGATCTACACACTCATATCTTATCTCAAGATTCTCACAAAATTTTCACAAGGCACACATATATTGATAGAAGGGTCTCACAAGGCATTGAAAGAAAGAATAACATACCTAGTTATGAAATATGTTAAGAAAGCCCTAATTAAACTTGGAGTTATTTATAAGAATGTATGCTAATATAGATCAAATTTAAACACTTTCAAAATTTAAAACTAAAGAGTGCTAACCTAAACTAAATCAACACACACAATAACTGGGACTAACAAGACAAACTAGAAACAAAAAATTGCTATTGTGCAAGGAAATTGAACTTGCAAGCATGAAAAGAGGAACTTATGCACCTAGGAATAGAAAAGTATGTGAAATCAAAATGATTATAAATGTTATCATAAGATTCCTAGAAAGTTAGGATGTCATTGGATCTATACCTTTTTAAAGGGATAAGATTGGTAGTGGGGCTAGAGGCAAATTTGACACAATGTTAGAATGCCTTCAAATTGGAACTAATGAAACTTGATATCCTTTGGGTTTAATAAATGATGCAGTGCATGGGTTCAAAACCTTCAACCATCACAAAAGGATCAATTTCAAATAACTCTTTAGTCACAAAACCTTCAACTTGATGTCCTATTCACCATTCTCATTGGTTTCCTTGTAGTATCCAAACAGAGAAAACTATACATATATTTTCATAACAAACTCAAACCTATAAGAGGGTTGACATTTTAGATATCCATTTTTAATACTTCAACATATCTCAAAACCGCATACCTTTGTTTTGGAGCATATCATCCAAATAATTGCTACTACGCTGCCCTCATAGCCCAATTAGGCCACTTTTACAAAGCAACTCACCTCCAAAATATCTTCCAAACTCAAAAATCAATTGCATGACCTCTAATAGGTTACAAATACACAAAATCAAAAACTTTCATTAGAGTAAAACCCACAAAGCCATCCAAACTACAAAACCTTTGTTCTAGGCTTAACTATGCTTGAACCAAGGAGGGTTTATTGAAAATACACCTTCCAGACCTCTTCTCTGCCAACCAAGACCTCAAAATTTTCAAAATAGGCCTGCACATGCTATACAAACCTTCACACAACCTTTACCTATGCATTTTATGCAAACCCCAACTTGGAGCCATCACTTTTCAAGAAAAAATCTCAGAAAATTCATCTAGGGCAGCATCAAACTCCTTTAAAACGCCTTCCCTACTCCTATAAAGCATACAAACAATAAACCTACATCTATGGGAGCCATTCCACCAAGTTATAAGAAATTTCACTAGGTGGAATGGTTTAAATCTTCATTTTTATACCCTCAAACCTTCAAAATCTAAGTTCTGGCTGCCTATTGTAAAATGGCTATAAAATGTTCTAATCTTTATGAAATTAACTTAGACCAAAACCAAAATGTTGTTAACTTACATATCCATCAACTACCATGCATTTGGAAGCAAGAACAAACAATACAAGGCCGTACAATGGTCTGGAGCAGCAAAGTTTGCTAGAAAACACAGTAAAAAGTGAGTTTTTTTATTGCTTCTTTCACAAAATGATCACCCCGAGAGTATCTTCGACCCACACACAATGCATATGAACCTTAGACAACCAAAAAACAACCAAGAAACTGACTCAAACTGCCTTTCAACTTCCATGACCGTTGGTATTCCAACTTAGTGCATTGTTTGCACTTTTACAAGGCAACATTTTGACAATATTTGTAAAATATGACCATAAGCACTAAAATGACTCCAATTACATTATGAATGGTCTATTATGACCTTATTAGATTAAATTTAGAATCAACACACCTTAAACCAAAATTAAGACCATATTTACATGACTTGACACGGTGCCCCTGCACCATACTCCCGGCTAAAAGAAATCCCAAGCCCTCTTGGATTAGGGGAAGTAACAGGTCTTCATCCTTTGAATGCTCCTCCTTGATGTCCTCTATGCTCTACCTCTTGTCCTCTTTGAAATAGCTCCAATTGGTCTTCATTTTCACTTTTGGTTTCAACTTGTCAAAGCAAACTAGCCTTCTAACTATCTTGTCACCTAGAATCTGATCCTTCATGCTTTGATGTATCCCAATCTCTACCTTAGCACCTTGTCCTCCTTCTTTCATTTTGAACTTTGGTTTGTTCCTCAAAATTTCTATTACAACAAGAAAGTGATAGATGTCTTCCTTGTCCTTTTACCTTTGCAATGTAGTCATGATCTTTGCATCCTTGTTTTTCTCTTCCATTTGATATTTTGCCCCTCTATATGCTGCTTTCTCAAGGCTACCAATCTTTGATATGAAAGAAATAGAAAAACTACTATCCTCCTTTGCAAATAATGAAGGAAACATTACGTCACCATACCTTTGCAATATCATTTCATCCTTCACATCTGTTGTCTTCATGCCTTCAAACTCTGATATGGCTGCAACCTCTAAGTGCTCTTCTTCTTCTTCATCCTCTATTATCTTTACTTGTCTTCTCCTTTGAACTATCTTTTTAATGGGCCATACAACTTTCCTCTTCATTCTCAAGTACCAACTTTGTGCTTGTTTGAGCAACTGCTTCCATTCCTCTTCCATTCTTTCTCTCCTCTCTTTCATTTGTTCCATAGCCTGCCTCAGTTCTTTTATCTCTTGGTCAAACTCCATTTGTTTTGCCCTCTCTTTTTCCTTCTTCATCTCTTTTTCCCCTTTTTTCCTTTCTTGTTTCTTCTTTTGTGAACCCTCACTCTACAACTATCTCCTCAGCAAATCCATCTTCTCTTCAAGCAAGTCCCTTTAACCTTGCTTCCTCTTGTCTTTTCCTCATGTAGGTCTCTTCTCTTTTCCTCCACCTAGTCTTTTGGTAACCACGTTCTCTCTTCAACCTGCACAAACACAAACACACAAACACCAAACTCTCTTGCCCAAACCTTCTAATCTCTGATACCACTTGATGTAGTGCATGGGTTCAAAACCTTTAACCATCACAAAAGGATCAATTTGAAATAACTCTTCAATCACAAAACCTTCAACTTGTTGTCCTACTCACCATTCTCATTGGTTTCCTTGTAGTATCCAAACAGAGAAAACTATACATATCTTTTCATAACCAACTCAAACCTATAAGAGGGTTGACATTTCAGATACCCATTTTTGCATACTTCAACATATCTCAAAACCACATACCTTTGTTTTGGAGCATATCATCCAAATAATTGTTGCTACACTGCCCTCGTAGGCCAATTAGGCCACTTTTACAAAGCAACTCACCTCCAAACTCTCTTCCAAACTTAAAACTCAATTGTATGACCTCTAATAGGTTACAAATACACAAAATCAACAACTTTCATCAGAGTAAAACCCACAAACCCATCCAAACTACAAAACCTTTGTTCTAGGCTTAACTATGCTTGAACCAAGGAGGGTTTATTGAAAATACACCTTCCAGACCTCTTCTCTGCCAACCAAGACCTCAAACATTTCAAAATAAGCCTGCACATGCTATACACACCTTCACACAACCTTTACCTATGCATTTTATGCAAACCCCAACTTGGAGCCATCACTTTTCAAGAAAAAATCTCAGAAAATTCATCTAGGGCAGCATCAAACTCCTTTAAAACGCCTTCCCTACTCCTATAAAGCATACAAACAATAAACCTACATCTATAGGATCCATTCCACCAAGTTAGAAGCAATTTCACTAGGTGGAATGGTTTAAATCTTCATTTTTATACCCTCAAACCTTCAAAATCTAAGTTCTGGCTGGCTACAGTAAAATGGCTATAAAATTCTCTAATCTTTATGAAATTAACTCAGACCAAAACCAAAATGTTTTTAACTTACATATCCATCAACTACCATGCATTTGGAAGCAAGAACAAACATTACAAGGCCGTACAATGGCCTGGAGCAGCAAAGTTTGATGGAAAACACAGTAAAAAGTGAGTTTTTTTTATTGCTTATTTCATAAAATGATCATCTCGAGAGTAGGTTAGACCCACACAAAATGTATATTAACCTTAGACAACCAAAAACCAACCAACAAACTGACTCAAATTTCCTTTCAACTTCCATGACAGTTGGTATTCCAACTTAGTGCATTTTTTGCACTTTTACAAGACAACATTTTGACAATATTTGTAAAATATGACCATAACCACTAAAATGACTCCAATTAAATTATGAATGGTCTATTATGACCTTATTAGATGAAATTTAGACTCAACCCACCTTAAACCAAAATTAAGACCATATTTACATGACTTGTTGGCATTCCAACTTAGTGCATTTTTTGCACTTTTACAAGACAACATTTTGACAATATTTGTAAAATATGACCATAACCACTAAAATGACTCCAATTAAATTATGAATGGTCTATTATGACCTTATTATATGAAATTTAGACTCAACACACCTTAAACCAAAATTAAGACCATATTTACATGACTTGACATGGTGCCCCTGCACCAATAAATCACTATCACGTGTCCCTGAAACGTACATATAGAGAGAAACAACAATAAAAGATGGTCAAAGTACACAAAATACACTAGAAAAAAAAACACAAAATAGAGAAATTAGACAAGATACACTTGATAAAAATTTAATTTAAAGATGATGTGAACTTAGAATTATAGAGGGTAATTTATGGAAACGTTAGGTAGTGTTAGGATCAATCCTCCAACAAAGGGGAGAACTTAGTAGCAAGGTTGTACACTAAGTCTAGTGGGGTTGACACTATAGCAGAATGACCTCAATTTTTATGGAGTCTCCACGAAGTCATGCGATTCACTTTTATCAACTACTACTTTGTATGAAGTTGCATTGAATCACTTGCAAAATAGAAAAAATTACAAAATGAAAGCATTAAGGGGGAGTCTACTTTAGCAACCCCCTTCTAGGTTATTCCAATATAAATCCACATTGCAAATTAGAAAATGATGTATGCAAACCTTGAATATGGAAAACAAGTGGCTAAAATGGTAAAAAATGTTAAAGAAAACTAAAACCTCAAGAGTGTAAAGGCTAACCCTAGGAGGTGTGCAATAATGGACAATGGTTAGGAGGTAGAAAATGAAGATCAAATGGATATGGACAAGGGTTTGGAGGAAAGAGGATGGAAAGGGGGGATAATGGCTAGAGGGTATATAGAATTGGGTGTGGAAATGGGGATCTTAATGGCTAGGGAGAGGGATAAGATGGATGGACAACATCTAGGGGCAAAGGGGGAGAAAGAGAACCATAAAGGGCTAAGACCAAAGAGAAATAAAGATTTGAAACATGAATTCCAATGAAAAAAGCTCTAGAAAAATCTCCTCCAAGAGGACCTACAAGAGAGCACTTGAACAATGAAAGCCACCACTTCAAAGAGTAAGCACTTATAGAAAGCAAAGAGAGTAGATGAATGAAACGATAGGAATAGGGGTTCTATTTATAGGTCTCCAAGAATTTATAGGGAAAATAAACATGAAAAATGGAGCAGGTAGGTCATTGATGATCTTTCCATTTATTTTTATGGAAAAACTCACCAAATGTGCCCAACTAGTCAAGGGGCGCGAGAAATACTAGCGCCATACACTAATGGGAGTGTGATTGTTTAATGCTATCACGACCAAACTTTGTGGGAAGGAAAATGGGACAAGGATAATCTTATAGGAGGTGTTCTCATATCAATTTGATTATCAAGGAGTGAAATATGATGGAAACAAGGGTTCTAAATGCATGAAAGGAGAGACAATAAAATTACATGTTAGGTGAGCAAGGATAAACATCACATGGAGAAGAATAAGGAGGGATTACACTTGCAAAGGGGAAAATATAAACACATAAGGCTAATCAAAGACACAAGACTAAAAAGTTTGAACAAGGGATAAAAACACATACAAAAGGAAACACCTAAAATGAGTGAAAAATAGTAAAGAAGTTGTAGGGTATGCAATTTTTGTTATAAAAAACACATAAGAGTACTCATAAGGTTTCTCACAACTAACTCACTCAAATATAAATTCAAAATGGAGGCAAGAAGGTTTTAAAAGCATAGAAACATAACAAACTCCATTAATGGAGTCTTATGTCTTCAACCAAGAGCACTCAATTTTCACTTAAATCCATACAAAGGATACACATGGTTTTACACAAAACCAATAAGTTTTATTTATAAGGCCATCATCGGGTAACAAGTTTGAAATCTGAATAAATCTAAACAAATCTATTTTAAGGCATCAAGGGTTTAAACCCAAACTAAAGAGTTTAACAACATAAACTTCCCTTTAAACATTAGGAATGTAAGGATATCTACAAGATCACAATACATGAAATAACACAAGCTACATAAGATAACATTCCATGCAACATAAGAGCCTCTTCTTATTTCATATTTTTCAATGAAGAGGAAGTAAATAAAATTAATAAAAAAAGATTACCTCCCTTTGTAAGCAAAGGCTACAAGACAAAGAGAAGCCAATTTTCCTTGCTCCCAAGCCTTCGAAGAATGTCCACAAAGAGCTCCACCAAGATCCAAACTAAAACCAAGGAGGAAAACCTCCATTAAACTCCAAGGAAAGATTCAACAAGCTCAAAAAACCATCCCCACATAGGTAGGAAGCATCCCCTTCCATCGAAAGAGTAACCACAATCATCACATAAAAATCCACAAAGGAATGAAATCCCCAAGCTCTCAAACCCTCCATCCACCATTAAGTTTCAACTTAAGTTTTTCCTCTTCCAAAACTGTTAGAAATTAGGAACTTAGGATACTAATCATTATAAACAAAATAAAATAAATATAAATGAGAATTATACAAGCATAGATTTAACACATTACACAAGATATACATGGGGAAAACACTTTCGAGTAAAAAACCCCATAAAGCATCATTTTATTAAAATACTTACAAAAAATAGTCATTTAAGAAATAGATTGAACATGGGGTTATACTCCTCTCCATACTTCCACAAGGCCAATAATACCTCATGTGCATAGTGATATATTTCACTATAAAACTCCAAATTCACCCCCCTCTCAAATGAGAAAGAACCTCCTTAAATATAGAAGGGGTGGGAAAATACCTGAAAGGGTATTAGTCACACCCATTCAAAGCAACCATTTGTAAATAATTAATAATCTAATAGTTATTAGATTATTATTTATTAAATGGTATATGATTTATAACATAAGGTTTTTATAACCTTATTTAGAACAATTTATAAATGTTATAAGGGTATTGGCCCCTACTAACATTATGTTCTAACAAAAACTCTACTCCAAAAATGAAATAATAAAAAATTAGATTACCACTCAACATAAACCCAAGCATAGGGTTACATGACTCAAACCTAACTCACATGTTCCTCACCAATTAATTGGTAACATGTCTATTCTAACTCAAGGAACTTGAAGACCAAAAATGTCAACAAATGCCACTCCCTGAGAGAGTTCACCAAAAAAAAATAGATAAGATAATTAAAATTATCTCAACCAAGCAATTGTAGAAGTCGACAATGACAACTCTACTAAATAAAATAAATAATTAAAATAACAAATATGTCAAACAAGCCTTGTGAAAACACATGGGAGATATTAACAAGGTGGATTAAGAATGACTCCACCTTCAAAATATCTAAAATCAACTTTAGTGAAATAGAAACTTCCAAGGAATTTAACTAAATTAGATAGAACATATATCTCATATTTAATTAAAGATAAAATTAATTAAAATAATTAAAGGAATTTAAATTCTAAAATTTAATTAAATTTGAAGTAACACACTAACTTATAATTTTTCCCAATTCCAAGAAGAGTGGAAAACATCACAAACTAACTTATAAGGCAAAATACTATGGAGATACAAATATACACACTCATAAGGGTTATTGGGTCAATCATGATCATAGTGACAAGGCATTCTGGTTTAAACATGAGTAGAGATCTTGATACTCCACAAGGTGAAGAAAGACAAGTTAATGATCCATGACAATCTACTCCACATGCTTTCCATTGGCCAATAACTTGTTTAAGTCCAACACACTTAATGTGCGCATCACATCTTATCTCAGAAATCATAGTCAAAGCAACAAGTTTTGTTTCATATATCATGTTCTCATACATGGAAATCAAGGCATGTTCAATGACTACAAAACATTTTACTCAATGAACATAGTCGTACTATGGAGCATGATAATCAATTATATTATCAACATACTATATAATTAGGATTACATTTATAACTAAAGCACTAATCACAATTAGTCTCATAATCAACATATAAATGGTTCTCTAATTAGACTCATTCAAACACACTGGATGACATTGTAGTAGCTAAGCATGGCTCTAAATCACAACATGGATATAATTTTGAACATACAATCAATATAAGGTATGGTTTACTACATACATGGTCACAAACATTCCATATTATGTTAGGAAAGGTTTCTCAACCTTGCATCCTAATGTTAACAACAAAATAATGTAATTTTAGGGCTATAGAACATGAAAATACAATTTTTAGGGCTCTAGATGTTAATTTTGGCCCCAAAAATATCAAATAAAGCCTTAACTAGAGCAAGCAAGTTATAGTGACATGGATCTCTTTGAGATATTCAATTTAGAAAAAAATGGGCTCAATTGGCTTCCCAAATCAAAAGTTATGGCCTCTGATTCAACATCTCTTATTTCATATACAATTTACTAATAAGTCTGAATTGGTAGATAGAGTAATTAGTATATTCAAGACCAACAACTACATAAAAGGTGTGAATATTAATCTAAGAAGCTTTGCTATTAGTGGGTCAATGCATCAAAGACCAAACTAAGGATGGTCAGTTCATAATTATTAGGTAAGTTTTTACTTTAATTTTGTGTCCCAAATGAGTAAATGGCTATGTAGTTTATTTAGAAATTGTGTTTCCCATATCTTGAAATGTATTTCTATCTTTTTGACTGATATACTCTAGCTTGACAAATCTATTGACCAATGTTTATTGCTTATGCAGGTTGAGGAATAATAAGATTGAATTGGCACATAAACTAATTGTTATATACAAGACTAACAACTACACACAATTTTATAATAAATATATTATATTGACATAGCGCTCTGCTAGGGTTTTTAGGTTTTCTAGGGTTTTGATTGTCTACTTTCCATGTGTTGTTTTGGGATGGAGGGTGCTGCAGTTGGCAGTACCTCTAGTCCCCTGCCTGTTTCAGACTCTGCCAGGCCTGCAAACTGGAAAAAAGTTCTGACGGGACAGGTGGAATCTCTGCATAATGGACAGACAGTGGTCTGTCACCAAAAGGAGATGGTTGAAGGGTCTTCCCTTGTGGTTCCTGACAATCTGGTGGATACGATTGTTGCTTCTATGGACCTTGCTCTGGTTGGCAAGTTCTTCTCTCTCTGACCTAGCATTGAGATGGTTTGCAAATGGGTCTCCAATCATTGGCATGTTAAAGGCAGTGTGACTATCGTGGGTATGGCGTGAGGGCTATTCCTATTTCACTTCACCAGCAAAGAAGACATGCTGGCTATTTTATCTGGAGGACCATGGCTTTATGGTACACATTCACTTTCATTGGGCTGTTGGAAACTAGGGTTTGACCCTAGTGCTGATCTTAATAAAACTACCCCGATATGGGTTCGTCTGCCTGGTTTTCCTTTAGAATACTGGGATGAAACTATTTTTAGTTCCATTGCTAATACTTTTGGTTATTTTGTTACCCTTGATAACTCCACACGCACCAAATCTTGCTTCATTTATGAAAGATTTTGTGTAAATGTGGAAATCAACAAGACTTTTCCCATGTTCATTGACATTAGCTCAAAATATGGAGTCTGGAGGCAGTCCATTACTTATGAGAATTCCATGATTTACTGTCAGAGATGTAAGAAGAAAGGGCATCTCATTTCGCATTGTAAGTTCAAGAAAGCCGAGGAAAATACTAATAAGGAAATAGCTGTGGATAACATGAATAAGGAGGAGACCATTGCTAATGAATCTACTCATCTTGGTAAGAAGAATGCACAGGAAGAAACAACTCTTGATGCTGCATAGGATTCTGAGCCAGGAAGAGATGCTGAGGAACAGAACCTCCACCTTCATGAGGTTTCACAACCAAACTTGGAAGATGGCGAGATTCTAAACCAAGTTAAGGAAACTCAGTTAGAGGTTGGTAATTTTGAAGAGGCTCAAGTTGAAGTTGACAAAGTTGAGGAGACCCAGATGGGATGTTACAAAGAGGAGGAGAATCTAGATAAATGTTCCCCTCCCTGCAACCTGGTGACTCAAGTTCATGATCACCAGCCTACTAAGATTGATTCTAACCAAGAAGTTAGAGTGCAGTCAAATGACAATTTGCATTCTCTAGCTCAAAAAATGTCTTACCCTTCCCCAGGGAAACTCACTTCGAGTTTTCTCAAAGGAGGGTTATTTCCTCTTTCTCCAAGACAACAATCTGGTCCGCCTCTTATTTCTCCTGGAGTAGCTAGTGCTTCCCTAAGTGACCATGAGGAGTGGACATCTAAGAAGAAAAAAGGTCGTAAACCAAAAAAGACTGTTGATGTGGGTTTAGATCCTCTGAAAGGTAGACCTACATTGAGAGAAACTAGACAAAGAGAAGCAGCTAGGGAGATTGCCAGTGGTAAGCAAAAGACACTGGAAAATCACTCTAGAAAGTTATTTAAATGAAAATTCTTTCGTAGAATATGAGGGGCCTTAATAACCCCTCAAAACATTTGAGGTCAAAAATTGTATTTTTGACCACAAGGTGGATATTCTTTTACTTCAGGAAGTTAAAATGTCTGAAGAAAATTTCAAATTGATTGTCGATAGGATTTGGCCTAATGCTTCCTTCTGCATAAGCCCTGTTGTTGGTGCCTTTGGCAGAATAGTGACTATGTGGAATGCTTCAAGAATTCGAGGTAAATTTCTTTTTTCAACAAACACTATTTGGTGATTGATTTTTCATTGCCTTCCTTTAGATGGAGTCTAGTTAATGTTTATGCCCCTAACACTAGGGTGCTAAGGAAGAATCTTTGGGAGGAATTGGCTAGTCAACTCTCTTCTCATCCTGATTCATATTAGATGTTAGTGGGTGATTTTAATACCCCTCTATATCCTTCTGAAAAGTCTAGTGGAATTTTGGACTACTCCAATAGTATGTTAGAATTTGCTGATTTTATAAATACCTTTGGGCTTTTTGACATTGACTTGATGAATCAAAATTTTACCTGGACCAATAGGAGGAAAGGGGACCAAATGATTCATGTGAAGCTAGACAGATTTCTTATTTCCAATAATTGGCCAAATATTGTCTCCCTTAAACTGGTTGCTCTACCTAGGATTGTTTCTGATCATAATCCTATCATTCTGGACTGGGCTAATCAGAAGAGGAAAGGCCCCTTTCCCTTTAGATTTGAGGCTATGTGGATTAAACATCATGATTTTAGAAATCTTCTTTCTAGATGGTGGCAACTTCCGATTTTGGGTACTCCCATGTTTAGACTCTTTAAAAGGTTGATGCATCTCAAGAGAGAAGTTTATGGTTGGAATAAATATAGTTTTGGTAATGTCTTTTCCAGAAAAAGATCATGTCTGAGAAGCTGGTAGATATTCAATATAAGATTGCTCAAGGAGATACTTCTGATACTTCTATGCAATTAGAGAATGATTTAATTAGAGATTGGAAGATTTTAATGAATAGAGAAGAGCTATTATGGAAACAAAAATCTAGAGTGCAATGGCTTAAGGAAGGTGATCGTAATACAACTTTCTTTCATGTTTCTGCTCTAAAGCATAGAAAATCTAACTCTATTTCTAGAGTGAGATTGGAGGATGGTAGAATGATTACTGAGGATGAGGAGATTGGAGATCATGCTGTCAGCTTCTTTCATAACCTGTTGTCTGAACAGGGCACGAGTGATTCACAGATTGTGAATCAGCTTCTAAATAACATTCCTTCACTAATTTCTGAAGAAGACAATGCTAATATTTTAAAGCCTATCTCTGAGGAGGAGGTTTGTGTTGTGGTCTTTTCTATGGGCCCTTTCAAAGATCCTGGTCCAGATGGCTTTCCCCCTTTCTTCTTCCAAGAATTCTGGGACATAGTAGGATATGATGTCACTACAGTTGTCAAAGATTTTCTTAGAACTGGGAAACTTCTGAAACAACTAAATATTCATTTCCCTTGTTCCTATGAAGCATAACCCAGAGATGCTTGCTAACTTTAGGCCTATTAGCCTCTATAACACAATTTATAAAATTTGCACTAAGCTTTTGGTGGTTAGATTCCAACCCCTTCTTGACAAAATTATCTCTCTCACAGAAGGGATTTGTTCTAGGGAGACAAATCTTAGATGTTGTGATTGCTACTCATGAAACTATTCATTCTATGGACAAGAGTCACATCCCAGGTATGGTTCTCAAACTTGATATTTCTAAAGCTTATGATCGGGTCTCATGGCAATTTTTATTTAAAATCATTCAAAAGCTTGGGTTTAATGATAAGGTATCCCTTCTCATCAAGGAAGTTGTTACTACTAGTAAAAACTCTATCCTTGTTAATGGGGTTCCAAGGGGTTTCTGTTCTCCCACTAGGGGAATAAGACAAGGAGATCCCTTGTCCCCCTACCTTTTTATTATGCTAGCTAAAGCTCTTGGTAGATCAGTCCTCAACAAGATCACCTCAAAAGAATTAATTGGGATTAAACCAGCTTCTTCTCTTTGTCTGATGCCCATTCAGTAGTTTATGGATGATACCATTCTTTTCGGCATCTCCTCTATTTTAGAATCTTTTAGATGGAAATCTTTACTAAATGATTATGCCATGGCTTCTGGTCAGCATATTAATTTTCAAAAAAGCAATGTTTTCTTTTTTAATACTCTAGGGGATCTTCAAAGGAAAATTATTAATATCCTTGGACGTGCGACTGCTGACCTTCCCTCAGTCTATCTTGGTCTCCCTTTAACTACTAAGGAAGTTACTCCAAGTTTTTGGCATAACATCCTCGAGAACTCAAAAGAAATTGCTGGGATGGAAAGGCAAACTTTTAAGCAGTGCAGGTAAATTGCAACTTCTAAGGGTTTCTCTTCAGGGTATACCTACTTACTTTTATCTTTATTCAAAATGCCTAGATATTTGGTTGACAAACTGGAGCAAATCCAGAGAACTTTCTTGTGGACTGGTACGAAGAAAAAAAGTGAATCTCTCTGGTTAAATGGGACAAAGTCTATCTTCCTAAGTCTCATGGTGGGCTCAACATCAGAACCATCCAAAAAATGAACAAGGCTCTTTTGTCTAAGATTATTTGGAACTTCATAAATAGGGATACTTACTAGGGAGTTATTATAAAGGCTAAGAACTTATGAGACTCTGACAGATATTCTTTCCTCAATTAGGAGGGTCTTCCTCAAGGATCTGTTATTTGGAATAAAATGATTAAATTCAGAAGTCTTGTTAATAAGGGAATGAAATGGAAACTTGGTGATGGGTCTCTCATCAATTTTTGGGAAGATCCTTGGTTGGGTGATGGACCTCTCTCTTATCAGATGGGCAATGAAGCTATTGTTGCTCTTGCTAAACATTTTTTTGGCACTAAAGTTAGCCATTATATTCATCAAGACCATGGTGTTAGAAAATGGAAAAATATGTTGGAGTGTTGTACTAATTATTTGAATCTCATTCACAGGGCTAATGCCATACAACAAATGCTTCTTAATACGTAGATTCCTCTTTTTCCTAGAAATGATCAACTTTTTTGGTCTGCTGATAAAAAAGGGTTTTTTCAGTTAAATCGGCTTACCATTTGTTGATTGAGGAGGATCTTATGGATGACATTTGGAGGAAAGTTTGGAATTCCAAACTCCGTCCTAAGGTTAACTTTTTCTAGTGGACAGTTGTTCATAATAATATATTGACTCAGGACAATCTTCAGCGAAGGGGTCTTCAACTCGTTAATAGATGTGTCATGTGCTTGAAAGAGGAAGAATTTGTCTCTCATCTTGTCTTGCACTGTGAATTTATGACTGATATTTGGAGCAAAGTCTTATTGAATTTTGGCTTACAATGGGTTTACAATAAGGAAATAAGAGAACTCATTGTTAATTGGATCCCTCCTCTATCCCATCCTTGGTTAGTGGAACTATGGACTCAAACTATTCCTTTTGTTGCATGGTTCCTTTGGAAGGAAAGAAATAATAGAATTTTTAGAGAAACTGCTAGGAATCCTTCACAGGTTTTCTGTTCTTTATCTAAGGCCCTCCAAGAAAGTGTTTCTAATTCCAGCATCAAAACTGCTGATAAACCTCTTACTCAGCATGAGGTCCTTGTGGTTTCCAACTAGGGGATTATGAATCAAATTCCTGCATTTGATGATTCTAGATGCCTTAAAAGGTTAAATACTATTTGGACTCCCCCAGACCCAGGGTGGCTTAAACTAAATTTTGATGGTGCTGCTAAGTCAAATGGCAAGGCTAGTGGAGGAGGAGTTATAAGGAATGATAGAAGAGATTTAATTGCTGCTTATGCTGGAGGTATTGGGAACCACACCAATAACTTTGTTGAAGCTTCAACTCTTTTATGGGGTCTCAAGTTAGCTATATCTCTGGGAATTTGCCAACTTCATGTTTCAGGTAACTCCAAAATTATTATTGATGTTGTCACTAAAGCTTCGGAGTGTGGATGGCAATTTAGAGACATTGTGTCTGATTTTCAAACTGTTATATAGGCCATTCCTATCATTTCCTTCTCTCATATTTATAGAGAAGGGAACACTATTGTTGATGGCCTGGCAAATTTTGGACAGCAGTTTCAAAACTGGCGTTGTTGGCACCAACTTCATAATAGCCCGCGTCAGATTGGGGATATCATTCAAAAAGAGCAAGCAACCATATGATGATGACACATCACTTCACTTGGTTTACCTACGTGGCTTGTCTTTTAACACAAGTCATGTTGATTAGACACTTTGTTGGTGTTTGGAGTGAGTTTAGACAGCGATGCACGCGTGTGAAGGACGGATAGTTAATGAGGAATTATTGCATAAGGACTTTGGGATATCAGTTTAATGATTGCCCTATTTTTGCTCATATTTACATTATTGCCTTTTTCATTATTATACTTTGCTTTGTGATCAAAGTCTCTTGAATTCTTCACAATATTGTTAGGAGCCTTTGGGGTGGAGATTCTGCTACTTCCTTCTCTGGGCTCTTTGGGATTTACTGGTATTTCATTATGGGAGGAGACAGGATCAAAACTAAACCTAATAATTGCAGGGAATTTAAAGATAATGCCTTGGTTTGGCATTATTGTAAAGAAGGTGGTTTCACTCCGTTCCTTGAGTGTTTGAATCGGCATGATGAAAATTTGTCCATTCAATTTGCTTAGTCATGGGAAAATCGTAAGGTTCAAATTGGGAATATTAGTTTTGAGGTTTCAGAGAATGAAATTACTATGGCTATGGGTTTATCTACTAAGGGTACGAAGCTACAAAAGAAGTCTAGGGTTTCAAATGCCCAGAACTAGAAACTATTTCTTGGTGAAGGTGAGGAGTTGGTGCCCTATTAGGGAGGATTTGAGAGAGCCAGACTTCCTAAATCATGGTCAGACATGTGCTATATGGTGATGAAGTACTTCACTCTGGAGGGTCATTTCACCAGGTTCTATTATTATCATCTTCCTTTGTTAAACCACTTCAAAAGGAATGCTACTATTAGTTTCCCTTTCTATCTGCTCTCATCTCTTAAGCACTCTATTCAACATGTTAAGAAGATTTTGCTTAAAAAGCCTGATGAAAAGCCTATTCCCCTCCATCAAGGGCTTAACCATAGGTTATACCAGTTTCACTTGGATCTATCCCCTCCTTCTATTCAACCCTCTAGTTTGGAATCCCTTGCTGATACCCCTACTACTTTTGTGAAAACTAGTCATACTACTCCTAAGTTGTTTCTCAAAGGTGCTCCTTCTTCTAGTACTCCTAAATTTTCTATTGTCAAAAATGTTCAAAATCCTCTTACCCAATCCAAGTTGAAATATAAAAGACGTCTCTCTGATACTGTTGTGGAAGCTAACCTTTTGAAAGAGGACATTGGGGATTTTGGGCCCCAAAATGAACAGAAACTGGTCAAGGAGGGACCCTCAAGAAATTTGAAAAAAGTCAAACTAGAGGGTAAATTTGTTGTTGTTAGGCGGTCTGGTCGTATTGCTGGCAAACCGGCTCCTAAGTTGAAGTCGATTGATTACTCTGAAAGCAATTATGAAGCCTACTCAAGAGGGGGAGGATAAGTCCAAGAGTGATGATATTCAGGAGATTGCTATTGAAGATTCAGGTGGTGTTGAGGAGATTGATGGGCAAGAAATACCTGCAAAGACCTTTGATATTGAGGTTAATAAAGGGTTTGAAAATTCTACTCTCATTGGTGATTGTATTGATGTGGGAGCTACTCCTGCTCATGTGGAGGCTATTGGCACTGATGATAACAATGGGAATGATTTTCACCCAGTTCCATCTGAGGTTCCTACAGACCCTAATTTTATTCAGGAGGATTGTAACAATGTTGAAGGTGGAATGGAGGAGGAAGTTAATGAGGAAGGTAATCATTCTGATGATTTGTCTCAATTAAAGGAGCGGGTGGATTTTCTGGAGAAGAGGGTAGTTTCTCTTAGCAGGTTCATTACAAGCATGCTTTGTACGTCGACTATGGCTAATCTCTCTCTGCTGCAGGAACATGAAGTCCTCACTCATGGTGTTGATGACGACAGGGCTAAGGAATTTGACAATATGTTGGAGTTTCTTTCTAAAGGCGGGGAAGACATCCTTTCCTAGTCTTCTTTATAAGCTTTCTGTTAGCTAGTTTTTTATTGATAGTTTCTATTTGTTGTATATCGGTTGTATGTAAGCTGGTTGTGGTGGTTCTGGCTCTTTTTATTTTCTGAGCCTTTTTTGCCCTTTTTGGGTTCTGCTTTGTAAGGGTTTGGCCCCTAGTTTTTCTGCCTTATATTATCAAAAACAACTGCACACAAAACATGACTATTAATCCAAGAATTTTTGGTATTAGTGCAAATTTTAGTTAAACCATCTAGGAATGCGATGAAGGTTTTGTTCTAGTGTATCATTGTAGTTGTGAAGACACTTGATATAATCGGGTGTGAGAACCTTGTGAATTGCAGGTTGAAAAATATAATGTGTATTTTAACCTACAATTTTGTATACAAATCATTGCCATTATTGTTATTGTTATTTGAAAAAATAAAGATAGTTATGTACTCTTTTAAAGATAGTTATGATATAATTAGGTTTCACAACCTTGTGAATTCTGAGTTGAAAAATGAAATGTGTATTTCAACCTACATTTTTTTACACAAAACATTGTTGTTATCATTGTTGTTGTTGTTATTGCAACAAAAACATAGTTGTCTACAATTGTTATTTTAGAACTAAACATAGTTCCACTTATGAGAAGATACTTGGTATAATCATGGTTGAAGTCCTTGTGAATAGGGAACATGATTATTGTTATATTGTGATTAGTGATTAACATCATTACTTTTGGCAACAACAAACACTATTGTCATTATTTATGATTCATTAGCATAGTCATTACTAGACAAAATTATCAAATGATTGTGTTATCCTTTGACTTGTCATTGCTATTGCATCACAAATCTTAGTGTTATCGTGGACTTTCTATCATTTGTACTTTTCACTAATCAACTAACAGGTTAGAAATAGATTGAGGATCTAACATATATGGGTATACCATAACCCAACAAAAAATGTGGTAAGTGATTGTTGTATAGTATCAACATTAGTTTATTCAAGATTCAAATTTCATGAAAGAAACCAAAGTCTATAAAAGATGGTACAAGAGTTTACCCCTACATGGAGTCCAAAGTTGGCTTTAATTAATCTAGGTGAGCTTGCAACAATAGAACCTTTTCTACTACTATTTCCAGTGTACAAGATTCAAGCAATTGCTCATTTCCTTTTCTTTACACTCTTTAGTGATTTTCTTCACATCTTCTAATTTGTATTGCATATCAACCTGTCAATGAATTACAATTATTATTCAAACACAACAAAACTATATGATTACATGAATAAACCATATATTTTGCTAAAATCACATTTTTACAATCAAATAAAAGAAACTTCATCTACCATCATAAAACAATATGGTAAAACCAACAGATGAAATTAAATAGGTTCAACATTAAAGGAACACCATATAGAACCATACCAAAGTACTCTATGCATTTCTTCAAATGTATCAATCCATATCTTTTGATGAATATATGATCTATATTAGAAAAATTAATTACATCACTACAAACCCTTTGACAATTGTATCATCTAAATAAGCAAAATTTCACAATCACTAAATAGTGTTTAACTAGAATTGAAGAATTTTCAAGTTTGTAGAGGGTTTCATGTTTGAAACTCTAAAGTACTCTACAGTCGACAATTGACACTTGCCCCACAAAATAAAGAAGGATGTTGCATCTACCATGTATGAATACTTTCCATTGTGAATTGCGAATCATTTGTCAACTTGTTGACATACAAAAAACAAATACCAATTTAGACAGCTAAATAAATATTGGGTATGGAATGTTGTTTCAATTTATTAGTTAGTAGCTCTTTTTTCTACTATAACATTTTTTGTATCCTTGGAACTATTCATGTTGTTAGTCATAATTGTAAACTTGGTTTCAATACAAAAACATTAAAATATAATTATTCACAACTATACCTTCAAGGGCCATACAACTTGTGAAAGACAATTACCGACAAGGAGTTGTTGGTGGAGATTTTGACACAACTTGCATACAAAAAGTGGTGGAAGTAAAAAATTTCAAAAAAATATAACACGGATCTTACAAAAAATAATCTATTTTTTTAGATTCATACTCACTTGTATTACAAGAAATTGAGTCGCACTCATCTATAATTGCTTTGCCCGATAGCTGTGAATGTTTCTTAGCTTTCCTCTTGAATTGATTATTGTTGGAGAACACACATATTTTAGAGTCTATTGCTAAGTTCTTCAAGTCTTGTATGTTGAGTTGTCTACAATGTGCACTATGACAAACACGATTCCCTCTTGCATTGAACCATGGTTGCATGTGGACAATACTAGTTTTAGCTATATTGAAATTTGGAATCAAATGAAATGTTAGTGCATTAGATTCTTCAATATCCCTCCTAGACCCCTCAACACATCATGCATAAGCTTCTATTTGATTGTTATATTGTGGTAGCATGTGCAACAATGTCTTCAAGAAGTCATTTGAATATTTCAACACTTGCATGGACTAGGGATGCATAGAATTTTCATCATTATTTCAATGAGTGTATGGAGACATGACATTATCATAACTGTTTAGTTGGATCCTCCAATTGCAGATATATCATATGTAAAAACATGTGTATCATCAAGTGCATTTGTTTGATCAACAAGTGCACATGTATCAACAACTACATGTGTATAATCAAGTACATTTGTGTTACCAACATGTGCACATGTATTAGTGCTTACACATGCATCATCTACATCTAAACATGTATCAAATTTACGTAAGGTAGTAGAATTAAACAAAAATCATTCTATGGAGAAAATTAAAAAAGTGAAAAGGAACTTCACTTACTTGGAACCACTTGTGTATTGTGAGATAATCTTCTACTCTATTGTGAAGTCTTCATCACATGCTTGCAGGTGTTTCCCTTGATACTTCATAAACACTCGCAAACATGAAAGTACAATTCATACCTTCTAACTAGATGCCAATTGGAGGAACTTTGGCTTTTCAACTAATACCAACTTGAATTTACATCATCTACAAAGAAATCACTATCTCAAATTGCCTTGGTCCTCTCTATACTAGTTTTGACTTGTCTCCCCTTCTTGTAATTTGTGAGGAAGCTAAAAGTTCTGCTACAACTTTTTTTTCTTATAGAGTGGTTCCATTCAATACACAATGGTGTAAAATAAGTAATCCATTTGTCTTGTGCATTTTATTTTTTCGATCACACAAGTATCAACTACTTATAGTACAATGGTACAACTCAATGGATGCATTCACGTCTTGGTTAACATGTGAGGAGTTTTGAAAGTTTTTGGCCCACATGACTACAGAATTAAAGAACAACAAAAATCAATCACACCCTATAAATGAAGCAACCTCATAAGATAAAAAAATTTGGTAATGGAATGAAGTTTTTAAACTTGTAACTCACCAATATGTCCACTATCCTTCCACAAGGTCTTCTTAAAGTACTCCATGAATTGTGAAGTCTGATCCTTGAAATCTTCTATGAAATCATTCAAAAGATGTAATCTCTTCACTTTCATTTATTCCCATCATGATCATCTCGAGTCTTTAAAAAGTATTCACGTCAATGTTCTTATTTGTATATTTATACACATTCTTTAGCCATGCCTTATTGACATGCCAAATGCAAAGGAGTACATGCCATATGAAAACAATTTTTTATAGAAGAAATCATAAAAGCTAATTCTTGAGATAATTTTCACACTTTAATATGACAAAAACAATCCAAAGAAATGCACTGACTATATGGTTGGAATTTTAGTACTGGCATCATCAATCAAAAACACGTTGAATTTTCAATCATTTCGAGCCTTTTCATGTTTTTGCATCTGTGCTAACCACCTATATATGTATTCAACTTTCTTACATGATGACATGACCCATACAATGGGTACCCCAATCTCTTGCTCATCAAAAATAAGGAAAGAGTACAATTGGTACTATAGCAATACCATGTTATAGTTATCATTATCATCTATATAATGCAAGAACATGGTTATAAATATAAAGTAGGAAAAAATTCTTCAATTCTAAAACTCACCCCATATTTGTTCATGACGAATGTTGATTCCATTGAGATAATCAAATTGTGTAAGTGGTAAACCATCATTTGAAGTATCTAAGGAGTTTGAATCCCTATAATGAAAGGATTATTGCTTCCATGAGGCCATTGAAAATAAAAATAAAATTGTACCTATTTTCTATATATTACAAGAGGATACTAGTGGCATCATCTCCATGTTTTTGAGAGAAGATAAAACAAACCCTTTTCTAAGAATTCATAACATCCTTTCTTGTTAAGATTTCATCTCTCTTATTCAACATGTCCAAGAAAATGGAATCCAACAAATGTTTCTCCATAATTGCATCCACAGACACACCCATTAGCAAAAGAGACTCCATGTAATTTTTTCATTCTACCAATAAGTTTAGAGAAAATTGACCTTAATACTAATTGGTCATATCATTTAATCCATAGAAAAACTCAGCATTGGAATCATAGTGAAACATTTCATTGTATATGAGGATTTCCACATTAGGTCTCCCATACATCATCTTAACAATGATATAGTATTGACAACCCTTTTCTTCTTGAAAATTTTGTATTCTTTATTTTGTAGAAGGATCATTTTTATGGTCATCGACTCCAAATGCACTCCAATAACTACAATGAAAGTATTTCTTTGTTAGCATCTATAAAAAACATTGATATTGTTACATATGAACTAGGAGTACATCTTTGTTGTATGATCTTTATAATTGGTAACTTCATATACTCTATGATTGTTGCAGCTAAATACATTTTCTATACTATAAAGTAAAACTTTGCCTAATAGGAAAACATCAAGCCTATCACGAGGGATTGTTACACAAATGTCAGTGACCTCATCATCTTCAACACCAACTAGACTCCATTCCAAATCATCAGATGAGAAACAAGCTATTCCTGTTGCAAGTATGTGCCTAATTGGTGTTGTCATTGATGTCAACATATCTTTGTTGTCATTGGTGTTAACTATATCCTATCTTTCTATTGGTCTAGAAGCTTTACATGTTGAGGATATTGAGAAAATTTGCTCCTCTGGAAGAAACAAAGAGTTGTAGTGAATTATAGTGAAGACAGTGTATTGCATACTGAAGAACAGTCCAGAAGATTGCTCCGCATTTTTTGTATATTGAAGATATTTATCTACGGATTGGAAGTTATGTAGAGGCATGTCTAAAGATGCTAAATCCTGAGTTTGAGCCTCCGGTATGAAGAATTGAGTGAGTTACTATCACCAGAATAAAACCTATTTTTTCTGATTATTCACTGGTGATAGGGAGAAAGTATTTTGCTCTGCATTCCTCTGCATTGAAGTATTTTGCTCTGCGGTTCTAGAGGGAAGTCTGGGATGATGATAAGTGCCTACAACTCCAATGGTTCATGATTTGGTGGTCTACAAGATATATTTCTTTTATGACAGCTAAAGACAATGAAGTTCATATGCTCTGGTGTGAAGAATCTCATGGATAAGGTGGTTAGAGTTTGTGTGGTTGCTCCTGATGATTACAACATGCTTGTGGATGTCTCCTGATCATGTTCCTACCTTTGCATTGGTCTACAAGGAGTATTTTGGATCAAAGTTGAAGATTGTTCCCAGATAAGGTAGCGTGTAACCAGTCTTAGCCGACTTGGTTAATTCCAGTAATTGAGGAGATCTCTTGATGATTGCAAAAGTGTGTTGTGGCGTGGAAGACCATGTTTGAGTCCCAACTAAGGCATGGTGTGATCCGCATACATCTTTGCTATACTTAGCTTAATTTTTGTATTAGGTCAAGACCTATTTTGTAAATGTTTGTAATGCCGACCTTGGAGATTGTTCCAACGGTTGATGAATGTAATGCCGACCTTGATGTACATTCCAAGGTTGATGAATGATATATATATTTGTAATTTGGTTGTGGAAAACATGTCCTAAAGAAAAGATGCGAAGTTAAGGAAAGAAGTGTAAAAGGCAGAGCATAGCAGAGGAAGAATATTGTGCTTCAATGGAACTAAATTCAGGCATGGAATAGATGTTATCATGTCAGTTCAAAACCCTTGACAGTGAGCCTCTTTGAGCAGTGAGCTCTGGGCAGTGAGCCCTACTGGCAGTAAGCATCTATTTTTTGGTATTGAGATTTACATATATATCTTGTGGGTTAACCCCCACCGTGGTTTTTCCCTTAATAGGGTTTTCCACATAAAAATCTGGTGTCTCTTGTGTTTGATCTTGCAACTGTGTTTAAGTTTTTTATTTTATGCTTTCATGTCTTAATCATAATATTAGTGAACAAGTGATTAATGTTTAAAGTGTAGAAGTAGTTAAGGTTTTGAGACAACTAATTCACCCCCCTCTTAGTTGTTTGTGCATTTCAACAATTCCATCTCTAACATTTTAGACTATAAGGTTGATAAGAGCTTCCCATTTGTGTTTTCTTCTCATCCTATACAAAATGTAATGAATTATTTAACTTTTTGACAATTTTTTTAATTCATTTATTCATTAACCAAAATGTAGGTTGAATGATTGAATAACAAAACCTCTCGTTTGAAACTGTAGTATGATTTAATCTTAGCTTACTCATCAACCTACCAATGAGGTGTTTAAATTAGATGATGGTCTCTTAATAATTGAATTCTTTGGTAGTTTCTATTAAATAGGTTGTTTGGGTGTTGCAAAAATTGTCTATTATTGACAATTGAGTTTGTTGGTAGATACATTGATTGGATTTTATAATGGTTACATGAAAATTTTAAAATGGTGAGTTACTGTCGACTTGCAAAATTCAGCCATCAACAGGGACAAGATTTCAAGGATGAACCTTAGCCATACTATTAGTTTTGATATTTATGCACTAAAATTAAACTTTGGTGGTCTTTTACACAATTGTTAGGCTAGAAAATTTATTTAGTTTGTGTTCTTGTGCAACTACGTCATCAACTCCTTTATATTACTCTAATTCTTGCATTTCCTAATATTTTAGTTGGATGAGGTCATGCACTAATTCAATTCTATATCTCTGAAGTTGAAGGAAATGTATCAGATTAGAAATTATTGATTCAGATGTCTTACTAATATGTTAAATTTATGAATAATGTACATACCAAGGAGTTAACAAATTGGAAATATATGTAGATGATAACTCTATGTGGTGATGCTCACGTTTGATGATAATTGAATCAACAAGATAGAGTGGATGCTTGTACTTGTCTTTTAGAGGAATAACTTCATCCGACTATTATGTCGTAAAAAGTTTCCCTGTGACTTTTTACCTCCTAGTTTAGCTCCTAGGTCCCCTTAATTTCATTATGCAAGCTTAACTCTTATCTTGGAGCAATTTCCCTTGAAACCCATGTCAAATTGGGCTTAAGGGTCCACTTTAATGCTTAATCATGACCCAAATCATGCCTTAGGACTTGGGTGCCCACGCCTTAGTCCAGGCTGATTTTTCAGGACCCAAATTTAAGTTTGTCAGCATAGGACCTTTAAAAAGGTTTCCCTCTGTTGGCCTTTTCAATTTGAATTACAAAAGTTAGTGGGAATGCATATATAAGTGAGTTTATGTCTTCAATTTACAACTAGATGGATAATGCAAACTTGTGATATTGAGCTAAGGGATTTCAAAGCATTCATTGTATTGCAGAGCAGAATTGTGTTGTTGTTGTGTTTGTTTGTTGCAGATTTGGCTTCATCAATCCATCTCCTCATGGTGTGAAAGATCTTCATTTCCGTGGGGAATTCACCTCCAAGGTGACATCTATTTGTGTTTCAATCAATCTATTTCATCATTTTATTTGGCCTTTGTCCTCCAAGGACACACACTCTATCTAACAATGGTGTTAGAATACTTGAATGTCATTCCAGGGCTTGACCAAGGCAAGCTCCTAAACACCACAACCCCCAAACCACTCTCTTTGTGATTGCAGGTTACAAGTGTGGGATTTGGCAAAGTGGAGTTGCAGAGAAGCAGAGTAGAGGATAGAGATTTAGGATCTAAGAAGAAAGTGTGGAGAATCAACCCTACTAGACTAGGGCACCTGCCCCTTAGTCCTCCTGACTGGCATCTCTGGAAACTCTGAAGCAAGTTACAATCTTACACACCTCACTATTCCAAATCTACAGAAAAACTTCCCTATTAGACTTGGGCACTCGTCCTGTTCTCCCCAAAGTTTCCACCTCTAAAAACTTGAATCTTGGTATGTTTCTAATCTGTATTTAGTGTCTTTCTTTGTAATCATCTATCATATCTTTTTTGTCTGTACCTGATTTCATTACAATTAGGGTTTAAGGCTTATTGGATCTAGGGTTTGACATATCTATCAATCTAATCTATCTTTCCATATCATTCCTAAGTGACATCAACCTGCAGCTGAGTCCTCTTCATCTATAGTGACTTGGCTCAATTATTGTCCTTGAATGTTATTGTGAAAGGAGGATTTGATTGGACCCCTTTAACACTATCTTCCATCTTTCCCACCTTTTTCATATAACACCGACTAAAAGATTGATTTTTGATGTTATTCAAAATGAAATAATGCTATTCATGTTATGAATTTTTGAATGTTCTTCAAATCTAAAGTTGTGGTTTCTTTAAAACAAAAAACTAGTTGAACATACACATGTTTAGTTCACCAATATTTGAAGAACATCTTACAAATCGTGAACTAAACATCTACAAGTTGAAAAACACTATGTGTATTTCAACATGCACGTATATAGTTCATGATTTGGAAGATGTCTTTCAAATTTTTGACCTTATTAGGATACCTACATTGGCAATCGAATATTATGTGAATCAATGTTGGTGAAGAAAATTGCATGTTGAAACACACATTATGTATTTCTACATGGATGTGTAAAGTTTGTTATTTCTAAGATGTCGTTCAAATTTCTAACATTCTCAATGGAAGCATAATATGAACCTCTATTTTAGATATATAGTCATTCATGATTGATGGGAGTAAGAGCAGTTTTATGTTGTTATAAGCTCGCGAGTTTGAAGCTTTTTATCTTGTTGAGAGGGTGCTAGAACTTGTTGATAATAAAAAAAGGTCTAAAATGAGTGATTCTCTTGCTGGAAACCACAATAATTTTGTTGTTTTTACCTTGTCAAGAAATTGTGGGAGGAGAAGCTTGATTCAAAGGGTATCGATGTTTTAGCTAGGCCAACATGGCATTAGGTAGATCAACAATTAATGCATTTTATTCTGGATCTTTCAAGCTAAATGACCAACATCAAAAGCTCTCCTTTGAAAGAATAATATGATTTAATCATAGCTTTCTCATCAACCTACTAGCAAGGTGTTTTAACTACGTGAAAAACTCTACTTGCTCCCTAGATCAAACACTATATGAGCTTTGGAAAGGCATCTTGAGAATGTGAGGTAGTGTTGAATAATTGTTTTGGTGCTAGAAAGATTGCATATTATTGATAGTTGAGTTCATTACTATGTACGTTGATTGGTTTTTGTAGCCATTCTAAGCATGAATTTTAAAACAATATAAAATTTCCTATTCTTTGGAATAAATGGAAACCTAAGATTGAGTGGAGACCCTTCAGAGCTTGTTATTCATGGGCAAATGGTGTGCCTTTGAGTGCCAATGATGGGGGAAAGATGAGATTGGATTTTTGCAGTTAGATATTGGATTATTAAATGTCAGTTTCTTGGTTTTTCTATGAAGGGTTACATGTTGTAGGACTAATGTGACTGGCTAAGTTTGCCAATTGTTGTCTTAACTATCTTAGTTTCTCAATCATAATGTGATTTGGTCTTGAGGGTCCTATTGTGGTATACCTTATTTTTCCTTTGCGAGCATTTACATTAGTAGAGTTTAGATTTAATTTCACATAATGAGGAAGGCAAGGACACACATGTAATAACAACCTAAGCTAGTCAAGTGGGTGTACAACCCTAAAGTGGCCCATAAATATACCTCAAAGGAACAAGTGGGTAATCTTAGGGAATGTTATTTTCCCAACACCACTACATGATTGTGAAAAAATGGTTTGTAAGGTAGTCTAAACAAGCTCACTCGGGGAGTCCTTGATGTACCTTGTACTACATGAGTCCTAAATCCATGATACAAGGGTGTTGTTTGAGGCATGGGTATTGGTGGATAAAACCACCTCACTTCACGATGCACTTAAAACACACAACCACTTAGCCAAAAATGACAACTCCTCCTTGGAATTTATATAGCCCACTAGAACAAAGGCTTTAGCCAATGTTTGGTGATGAAATCCAAGTCATTGAACCCCTACGAAAAACAAAATAAAAGTCCAAATTATTTTTGATTTCCAATATCACTGTATGGTGTGAGGAAAGAACATACGTAGCTGGACTAGGTATACACAAATGATCAAAACATGTTTTATTCTCAAGATCACTCTATAGTGTAGGAGAAGAGCATACATGGTTTAGATCACACATATAGACAAAAACAAGCAATAATAAAATAAATTCAAATATTGATTATGATTTTTAGTTCATCTAATTTCTAGTCTTCATGTAACATAGTTGCAAATAATATGTTAGTTGTTTTGAAATCTAGGTCTTTGCGATATGATATTCATTGCACTAAAATAAAATTAGGAACAAAAATAAATCCCTGCAAAATAATGTCAATCATGAACTACAACTTTTCATCATTTGAGAAACAAATGTTGTTTTAACATAAATCACATTATACTTGCCACACAAGACATGTCGTCGAATGCAAAGTCCACTAAATTAAAAAGATAGTAAAGAGTAAAAGAGAACAAAGGTTCAAATGTATAGTGGCCTAATGTGTTGCATCCTTTAAATGAAATTAAGTCACTAAAAATTAATGGGTGATAGAATTAGTTTAGATTAAGCCTCATTTATATTCTTTGGTAGTTTGTATTAAATAACTAATTGGGTGCTAGAATCTATCTATTATCAACATTTAAGTTCATTGGTATATACATTGATTGGTTTTTGTACAAGTTAATGTGGTGGAAGAAAATGCAGGTTGAAACACACACTATGTATTTCAACTTGCACATGTTTAGTTTATCATTTCTAAGACGATAGTCTAGTTATTGTTTATAAAAAACATGTAGGTTAAAAAACAATCTACTAGTATAAGTTTAGTTTTTGATTTCTAAATAATAAAGAAAATAATTTATTGTATTTAAAACTATTTTATAATTTGTTGCCATCAAGAAAAAAATATTTAAACTTGATAAAATCACACATGAAACATATATATCAAACTAGGATTTAATAGAGGCATACCCAAATCAAATTAAGCCTCAGTCATTCAATGTTGTAAAACTCATTTCCACCTATTCCTTCTCCTGCATAGAAAACCAAAAAATATTAAACATTAAACAATATAAATTTTACAGTTACTTTATTGACCCAGGCTAAATATGTTAAATTGAATGACTAAAACCACATATTTATAGATAGTTCTATTTCATTAGATCTCATCAAAAGAGCATCTTGGAATCATTTGGAACACACATCACTTGCACATGTAGAAATCAAAAGCAGAAAAAGTATTTAAAGCATTATTGGCTATATTATGTGAACTTCCTTATGCATTGCATTATCAATTAACATGCTTATAGATTTTGTACAACTCATAAGGAGTTTGACTAGTAATGAGGAAAACCAAGGTCTTATATTTATCGTACTACAAATCCCACTATGGTTGACAAAAACATCATTTTTGAGCAACAACTATATAAGTCAAAAGAATGTTGTAGAAGGTTGCTTTGATAATAGACAAGGTCATAACATTAGGAAAAAACCATATGGCACAATCTAGTCCTAGACTAGGTCACTTCACATGACCCAATCTTGCATTTGAACATTATCATAGAAAGATTCATCATAGGTTGCACATTACAAATCCAAAATCAATCTTCAATTTTATTGCAATAGTAGGGGAATTATTTTTCAATATTAGCTAAAGATACTAATAAAATTGAATATTTACCCTTTTTTGAATATAATCAATTATATTTATTGTCATTAATTTAACTTTTATGTTTTCTTCCTTTTTCGCTACTTTTTTTTTATCCCATTGTATTTATTGAACTGTTGGTGTTATATTTTCTTCACCTTGGATATGTATCTTTCCCAATTGTGATATTGCACTATTGAAAAAGTTTACTTACGATATTAGTAATATTTAATTTTCCTAAATGTTATTTTTAAAGGTTGGTGGTTATTTACATATTCCATATTCTTAAAATGAAAAAAATGAATAGTTATAAACAATAGCAAATAATATTTAAACCCTAAATAAATGACAACAAAATTGTTAACAATAGTAAATATGTCATTTTAGGAATAGATCCCAATAGAATATAATTGCTTCATTTGTTATGTTTTCATTAAGCTTTAAACTCTATTTATTAAATAGTATTTTCAATTTCAACAAATAAAATTTATTTAAATTGTTAGTTACAAGCTTTTAATAACCAAAATGTAATAACTACAAATTCATAATAAACATGTAAATATATTTACTTACACCAGTTTTTTTTAGATTATTTAAGTTAGGAGTAAGGGCCCTCTCCCTTTTACTGATATTACAAATAAAAATTACATTTTCATTCACTGATTGTGGCCAAAGGAATTTAACCATACGTAATGACATGATAGAAGGCAACATGCCTAAATTCATTACATAACAATTTTATAACAAAGTATGATAATGATAGACAATAACATGACCCAACTTTCCTAATAGACTATAAAGTGAACCCGTTCAAACATTTATAAATTCCTAATAGACTAAGAAAGGCATAAATTTGAAAGACATCTTAGAAATCATGAACAAAACATGTGCAGGTTGAAAAACACAACGTGCATTTCAACTTGCAAATTTCTATAGAAAATGAAGTCATAACACAACAAATCAAATGTAATAATTCATACACAACCCTATAGAAACATAAAATTAGGAACCACTTTAGTTGGGAAGCACATAGCTCCATTACATGAAGAGAAAGGTTGTGAAATTTGTCAATGCCTTTTGAGATGATCTTGAATGACAACTCTTATCAACGCCACTGACCTCAAATCAATAACGCATTATCTACATTTTTGCAACACGTTATGAGTCAACTAAGAGAGGCATAAATTTGAAACACTTATTAGAAATCATGAATTAAACTTGTGCAAGTTGAAAAATACAATATATATTTCAACTTGTAACTTTCTATAGAAAATAAAATCGTAACATAGTAAATCAAATGTAATAATTTCTACACAACCTTGAAAAAACATAAAATTAGACAACCACTTTAGTTGGGGTGCACATAGCCCTATTACATGAAGAGAAAGGTTATGAAATCCAACCATGCCATTGAGATAACCTTGAATGACCACAACTCCTTCCATCAATGCCACTGACCTCAACTCAATGTGATGTTGTCTACGTCTTTTCAACACATTATGATTCAATATACAAGTCAACTAAGAAAGGCGTAGATTGAAAAACATCTTAGAAATCGTGAATAAAATGTGTGCATGTTGGAAACACAATGTGTATTTCAACCTACAACTTTGTATAGAAAATGAAATCATAACACAACAAATCACATGTAATAATTTCTACACAACCCTATAAAACATAACATTAGGCAACCACTTTGGTGTGGGTGCACATAACTCTGGTACATCAAGAGGAAGGTTACGAAACCCAACCATGCGTTTGAGATAACCTTGAATGATGACATCTCCTTTAATCAACACCACCAAACTCAACTCAATACTACATTGTCTACATCTTTTGAACACATTATGAATCAATATAGGAGGCAAGTAAGAAAGACATAAATTTGAAAGACATCTTAGAAATCATGAACTAAACTTGTGAAAGTTGAAAAACACAATGTGTATTGCAACCAACAAAATTATATACAAAATCAAATCTAATAATTTCTATACAACCCTACCAAACATAAAATTAGGCAACTCGTTTAATTGGGGCTATACTTTGGCGTACAAAGCTCCATTTATTAAGAGAAAGGTTGTGAAATCAGATAAGGGATTCTATGGAAGAGAGGATCAATGTCTGGAGGCCTTGTTTTATTTCAATTTGAAAATAAAATAAGGCCTCTAGACATCCATGATTTTCCAAGCAAGTGATTAAGTTGATGGGTTATGCAGACCCAATTGGTTTTACCTATAAGGGCGTCCAAAAGTTCAGATATCTTGTAGACCCAGGGGGGCCCATGAGAGCCATTGAGGAAATAACTCAAACAATTTCACAGAACCCATGGATAAACCTTCCATTTGTAGAATTCAACAAAAATTCTCTACCATATACTTTCAACGAAAATGCTCTACTATATAGTTACAACATGATAGGGCATAAGGGAAAGGAAATAACTATTCTCCATACAAAATAAGATATGATATGACACGAGTAAAATTTGTTTTTGACATGAATTTAGCTCTACTTTTCACAATTTCAACAAAATATCTTGACATTGCACGTTGACATAGAGTAGATTAACCTACCTAGAACAATTATCATCGGCTACAACTTGTTTTTGGATTTTGGTCACTTGCAACTCATCCCTCGTCAAGCTGGTGGAACAATTATCATCGGCTACAACTTGTTTTTGGATTTTGGTCACTTGCAACTCATCCCTCGTCAAGCTGGCGGAGTCATCTACAATATGGTTCAACTGTAGATTAAAAAATGAAAGAAAACATACATTTGAAATTCCAACGAAGTGTGGGTCCCATTGTGTCATTAGCAGGAAAGGGACCATGGCTAGCAAGACATTGTAATGGAAAACAACAAGTAGTAGTTGTTAAACATAACAACTACGATGGGTCCCATCACCGATGCTATTTTGTATAGAGAATATGGTCATGATGTATGTGGCATTCTATTTTGTATATTACGATGTCTTAAGTAGGCATGCTATTTTGTATGGAGAATAGCTCTTCCTTTTCCATGGCCTTTTTTTCTTTACGCTAAGAGGTGTAACTACAGTGGCAACACTAAGTGAAATGGTGTGAGTGTGTTAAGAAAAACAACTTTCGAAACATTAAAAAAATAGTAGTTGACAAATGCAACATTAATAATTAAAACATATATAAAACATAAATGTTTGAAAGTCTCCGAAAACAACTAAAAATAAAATCACTAATTACAAAGACAGAAGCAAAAAATAAAAACAAGAAGCAGCAAAATCAATAATCAATGAAAATCACATGTATGAATTTCATGATTTGCTAGAATAGTGTGTTAATCTGTATGCATAAATCATTTCATATTGCTACAATATTAAAAAATTCAAATTCATTGGTAAAATATTAAAAAGAATAAATTGTACATTTCATTTTGTTTTCTATACTATTAAAAGAGTTATTTATCAAAATTTTGTGTTGTATAATATGTAATTTTATTTAGTTAGGGTTTGAATTTTTTTCAATTTTATTAATCAATCCTTTTATTTTTAATATAGATTAAGACTTTCTTATTTTAAAAATATATGTAAACAAATAACCTAAAGTTTCTAGCTTTTGCAGCGCTATAATATTTACTTTGAGATGCTTTAAAAAAACATATCTTAGAGAACTAACTTTGAAAAAAATGGAAAAACAAAAAAATATAATATTAACCTACAGTTGTATAATTTGTAATTTAATTTAGTTACGGTTTGAATTTTTTTTCAGTTTTATTAATCAATGCTTATAATATTAACCTACAGTTGTATAATATATAATTTAATTTAGCTACGGTTTGAATTTTTTTCAGTTTTATTAATCAATGCTTTTATTTTTAATATAAATTAAGATTTTTTATTTTAAAAATATATGTAAACAACTAACCCTTACCATAAATTTATGGCACTATAGTTTATTAGGTTTAGAATTCACTCAACTCTATATGTATTAAAATGAAACCCTAATAAAATATAATGTTGTAAAATATTACTTTACGACACTCTATTTTTATAAAACATGAGCCATGAAAAAGAAATAAATTAAATTTTATTATGTAGAAAATACAATAAAATTAAATTGATGCCTCCATAGTAAAATCTATAAAATATAACTTCTGTGATTGTTGAATATATTTTTCTCCTTTTTTTTGCTTCGTAAGATTATAGATTATATTGATTTGAAAAAGAAGTATACATTTCTGGCTGCATATTGTTTGCAATTATCTCTTATTCTTTCTATACTGGATACTACTTGACCACGCAGGGTCTCCATTATGCAAAAAAATGGCCATGTAAGGCCTACCAACTATCTAGGGGTACAATACCAAAATTTGGCCTATCGGCCATCAGATTATATAGCTATAGGGGAGAAACCAAAACCCTACACAAACATCTTTCCCTATGCTGAACTGAAACCAGAGTAGAGAAACAAACATCCGACTACAACTAGCATAGTTATTAATCAAAACCAAGATTTGCCACCCTTACCCTGAAGCCTTCTAACCAGTTGAAGGAGCCATCATGCGGTTCAATCTATAACAGCTTCAACAGAAAATCCACCCCCGCCATGTTGGAGTTCTTGGTAACACTGAGAGGAGAGGTGTATCAATGTTATAGAGAACAAATCAAATTTTCACACTTTATGATGATTTGAACATCAGACATGAACATTTACTATGAACATATAACTCAAATAACAAATAACAAAATAATAATATGAGGCAGAGGACAAATAGCATAACACAGAGATTTTTAGGAGTGGAAACCCTCTAGGGTAGATAACCACTCAATGAAAATGCCTCACTGACTTATGTAATAAACTTGCCAAACTGGCTACAATCATTTCTGCCTCACTGGATTATAATTGAATCTCACTAATTATAGGCCTCATTGGCTTACAACATTGCCTCACTGGCATATAACATTCATTCCACTAAAAATGGTTTCTAGGAGCGCCCACTCTCTGCATACAAAAAGATAAATACAAATACAGAGGGTTACTCTATTTCTCTTTGTCCAGTACAACTGCTCTGATCTAACATCAATGATAATGCACTTGGTCCTTTATTCTCAACATTACATCAGGCGTATACACAACAACTTACAATTCCTATTTAAAGCCATTTTTTATACATTTCATAATGTCTTCCTCTTCTCATGAAATAGTTTAAAGAGATAACCGTTTCCATAAAATTGTTTCAGGTAATAACTGAATATTAAACCATAGTTTAGGGTCAAACTAACCCTTCCAGTTATAATTGACATGAAATCCATAACTATCATGTGACTAAGAAAAGGAGTAAACAATGTGTCATTGCTGCCTCAAAATGTTATTATCATCAAAGTATGATCTGTGCATCACATAACTAAAGTTAATTGCTCAACGCAGTTGTAGCACATAACACTGGTTATATGATCACCATATTTAAAGCAACAAAAAACTATTAACACTATCCAAATAAAACATAAACCTTTTCACTCTCCATAAATCAATATAGTGCCACCAAATCATAGTTCTGATAGAATCATAACAAATATAATCTGGTTGTTTAAGAGAGTATTAGATCAAACTGAACCACAATTTTGAATTCTTTCCTTAATGTACAAATATAACTGAAACCATATTACAACAGATGTAACCAAATCCGTATTACCACAGGTGTTACGACATCACAAAAAAACTGAGCCCTCAACAAATTCAAAATGGGTATGACAGAAAAAGTATTTTTGAAAGCAATGTTATAAAACCCCAACTCCCTGGTCGACACAATAATCACAAGTCATAGTATGTACATAATGCTGTAAAACTGTCACAAGATTTGTGACCCCATGCCCTAGCAATGGGTAACACTTTGACCAAAACAACAAACCCAAGTGTGGTTTCTAGGATAAACCCTTACGGAACAATTTTTGAATGTAGACAATAAAGAAACCATGGTAAAGACCTTTCTCAGGATAGCTCCAAACAACCCCTGAAATACCCATAGTATGCCCTAGTGATAGGGTTCGAAGACACAAAATAATGAACCCATAGATAGAAATGTAACTTTGAAACATGACAATGGATAAGACAAGACCAAGTCGACATGACATGTAACCATAAAATAGAAAGACAAATGTCATTAACATGAGTATTAGACTTAGAGTTTTACCAGAATGATATTACCACTTAAGAAGCATCACTATAAAGTCAACACCACTTTGAATGCTACTGTCATGAAAATCTGAAACCATTTTCTACCAAGACCAGTCATCAACCACCTCCTTCTCCAAGTTTCATCAAGCCCTAAGTCAGATGTGAGATCAAAATCATGTTGTTTGCAAAGTGATAACATTTAGGGCAACACAATCATTATGTTGGTGTCTTCAATAAATTTTACCTTTGCAAGTAAAAAAAAACATTATTGTGTCGATGTTAAACCTCATAATATCCTTGGTCCTCAATGCTACTAAAAACACATGTCATTCAAGAAATATGTCAGTGTTAAAAACATAGCTCTTATTCATATGAGTATAATGCTCTTCACAATGCCTTGTCCTTGCAAAATGAAGTTCGCCTCACCACATACCCTATCATGAAGATTAAACATGATGACATGTATCATGGGCATGAAGATGTGTCAAAGTGGTGCCAAAGTATAGCCAAGGTGCATTAACTATCAACATAATGATATGATACCAAACCAAGAACATGCCAACTATATAGATCACTGGTAGGTACCAATACTTATAATTGTTGTCCTGTAGAGCATGAACTAACAACTACAATAATGAGATCATAATGATACCATACCAAGGATACCATTACATGCTACACATCATATATCAACTAAAGTGAGTATACAAATCCAACCATGATAATGAACCATATACAAGGAAAGTGCCAACTAATGAGCATTGTTACACATCATAAATACCAACAACCAATGTGTCAAGCATATGTCAACATCAAATGCTAGGAACTATGAAGATCACTGGATACTATGTCAACATGCCACTATGTCATGAGTACAAATGCCACTACCACTATGCTAGCATGATACAGAAAGATAATGTCATGAATGCCCACTATCTAGATCACAACAACAACAATTGAAGAACAATAAACTGAACTGCAATGTGAAAGAGAATCAACTGAACTAAGCATGGGCCAACAACATAATCACTGTATTTCCAACTAAGCCAACAATGTCAATATATGCCTTGCATTATGATGTCATAGTGCCAACATTAGATATATGCCATCAAACACCATATCCAACTAAGAGAGATTATGTCTTTGACATCAAGGACAACACGCCACAACTTGTTCTTTGTGCAGAATGAGCGACCAGCCTTTAGGGTTTAGTAAAAAGGGAAAATAATGAACCACTGCCACATCATCCTCTAGTAGATGAAAATCTGTAGGCCTAGGGATGCTCATTCCTGGCTCGACTGTCTTGAGAATATCTGCCACTCCCACAAGCAAGTTGTCAATGAAAATTTGTCTTACTAAAAGACCAGTTTTCTCCTTTGAAATGCTAGTGTCTAACATGGATTCCATGAACTAGGACACAATTGAAGTGTCGACTCGGTAGAATTCACACTCCTCCAGAAAATTTTTGCCCAAGATGACCTTCACTGCCAACATAATGAAATCGTCAGTTAAGCACAGAATCCTCTTGAGTCTATGATCAGTCACCAGACCCTTGAAGGCGAGTTGCCTCACTACACTCTCCACTTGAGTGGGTGTATCCATTTCCAAACAGACCAATCCTTCCGTCGAAATCCTCATAATAAAACCAGACCCGCCCGCCATTGAAAATAAAAGATATTGGTAAAAAAACCCCTACACTAGGCTTCTCTAAATAAATAGAAATGTCTTCTTGAATCTTCCTAGCAAAGCACGATTGAAGGCACATGAAAATGGAGGCAGCTTGCCTTGAAATGAAATCGCGCTATGATTGAAATGCAAGTCGTGGCTTTATTAATGACCTTCCCCTCATTACACTTTTGCCATCCTTGTCACATCAAGCCTTCTTATCCAAGTCACTTGCCACCTAGGCATCCTGGCTGGCAAAACAAGACCCTGGTCCTTCCACACTTGTTGTGTGGAAGGACACCCACCCATCCACCCACAAGATCTTGCCTTTTCTAGAGTAATCCATCTATGTTCACTGTTTCTCTGATCTGACTGCCATATGCCCCCAAATTTGAGAGAGCATATGCTTCTTTGTTACCTTCTCTAAAAACATGTTTGATTTGGATCAAATCAAAAGAATCCACGAGGTTAATAATCTGATCCAGCAAGGCATTAAGTCTCCAATTAACCATTTTCCTAGTTCTCAGACCATTGATAATCAACAGGGAATCGCCTTCAATTCCTAATTTTTTGATTATGAGATCTAACAATAATCTAAGCCCTAGAATAACTGCTTGCAGTTCTGCTTCATTGTTCGTTCCTTCTGGTAATCTTTCTGCCAGCCTCCCTACCATTCTCTCTTTCAAATCTCTAACAATGTAGCCAACACCTGAAATCCCTGGGTTTCCACTTGAGGCCCCATCGAAGTTTAACTTATGCTACCCTTCTTCCGAGGGAGTCCATCGAACTGCTTCTCTTTCTGCTCTTAAGGAGACCTTCTTGTCTGTAGCTATGGAAGGAGTTATTAGTCCTTTCCAAATTTTCTTCATCTCTGCATCCCAAGAGGAGAAACTCTTTTTCCCCCCACATCCATCAGATAGTCTTTCATTCATTACTTCCACTATCTTTGCCTCTAATTTGTTTAGGAAAGTGTGGATAGGGATCTCCTTCTCTTGAAAGATTCTCCAATTTCTCTCCTTCCAAATTTCCCTCAAGAGTAACGAGGGGCTGATTGTCCATAGTCCTCCAAGTATTGATTCCTTATAGAGAAGAGGCCAGGAGACTAAGGTTTCCAAAAGGTGCTCAGGAAAAGCAGAGACCCAGTTTAACTTAAGCTTTAACCATGCCCAACATTTAGCTGAGAAATCATAATTAAGAAGGAGGTGATCTGCTGACTCTTCATCCTGCTTACATAGTACACATATGGAGGGTCCTGCAAATCTCATTTTCTTAAATCTATCTGCAGTTAGGATTCTACCATTTGAAGCCGCCCAGGAGAACAAACTTGCCTTTGGAAGACACAATTTATTCTAGCATAACGAAGTTGGCAAGCGAAGATCATTCACTGGGGAGACTTTAAGAGCTTTATATCCCTCCTTAACACTGTATTTGCCTGAAGGGGTTACATCCCACCTCAACAAATTTGACCCTGCACTTAAAATCATCCTTCAGTTTCTCAAAACTTCTTCCAGGGTTGACGCTACTCTATCCTCCAATTCCAGTGTCCTTATGTCCTTCCATCTGGTTCCTACTCCCCCGCCTGGAAGGGGCTCAAGGTAATCTCTAACTTTGTCCCCCCACCTCTGTTTAGCAATCTCTCTAGCTGCTTCTAGTTCTTTCTTTTCTACTAAAATGGAGTGACCATTCCACGAATCCTCCCAGAATAAAGCTTTACTTCCATCCTTGATCTCCCATGTTAGATGATTGATGATTAAAGCTCTACAATTGCTGATAAAGTTCCAAATTCTTGAGCCCCTGTGTAACTGCCTCATGGTGAAAATACTATTCTCTGAATCTTCTAAATATTTCGCTCTCACAATCTTAACCCATTTTAGATCTTGTCTCAAATGAATTTCCTATACCAGTTTAGCTCCTAGGGCTACATTCTGTTCTGCCAACTTTTTCAAGCTAGTCCCATTCGCTTCTAAAGGGTCATAGATCTGAGACCATTTGATTACAGGATATTTATTCTGATCTGAATTACCCTGCCAAAAAAAATCTCATTTTCTGATTTAAATCCACGAAGGCTACTCTTGCCAACGAAAAACATGACATCATGTAAGTGGAAATTGCTGTAATGATAGCCTTTAGTAGAGTCAATCTACCTACCCAAGAAATCCACTTGTTTTTCTAGGATGCTAATCTATTTTTTGTTCTTTCAATGAGCCCATCCCAAAGCTTGTCGAGCCTAACCCCTTTTGCCAATGGCAGAACCAAGTATTTGCAAGGGAGTTCCCCTTTCCTAAACTTCAAAATTCTAATAATCCTATTTTTAGCTATGTTGCTTGTATTAAAAAAGAAAACTTCTGATTTCAAATGACTAACCTCTTGGCCCAAAGCTGAGGAGTATAGGTCCAAGATTTGAATCAAATAACTGGCTTCCCCTTCCTTGGCTGCCGCAAACAACATGGTGTCATCGGCAAACTACTGATGGGTAACTTCTGGTTCATGTTGAGTAATCTGAATCCCCTGAATTCTACCTTCTCCTTTTGCCCTCAAGCATTGTCTTCCCAGCGCTTCCGCCATTAGGATAAAAAGGAAAGGGGACATCAGGTCTCCCCGCCTGAGCCCCCAAGAGGACCCAAAGAAACCTTCGGGGGAGTCGTTTACCAAAACTAAGAACCTGGGACTGGCTACCCATTCAAAGATCCAATTCTACCAAGAGATATCAAGCCCAAAGGCTTCTAACACTTTGAAGAGAAACCTCCAATTTACTTTATCATAATCCTTTTTCATATCTAGCTTGACGAGCATTGCTAGATTTTTATTTCTCTGGACTGAATGAATGGCTTCCTAGGCTATTATCACCCCATCCAAAATAGACCTACCTGGGACGAAGCCAGTTTGCTCTTTAACAATGACTTCGAGCAAGATCAATTTTAGCCTATTAACTACTATCTTGGCTAATATTTTATACAAAGTATTACATAGGGCAATAGGTCTAAACTCCTCTAGAGATTATGGCTTGTCCTTTTTTGGAATGAGGGCTAGAAAGGTATTGCTTATCTCTTTTAACACCTTCCCTAAATTCCTGGAATCCTCGATTGCATCCATGATCTCCTTTCCTTGAAACTCCTAGCACTTTTGGAAGAAAGTTGCCAGGAATCTATCGAGCCCTAGAGCTTTATCCGGGTGAAGTCCGAAGAGTGCTTCTTTTATTTCTACTTCTGTGAATTTACTAGTCAGAAATTTGTTATGTTCTTCTGAAACCAGTCTAGGGATGCCTTGTAACAGAGACTGTTGGCTTTCCAAGTTTGACCCCTCTCTATCAATTAGTAGATTTTCAAAAAAAGAGACCACCTCTTTGTTGATATCTTTCCAACTTGTCTAGAAGGTTCCCACCTGTTGTTCTAATCACATAAATTCTGTTAATTTCCCTACTGGCTTTAGTGGAGTTGTGAAAAAATTTGGAATTCTTGTCTCCTTGTTGCAAGTATGAGCCTAACCGGTGTTGTCATTGATGTCAACATACTCCTATTGGATTGATGTCAAGGATTGGATGAGCTGTGTGCTAAGGATATTGAGAAAATTAGTCCTATCAGAAACAGAGAAGAACAGTGAAGATAGTGAAGCTCTATGAAGTGAAGATCCTAGCTAGATGAAGATCAGAGAATGCGTATCAAAGGGTTTGTAGATATGTGTCTAAATATGATCCAGTCAAGATTTGAGAGGTCCGCATGAAGATTTGAAGAAGTTATGGCCATATGAGTAAAATTGGTTCTGGCAGCTATTCAGAGGTGACGAAGTGACACAAATAGGTCCGGTGAGATCCAGAAATGCAATATCTTGTTCTGTGGATTTGGTGGAATGTTTAGGAAGCCAATGTGAATTGACAACTCAATTGGTTCATGGTTTGGAGGTCTGCAAGCATTTATTCTAATGTGACAGTGATGACAGACTATGTTCTTGAGGTTCCAGATGAAGATGCAAATGATTTCAGTAAGTAGAAGTGGTGTGGATGTTCTTGGTGATTCAGGCAAGCTTGTGGGGGTCTCTAGATTGTGTCTAGTTCATGTTGGCGGTATGCATTGAAGATTGAGCTCGTAATTGAAGATTTACTCTTGGGTGATGGTGTTCTTCCTAATCATGGCCGACCAGATGTTTTACACATCTTGCAGATGATCTTGAAGATGTTTTGTAAAGCATGGCGTGTTCCTCAAAGAAGATTGAAGTCCCAAATATGTGTGGCCGACAGTGTGGTGATGCGCATGAAGTTTTGTAATAAGTCAAGTTGTATTTGTGTAATTGCTCTATAATAAAATAAAGTATGTATTGTGCCGACTTGGATGATTATCCCAAAGTCGATGTCTTGTATAAATAAGATTTGTGAAGTCATTTCAAAGTATCCTTGGTGAAGATGAGAGAGTGGTAGAGAGGAGAAGAGTGAAAAATAGAGCAAAAGTCTTGAGCGTAAATGGAATTGTCTCAAGCATGGTGAAGATGCTAATCTCCAATTCAAGTATGTAATATTTATATTATTATTCTGTAGACAGTGTGTCTCCTATAGGCAGTGGGCCTCTTGTGAGCAGTGTCCTTAGGCAGTGAGCCCTAATTGGCAAGTGCCATTTTGTTCTTCTTATTCTTTTAATAGAGAATACAATCTTGGATTAGTCACCCGTGGTTTTTACCTTAACTGAGTTTTCCACATAAATTCTTGGTGTCATATGTGTTAATGTATTTTTGCTCTTGAGATATTGAATTGTGCTTCCATTATTAAATCATTATTATGCTGTAGAAATATAAGAAGGATTTAAGTGTTTACAGAAAGGAAAGTTTTTGGCGACAACTGATTCACCCCCCCTCTTAGTTGTTTGTCGTAAAACCAACAATTGGTATCAGAGCTAAGTTCCTCTAAAAGGAGCTTAATCACTTGAGGAGATCCAGGATGTCTTCCTACAAGAAGGATAGTCCGAGGTTTGATGGAACTAATTACACTCTTTGGAAAAGCCGCATGGAATGTCACTTGCAATGTATGGGAATGCAATATTGGACCATGACTTCAAAGAAGTATGTTCCTCCAAAGAATGGTCCGACAAATGTAGATGGAATCAGAGATGCTGAAGATAATCTTTGAGCTAAAGAAGCTTTATTAAGTGCCTTATCTGATTCAAAGCTAACAAATGTTATCGATTTAAAAACTGCATATGAGATTTGGGCAAAGCTGGAACTTCTGCATGAAAGAGGCAAATATGTTAAATGTGCCAAGCTACAAAGTCTGAAAGGAAAATTTAAAAATCTGAAGATGAATGAAGATGAGAATATCACTACATTTATGCCAAAAGTAAATGAGCTTGTTTGTGGCATTAGGTGTGCTGGTGGAACCTTGGATGAAGATGAGATTGTTGCCAAAGTTCTCAGATCCCTACCTCTTGCTTACAAACACAAGGTTGCTACTATTGAAGAATTTGGATCTTTATCAAATATCACAAGAGATCAATTGGTTGGAAAATTAGCTGCATTTGAATTGGCTGAGTTTGGAGATACACCCCCCAAGAAGGAATCTGAATTCAAAGCTAGTGCCTCTATAAAAGGTAAACAAAGGTATGATCTAGGAGAGAACTCCTCAAAGAAACTATCATGGTATGAAAAAACAAGAAAAGATCTGGAAGAAGATGAGGTAGAAGCTACACAACTTGAAGCCCTTATTGCAAAAAGACTGCCAAGAGGATTTGGTAAGTATGAAGGAAAATTGCCCTTCAAATGTTTCAACTGCAACAAGATTGGTCATTTTGCCTCAAGGTGTCTGAAAAATTTTTCAAAGACAAATCCAAATAGATCAAGATTCCAAAAGAAATGTTACTACGTTCATGAAGATGAGGATGATGAACGAGTAACAGATGATGAATCAGAGACAAAAAACAAATCCGGAAGTGACTGGGTGTTTATTGCCATCAAGGAAGAAGATCCAATGCCCACTGAATCTGTCAATCATAAACAGGTAGAAAGAGCTTTGGCTGCTAAAGTTGAAGAAAAGGATGAATGGGTCATTGATAGTGGATGCTTCCACCATATGATTGGTGACAAAAATAAGTTCATAGATCTAGAAAGATATGAAGGAGGAGTTGTAAAATTTGGTGATAATTATGCTGGCAGAATCAGAGGCAAAGGAACTATTTCTTTTGATGGAAAGAACAAAACCAGTAATGTACTGTATGTTGAAGGTTTGAAGCACAATATTCTCAGTGTTGGGCAGTTGGTGGACAAAGGCTATGATCTTCAATTCAAAAATGGAAAATGTAAAATCTTTGAAAGTTTTGGAATAGAGATTGCATCTGGTATTCAAACAAAAGGTAACATCTTCCACTTGGTTGGTACAGGAAAAAGTTGTTTATTTGTTCAAATTGATCAGATTTGTTGTGGCATAGGAGAATGTGTCATGTAAATTTTGATAACATCATCAAGATAAGAAATACTCAGGCTGTAAGAGATCTTCCAAGACTGGTGAAACCTACTAACAGTTTGTGCAAAGAATGTTAGTTGGGTAAGCAGAGCAAAGTCACATTCAAAAGTAAGGAACAATCTTCTACTGGATTGTTGGACTTAGTACATACTGATCTATGTGGACCGGCAAGAATTAGGAGTTTGCAAGGTGATAGATATTTCATGTTACTAATTGATGACCATTCTCAGATAATGTGGGTGACTTTCCTGAAAGAGAAATTTGAGGCTCTTGAGAAATTCAAAATATTCAAGGCTATGGTAGAGAATGAAACTGGGTTAAACATAAAATGTCTTAGGTCTGATAGAGGTGGAGAATTCACATCTGGAGAGTTCATAGAATTCTATGAGAAACATGGGATAAAAAGATAGTTATCTGCTCCAAAGAATCCACAGCAGAATGGAGTAGTGGAGAGAAAGAACCAAACCATCCAAGAAGCATCTAAAACCATGATGATGGAGGCAAATGTTCCTCAAATCTATTGGAGAGAAGCTGTAAGCACTGCTGTCTATACTCTAAATCAAGTACAAATCAGAAGAAATACTGGTAAGACCCCTTATGAACTCTGGTTTGGCATCACTCCCACTGCAAAGTATTCATAGTCTTTGGTAGTAAATGTTACATTAAAAGAGATGAAAACCTTGGAAAATTTGATGCTAGAAGTGATGAAGGAATATTCTTGGGTTATTCTACTTAAAGCAAAGCATACCAGTGTTATAACAAGAGATTGAGAAAGATTGTAGAAAGTACAAATGTGAAGGTTGATGAAGGCATTGAAAAACCCTCAAGGTTTTATGAATATGAAGAAGATGATCAAAATGATGTTTTGGTCCAAGAAGTTCAAGCCCCTTATGAAATTAAGATCCAGACTGATCTGGAGAATCCTAGAATACAGGAAGAAGAGATAAGTTTGAGTGAACCTATCCAAGATATAGTAGTGCAAGAAATTCCCAAAACTCCTAGGTATGTAAGACTAAATCATTTTAAAGACCAGATCATAGGTGATAGAAGCAAAGGTGTTCAAATAAGAAGAAAGATTGCTTAAGACTCAGAAAAGTATTGTTTGATTTCAAAGATTGAACCAAAAACAATAAGTGAAGCATGCAATGATGAAAGCTGGACTAAAGCAATGGAGGAAGAGTTGATGTAGATTGAGAAAAATCACACTTGGGATCTTGTTCCCAGACCTAGAAACAAAAATGTGATTGGGACCAAGTGGGTCTTCCGGAATAAACTAAATGAAGATGGTGAAGTAGTTAGAAACAAAGTCAGATTGGTCTGTAAGGGTTATTCTCAAGTAGAAGGAGTTAACTTTGAAGAAACTTTTGCTCCGATGGCAAGAATTGAAGCAGTCAAATTATTTCTTGCTTTTGCTGCCTTCAAGGATTTCAAAGTATATCATATGGATGTCAAGTTTGCCTTCCTGAATGGTGACTTGGAAGAAGAAGTATACATTGAGCAACCTGATGGATTTCAATTGTCTAATCATGGTGATATGGTCTGCAAGTTGAAGAAAGCACTGTATGGACTCAAACAAGCACCAAGGGCCTAGTATGAAAGATTGGATAAACATCTTTTGAAGATTGGTTTCAACAAAGGTACTGCTGACAGTAACTTGTACTTCAAAATTGATCATGAAAATATCTTGATTGTTGAAGTATTTGTTGATGATATCATTTTTGGAGGAAGAGATAGTATGTGCAAGACTTTTGCAAATCAAATGAAAAGTGAATTTGAGATGTCTATGTTTGGGGAAATGAATTTCTTTTTTGGTCTACAAATTACTCAAACAAAGAAAAGAATCTTCATATCACAGACCAAATATGTGAAAGAATTGTTGAAGAAATTTGGGATAGAAGATTCAAAACCAATGAATAACCCCATGGCAACCAGATGTAAACTAAGCAAAGATGATGAATCTCCTAAGGTTGATTATAAAAACTATAGGTCAATGATTGGAGGACTACTGTATCTTACTCAAACTAGCCCCGACATTATGAATGTTGTTGGTCTTGTTGCCAGATTCCAAGTTGATCCCAGAGAATCTCATGTCATGGCAATCAAGAGAATTCTCACATATCTAAAGGGAACAATTGAGTATGGTTTATGGTATCCTAGGGATCATGATTTCTCTCTTCATGCATATACAGATGCAGATTGGGCAGGAGATGTGGATGACCAAAAGAGTACCAGTGGTGGTGCATTCTTTTTGGGGAAAAGATTGGTTTCTTGGATGAACATGAAACAAGAGGCAATATCTCTGTCCACTACAGAAGCAGAATATATTGCAGCAGTAGGGAGTTGCACTCAAGTATTGTGGATGAAGCAAATGCTAAGAGACATCAGAGTGGAGTATGAGGAACCTATCACAATCTTTTGTGATAACTCAAGTGTAATAAATATATCAAAAAATCTAGTATTGCATTCAAAAACAAAACATATATCCATCAAGTTTCACTTTTTGAGAGAGCATGTGAACAAGAATGAAGTCAGATTGGAGTTTGTACCCTCAAAGGATTAGATTACAGACATTTTTACTAAACCTCTACTAACAAACTCTTTCGAGTATCTCAGGGAGAAGTTAGGGGTTATTACCCCTCTGGTTCTGAATTAAGGTGCACTGATGTGCATCAGTCTGGTGGATCTCATAGTCATATCTTGTGGTTTGGATTGATGATAGGAAGCTACTACTCATGGGGAGCAGTCTGTATGATTCTGATTGATGCAAGTATGTGCCCTTTTCCATTGATGTCAAAGGGGGAGAGAAGACATGTGAAAAACAAAAGTGGTTGCTGATCAAAGGGGGAGCAGTAAAGAAAGAGAAGACATATGAATGATTGTTGTTGATAGGGGGAGCTATGTCAGTTAGTGAGGAGAAGTTCTTGTTTTGATGGTTAAAACAGTTTTTCACATCATATGTTGCCCTCAATGACAAAGGGGGAGATTGTTGCAAGTATGGGCCTAACTGGTATTGTCATTGATGTCAACATACTCCTATTGCATTGATGTCAAGGATTGGATGAGCTGTGTGCTAAGGATATTGAGAAAATTAGTCCTATCAGAAATAGAGAAGAATAATGAAGACAGTGAAGTTCTATGAAATGAAGATCCTAGCTAGATGAAGATCAGAGAATGCATATCAAAGGGTTTGTAGATATGTGTCTAAAGATGATCTAGTCAAGATTTGAGAGGTCCACATGAAGATTTGAAGAAGTTATGGCCATATGAGTAAAACTGGTTCTGGCAGTTGTTCAAAGGTGACAAAGTGACACAAATAGGTCTGGTGAGATCCAGAAATGCAATATCTTGTTCTACGGATTTGGTGGAATGTTTAGGAAGCCAATGTGAATTGACAACTCAATTGGTTCGTGGTCTAGAGGTCCGCAAGCATTTATTCTAATGTGGCAGTGATGACAGACTGTGTTCTTGAGGTTTCGGATGAAGATGCAAATGATTTCAGTAAGCATAAGTGGTGTGGATGTTCTTGGTGATTCAGGCAAGCTTGTGGGGGTCTCTAGATTGTGTCCAATTCGTGTTGGCGGTCCGCATTGAAGATTAAGCTCATAATTGAAGATTTACTCTTGGGTGATGGTGTTCTTCCTAATCATGGCTGATCGAATGTTTTACACATCTTGCGGATGATCTTGAAGATGTTATGTGAAGCATGGCGTGTTCTTCAAAGAAGATTGAAGTCCCAAATATGTGTGGCCGACAGTGTGGTGATATGCATGAAGTTTTGTAATAAGTCAAGTTGTATTTGTGTAATTGCTCTATAATAAAATAAAGTATGTATTGTGCCAACTTGGATGATTATCCCAAAGTCGATGTCTTGTATAAATAAGATTTGTGAAGTCATTTCAAAGTATCCTTGGTGAAGATGAGAGAGTGGTAGAGAGGAGAAGAGCAAAAAATAGAGCAGAAGTGTTGAGCTTAAATGGAACTGTCTTGAGCATGGTGAAGATGCTAATCTCTAGTTCAAGTATGTAATATTTATATTATTATTTTGTAGACAATGTGTCTCCTGTAGGCAGTGGGCCTCTTGTGAGCAATGTGCTCAAGCAGTGAGCCCTAATTGGCAAGAGCCATTTTGTTCTTCTTATTCTTTTAACAGAGAATACAATCTTGGCTTAGTCACCCCATGGTTTTTCCCTTAACCAGGTTTTCCACATAAATTCTTGGTGTCATATGTGTTAATGTGTTTTTGCTCTTGAGATATTGCATTGTGCTTCCGTGATTAAATCATTATTATGTTGTAGAAATATAAGAAGGATTTAAGTGTTTACATAAAGGAAAGTTTTTGGTGACAACTGATTCACCCCCCCCCCTCTCAGTTGTCTATCGTAAAACCAACACTTCTGCCATTAAGCAAACTTCCCTTGATTTTTACTGCCAAAAAACCTCTTCTTTAGAAGTCAATCCTTCCAATTTGCCAAGAAGTTCCTTCTCAAGAGAAAAACTATTAGCATCCATGCCTTCTCTTAAAACCTTCTCATTGAGAATATTTAATTCCCCTTCGACTCTCCTTTTTTCTTCAAAAATGTTCTTGAAGTAGTCTTTATTCCAAGCTCTAATCTTTTGTTTCACATATTTTAATTTGGTAACAATATTGGGGTGGGTGCAAAAAGATGGGGGGCCAAAAAGTGGCCAAAATTCTTAAAACTTTTTAAAAATCCATAACGCGAGTGCATTATAGCGTGCTCACGTTATGGCTTGGTGTTGCTGAGCCTTAGGCTCGGGAACACAAAACCATAACACGTTCGCGCTATAACACAAATGCGTTATAACGTGAGTGCATTATTTTTTTCTATGCGCTTTTTTCTTTTATGCAAAAGTTTGCCCAATGTTTGTCAAGTTTGAGGTTGTTTATTGAATGTTTTATGTTCAAGTTTGTTAAGTATGTTTGATGTATGTATGTTTGTATATATATTTGTATTTATGTATGTATGTATGTATGCCAAATTGTATATATGCTTGTATGTATGTATGTATGAATGTATGTATGCATGTATGTATGTATGCTTGTATGTATGTATGTATGTATGTATGTATGTATGTATTAATGGTTGTATGTATGTATGTATGGTTGTATGTATGTATGTATGCATGCTTGTATGTATGTATATATGTATGCATGTTTGTATGTATGGTTATATGTATGTATGTATGCTTGTATGTATGTATGTATGAATGCTTGTATGTATGTATGTATGCTTGTATGTATGTATGTATGTATGTAAGGGTTTTGGGTTTATGGTATATAAGGACCTGAGCTCGTATAGTTTTTAGGGTTGAGGGTTGAGGTTTTTACGTTTAGAGTTTAAGGTACAGGGTTGAGGGTTGAGGTTTTTGGTTTAGGGTTTAAGGTACAGGGTTGAGGGTTGAGGGATTAGGGCTTAAGTAATAGGTAGAGGGTAGAGGGTAGAGGGTTGAGGGTTACAGTTGAGGGATAATATTCAGCTTGTTGAGTGTATAAGATTAAGTGTGTAAGGTATGGGGATTAGGGTTTAGGATATTGGGTTTAGGGTTTATGATATTGATTGAGGGTATAAGGGTGAGGTTATAAGGTATAGGGATGAGGGTTTGTGGGTGTAGGTTTCAGGGTTTAAAGTATAGGGTTGAGGATTGATGGATTAGGACTTAAGTATATGGTTGAGGGTATAGAGTAGAGGGTTGAGAGTTTACAGTTGAGGGATAATGTTCAAGGTTGAGTGTCTAAGATATAGGGTATAGGATTTAAGGTTGAGGGTATAAGGCATATGGATGAGGGTTGAGGATTTAGGGCATAAGTATAGGGTTGAGGGTATATGATATAGAGTAGAGGTTTGAAGGTTGAGGGGTAATGTTCAAGGTTGAGTGTCCAAGGTTAAGTGTATAGGATATAGGGTTTAAGGGTTTAAGGTTTAAGGGTATCTAGGGGTTGAGAGTTTATGGTTTAAAGGTATAAGGTCTGAGGTATTAAGGGTTTAAGGGTCAAGGGTTTAAGTGTTGAAGGATTAGGGTTTAAGGCATAGTGTCGAGGGTAGAGGGTTTAGAGATATGGTTTAGGGTTGAAGGTTTAAGGGACGAGGGTTGATGGTTTAGGGATGAGGGTTAAGGGATTAGGGTTTAAGGTATAGTGTTGAGGGTAGAGGGTTTAGGGATAGGGTTTAGGGATTAAGGGTTGAGGGTTGAGGCTTTAGGGATAGGGTTTAGGGTTAAGGATAAGGGTTTAAGTTATAGTGTCGAGGGTTGTGGGTTTAGGGATAGGGTTTAGGATTTAAGTTTTAAGGGTTGAGGATTTAGGGATAGGGTTTAGGGTTTAAGGTTAAGTGAGAGACCTAGATGGCTAAGGACAGATGGAGAGGTAGACAAGGAGTGACTGAGAAACTTAGAGAGGGGAGAGGTAGAGGTGAGGGGGAGACAGAAGTGAGAGATAGAGAGGTGAGGGGAGAGATATAATAAAATGAGAGAGTGAAGTTGACAACTTGAGGGAAAGATGGGTAAGGAGGGAGAGAGGTGGAGAGGAAGGGAAATATCTAGAGAGCCCTGAGAGATATACAAGTGAGAGACCTACAATATAGGGAGAGAGGGGTGAGAGAGATAGGGGAGAGGTAGATAGGGGAGGAGAGGGGTGGATAAGGGTTGAGGGTTTAAGGGTCAAGGATTTAGGGTTTAAGGGTTGAGGTATTAAGGGTTTAAGGGTTGAGGTATTAGGGTTTGAGGTATAGTGTCGAGGGTTGAGGGATTAGGGTTCAACCCTTGACACTATACCTTAAACCTTAATCCCTCAATCCTAAACCCTAATTCCTCAACCCTTAGACCCTTAATAACCTCAACCCTTAAACCCTTAACCCTTAAACGCTAAACCCTTGACCCTTAAACCCTAAAGCCTTAAACCCTTAACCCTTATCCACCCCTCTCCTCCCCTATCTGCCTCACCCCCATCTCTCCCCTATCTCTCTCACCCCTCTCTCCCTAGGTTGTAGGTCTCTCACTTGTATATCTCTTAGGGCTCTCTAGATATTTCCCTTCCTCTCCACCTCTCTCCCTCCTTCTTACCCATCTTTCCCTCAATTTGTCAACTTCACTCTCTCATTTTATTCTATCTCTCCCCTCACCTCTGTCTCCCACTCACCTCTCCCCTCTCTACATCTCTCAGTCATTCCTTGTCTGCCTCTTCATCTGTCCTTAGTCATCTAGGCCTCTCACTTAACCTAAACACTAAACCCTATCCCTAAAGCCTCAACCCTTAACCCTTAAACCTTAAATCCTAAACCCTATCCCTAAACCCTCTACCCTCGACACTATACCTTATACCCCAATCCCTTAACCTTCAGCCCTAAAGCCTCAACCCTCAACCCTTAAACCTTCAACCATAAACCTTGTCTCTAAACCCTCTACACTTGATACTATGCCTTAAACCCTAATCCCTCAACTCTTAAACCATTAATCCCTCAAACCTTAAACCCTTAAACTCTCAAACCCTAGATACCCTTAAATCCTATATACCCTATACACTTAACCTTGGACACTCAACCTTGAACATTATCCCTCAACCTTCAAACCTCCACCCTATACGCTATACCCTCAACCCTATACTTAACCTCCATCTATCCTTAGCCATCTAGGTCTCTCACTTAACCATAAACCCTAAACCCTATCCCTAAAGCCTCAACCCTCAACCCTTAAACCTTAAATCCTAAACCCTATCCCTAAACCCTCGACACTATACCTTAAACCCTAATCCCTTAACCCTAACTGCTAAACCCTATCCCTGAAGCCTCAACCCTCAACCCTTAAACCTTAAACCCTAAACCCTCTACCCTTGACACTATACCTTAAACCCTAATCCCTTAACTCTAAACCCTAAATGCTAAACCCTATCCCTAAAGCCTCAACCCTCAAACCTTAAACCTTAAACCCTAAACCCTATCCCTAAATCTTCTACCCTTGGCACTATACCTTAAACCCTAATCCCTTAACCCTCAGCCCTAAATCCTCAACCCTCAACCCTTAAACCTTCAACCCTAAACCCTTTACCCTTGACACTATGCCTTAAAACCTAATCCCTCAACCCTTAAACCCTTAATCCCTCAAACCTTAAACCCTAAACTCTCAACCCCTAAATACCCTTAAACCCTTAAACCCTAATCCCTCAACCCTAAACCCTAAACCCTAATCCCTAATCCCTCAACCCTCAACCCTAATCCCTCAACCCTAATTTTGATTTTCTTCCATTGCTTCAACATCATTGTTGTTTTCCCCATCAGAAACCAATTCATTCAGCAACTTGCTGCCCATTGGTTGACTTGAACTACATACTCTGTTAGAAGAAGGGCATCTTTTATTTGTATCAATGTTGGTATTCATAAGCTGAAGAGCATTGATATTTTTCACACACCTTGTTCTTTGAAACATCTTAACCTTAAAATATGACTTGGATATATAATTGAACACAACAAAATCTCCAATCTCCAACCCATGATGATTCACAAAATTTTCCCAACCCTGCCTAAATTCTAGTTTATTTATTGTATCCCCTAATTGTACATCCCTGAACCCTAAACCATAATCCCTTAACCCTAAACCCTAATCCCTAATCCCTGATTATAATTTATGGTACCCTAATCCCTCAACCCTAAACCCTAATCCCTTATCCCTAAACCATAAACCCTATCCCTAAATCCTCAACCCTCAACACTTAAACCTTAAATCCTAAACTCTATCCCTAAACCCTCAACCCTCAAAACTATACCTTAAAACCTAATCCCTCAACCCTAAAGCTTTAAAGCCTCAACCCTTATCCACCCCTTTCCTCCCCTACCTGCCTCACCCCATCTCTCCCCTATCTCTCAACCCTTATCCATCTAGGTCTCTCTCTTATCCCTAAAGCCTCAACCTTCAACCCTTAAATCTTAAATCCTAAACCCTCAAGCCTCGACACTACACCTTAAACCCTAATCCCTTATCCCTAAACCCTAAACCTTCAACCCTAATCCCTCTACCCTCAACACTCTACCTTAACCCTAATCCATCGACCATCAACCCTAATCCCTCAACCCTAAATGCTATCCCTAAAGCCTCAACCCTAAACCCTAATCCCTGAAAGTCCTAAACCCTAATCCCTTATCCCTAAACTTTAAACCCTATCCTAAACCCTCAACCCTCAACCTTAAACCTTAATCCCTCAACCCTAAACCTTAATCCCTCAACCCTCAACCCTTATTCCTTATCCCTAAACCCTAAACACTTTCCCTATTCCTAAACCCTCAACCCTCAACACTATACCTTAAACCCTAATCCCTTATCCCTAAGCCCTCAACCTGAAACCCTAATCCCTCAACCCTAAACCTTCAACCCTAAACCCTATCCCTAATCCCTCTACCCTCAACACTCTACCTTAACCCTAATCCCTCGACCCTCAACCCTAAATGCTATCCCTAAAGCCTCAACCCTAAACCCTAATCCCTCAAGGTCCTAAACCCTAATCCCTTATCCTAAACTTTAAACCCTATCCCTAAACCCTAAACCCTAATCCCTCTTGACCTTAAACCCTCAACCCTTAAACCCTAAACCCTTGACCCTTAAACCCTCAACCCTTATCCACCCCTCTCCTCCCCTATCCGCCTCACCCCCATCTCTACCCTCCTCTACCCTAGACACTAAACATACATACATATAGGCATACATACATACATACATACATACATATAAGTATACATACATACATATAGGCATACATACATACATCAATACATACATACATACATACATGTTTAATAACCTTGAACATAAAACATTCCAAGGGAGACATAACGTGAGCACGTTATAACGCGCTTGCGTTATGTCAAACATGACAAATATTGGGCCAACTTTTGCGAAAAAAGAAAAAAATGCAAAATAAAACATAACGCGAGCGCGTTATAACGCACTCGCGTTATATTTTGCTTTGCGAATCCCAAGCCTTAGGCTTGGGATTTACTTTGGATTTCCAACCCAAAGGCTTGGAGTGCCTTCCCAACGTCCATAGACATGTTTTCACAAATTCTACAGGATTTCACATAATTTCATTCGTGCTAACCTTCAAATTTGCATGTGTTTCAAGGATGAACAAATCGAACACTTGGGTAATGTTAGGCTTTCTCTTAGCTATTTAATGATGTAAGTTTTTTCACATTTTGACAATGTTAAGCCTTTCATCTTTAATTTCTTTTGTTTGTGTGTCTATTTTTGGGCAAAAACTAGTGTTTGGTCTTTTTTTCATTGTAAATTAACTGTTCATTGAAATTTCAAAAAAATTACATTTTTAGAAACTAGACTCCATTCTACACATATTAAAAAAAATGGCCAAAAATATGTTTTTTAGGATGTGTACACTTTGAAAATTAGTAAAAAATCAAATATTCATCAAAAAATTATCAGAAAATTTGGGCATAAACTACATGCTATTAGCTAATTTCTCACCGAAGCGATTTTAAAAATACCAAAAAAAAGTTAACCTTTTGAGGGAGCCACAAAACATGCTATGTTATGTTTTTTTGACAGAAACAACACCAATTTTTGTGGCTCCCTCTTTTGAACCCCTTAATCTATAACATTTTTTTTAAAAAATAGTAGTTTAGAAAGTAGACTCAGAGCACTACGAACATTGTTTTGGTTGCATCTCCAAATTTTGAGTGTAACTATGCTCAATTTCTCATCCAAGGCCAACATTTCCTGATTTCAGAAAAAAAAAGTGGCCACTTAAGACCCCTTTTTGGCCCGCCATCTTCTTGCACTTACCCATTGAAGAGATTAGACCCATCCGGATTGATTTCTGTCCACCACTGCTTTACCAAATCCACAAAGTCTGGGTCCTTAAACCACATATTTTCAAATTTAAATGGGCATCTTACTAGTCTCCTTTCTCCAACAATTTCCAAGTGGATTGGGTAATGGTCTGAGCTTGAAATTGGTAAAATCTTACATTCTAAACTAAAAGGAAAGTTACCCAGGTTTCCTTTGAAGAAGTATCTATCTAATTTTTTTGCAATATTGTTGTATCCCAATCTCCTATTTGTCCATGTAAAAGCTCCATTCCCCATAGGGATTTCAAATAGTGAGTTTCTATCCACAAAGTTTTCAAAGTCCACTTGAGATTGAAGCTTCCTTCCAACCCCTCCTCTCTTCTCTTATCCTCAGATCTCAATATTGCATTAAAATCTCCCCCCAAAATGTAGAAATCAAAAGCCTGACTATTGAGAACTATATCCAGCTCCTTCCAAATTTCCTTCTTTTCTAAACAAGAGTTGGGCCCATAAATATTAATCAAAAGAAAACTCAGATTAGAAGCTAGACTTCTTACCTTTGAGGCAATCTAGCATCTACTATTTGCCACCTCCTCCACAAGAATAGATTGAGGATGCCAAAGGGTAATAAGTCTACCTGAAGCTCCATTGGAGTTGACTCCCAAGGATTTTCATCTTTCCATCTTTTTGTAGAGTTTTTCTCTTTCCTCCTAACTTAACTTAGTCTCTTGAAGCAACCACAAATCAGAGAAGGATGATTATGTGAAATGCCTAAACAAGCATCTCTTGTTAGGAACATTTAAGCCCCTAACATTCCAAGAGATAAGTTTCATTGTTCTTCGGGAAGGGAGCCTCCCTTCCCTACTTTGAGTAAATCCTTGATTTTTAGCTACCTGCAAGCTTCCCCATCCAATTTTAGCTTCTCCCTGTTGGGAGTGCAACCCCTATTTTTGATCTCACCACAATCTGGGACTAATTTAACTGGGTCTTTTTGGTTAATTCCTAGAGCCTTGTTAAATTTAGAGAACAAGATTTTCCCAACATCTGATTGTAAACCATCTTTCAACTGATCTAGAAGGACCTTGTCCTCATCCAAATCCAAATCTTTCTCCAAATCTCCTATCCACTCTTCTTCTTGAGCATCTTCTCTGATCTTCAAAGATCCTACCTTAGCTGCCTCTGCAACTTCTACCAACTCCTTCCTGACCTCAATCAGGGAATTCAAATCCTTTTCTCCTATGGGAGGGTGCATTAATTCCAGAGTCAATGAAATCTTTCTGTCCAACATTCCAATCTGCTCCTAAGAGGAATTTATCACTCCAACCTAAGTTTGATCGTCTTCTATCCTTTTAGAAAGCAGGGAAGGGGCCTTTAGAGCCATATCCTTTGGAGGCTCGGGTTCTTCCTTCTCCCTGCTTGACAACTCTTCATCTGGAATTGACTTAGCGGAGCCCTCCGAATCCAACAAACCACTCTCTTTGCCAATCTATTGATCAAGTTCTCCAGACTCCTCCTGAGGAAGAGAAGTAAGCTTGGACCGCCACCCTAGAGACTCCAGAAGGTCCCCCTTGGGGAATGGCTCATAGACCAAAGCTTGTCTCAGTGTACCCCAATTAGTTAAGATCTCTATTTCTCTCCATTTCGTAGAGTTCGGCCTATTTTCAACATAGATCCAAATAAAGGATCCATTTCCGTTTCTATCCCACCTCTCCTCCGCACATACAAAATTACCTAAGAACTTTCCTATTTCCTCCAGAAATGCCTGGTTCCAGAACTCTATTGGGAGATTTGGGAGCCTATACCAATCCTGTACATAATCCAGAAGATGATTATTGGGGTTGAAACCAACCTCCCAATCTTTGATATAAAAACCAAGGGCCTCCCACAACTAGATCCCCTCCATTATTTGCTTCTCTGCTATAACATAGGGACATAAAAAGACAAAAAAACTATTTGACAGAGTTTTAATCCTCAAATCCTGTCCCAAACACTTCCGCCACCAATGAAACATCACTTCATAATCTGTTTTAACCCATAACCATTTTAAAATCAAACCTTGGCTTCTTAATTTTTTAGTTGACGAGCCTAGCAATGCCTAGGGCATAACCATCGAAATCTTATTTCCTTGACTCTCTAGGCGCGCATGAGCTTCATGACTTCTTTTACCAAAACCACCCCTTCCCATCATTTTAGGGTTTCTTTATTGATTCCTCCGTGGCCTCCTAAATCCTCTTTGATTGTGGGCGAAGGGGGGATTTTCCTTATGACCATTTCACCATTTGTTTTCACCTTTTTTGAAGCCTCTATTTGGAAACCCACCTGTTCTAGCCCTCACCTTCCACGGGTCTTGCCTGGATCTATCCTGCAAATCTTCCAATGGAATCTCGCTCTTCACCTCTGTTGCCTAAGACGTCAAGCCATGACCTTCTTCCACAAACCCCCTAATTTCCAAAGTCTTCCTCTGCTCCCTGGTTCTTTGACATTCGCCACACACTTCTTCTTCGCACCTGCCCTTCTGCATTTTTTTGGCTCCTATTTTTAGGAGATTTTTTGATAATAAGGAAATAAATTATTTTCTTTTCTATTTTAAAGTACTTTTCTCCTTTTTTATTTATATGATATAAATTAAATTTAAATTAAATTTTATTAAACAATCTTATTCCAATGGTAAGTGCAATATATTTTATAGTTTTTACTATAGAGTCGTCAATTTAATTTTTTTTTCGGGCATAATAAATTTAATATATTTATTTTTAAAAAACTAGCATATCTATATTGCGAAGAGATATCCTTCTCAAGGTGCTTGTTCCACCTATGTGTGATAAATTGATTAAAAAATAGGCTCCTCAAAATATATCTCTCTGCGTATTTTAGATATATTTTTTAAATATAGATATGCTAGTAGATATATGTAATTACGTTGAAGGCATTCCCTTTGTTAGATGAAGAGCTGACTTTTCAGATGAATGGCTTCAGTTTCTGTAGAGGGCGTGCAAGAGGATTGAAGCCTCGGTAGTCGTTCGATCTTGTTAGGTCTTTTTCCCTGTTTTTCATTTTTTGCAGTTTTCTTTTCATTCACTTTTTTTTGCATTTGGACGACCTTGTTTTGCAAATCGAAGGTTAATATTGCATCAGAAGCAGGCAAAATGATCAAAGTCATCTAATCCATTCATATTTTTCATTTGCCTTTGTCATTTTTCAGTTGGTATTTTTCATTTTTTCTGTCTCCCCACCTTTTTTTCCTTCTCTCCATCTGTCATGCTTTTCTTTCTCCCTGCGGTTTGTGTGCAAAACTTGAAATTTATCCATGACAGGAAATTTTCTAAACTCGTCGATTGTTCTCATGCCAGAAAAAAATTCGTGTGAAAAGAAGTCTCATCACGTTTAAATGTCCCCCGCCACATACCCTGGGATTTCTATTTTTTTTTTTGAAGGAAAAGAAAAGGGAAAACGGTTGAAAGCAAATAACTTAACGTATGTACCATATAATTTAATCTACATGCTATCTATAGTTTCATTTTATAAATAATAATAATAATAAGCAATGGGTACTCTAATTTAATATAAAAATGTATAATGCTAATTAATTAATTTATAAACTTTATATTAGATTAGTAAATATTGCAAATGTAAAATATAGTAAAAGCAACCATTAATATATTTTCTATTACTGATTTTATATATATATATTATAATACTAATTAATATATATAATAAATTAGCAATTATTAATATATATTCATAATAGTATAAATTATTGATAATTAAATATATTATAATATATTAAATAATTAAAAATTATGATACTAATTAATATTATTATTGATAATTATTTTATTATATTAGTAATTGATACATTATTAGAAATAATATTATAATAATAGACATTAGATTTCCACAGTCCATAATATTGTAAATGAGTGCTTTTAGTTTTTTCTTAAACGTTTCGGATTACACTCCATGATCCATCATTAGGAGAATAGACAGCAAGAGAGGAGAAATAGAATGGATCATGGAGTATGATCTGAAATGTTGAGGGAAAAACTAACACACGGTTTAACCCTGAAGCACTTATTTACAATATTATAATAGTTATATAAATAATCTATAATTGATTTAATATAATTGTTGCATTATAATTATATATTAAATTATTATATAGTTAATAGTACAAATTGGTTGCTAAAATTTTGTCCTACGATTATAGAATTATGAATTGTGGGAATTTTGTGGGTAGGAATTTCCTTGAGCTTGTAAGAGTTTGGTAATGGTGCTTAAGAGGTATGAGAAATCTTCTAGTGCAAGGAACAATTATTGAAAGATTTTTTGTGAATCTTCAAAGGGATGTTCATTAATAGTGCAAGTATAATTATTGTACAAGGCAAGGTGAACCAATATTTAGATCACATACTAACTAGGTGCCCTTTGACCAAGATATAAACAAACAATACCTTAGACTATCCCCAAAAACTCTTAAGCTAGAGGGAAAGCATGACTAGCATCAACCACCTCTTCCACCTAGGGCTTCACATCATTTATTCTCTCTCTCAGTGTGCAATGGGTACATCTAAGAGGTCTCAAAGGTGAGTTGTCGGGTTCTTAAGAAAATGACATGCTTAATGTTGCTCCTTATGAACACTGTAATTTATTATATATTTATCTATATTTTTTTTTGGTGCGTAATAGGAATATATATATTGATATAAAAATATTTACAAAGCTGACTGTTTGTTTTTCTTTGAAAGCATCCAACTACAAATCCCTAGACCACACAGGGTCTTCCAGATTTAAAAAAGGCCATGTAAGGCCACACTACTAACAAACGATGTCCCCAAAAAAGAGTAAAAACTATATACGATGTTTGCAGGGAAGTGAACAAAATCTTGCACTGACATCTAACCCTACTAACCTATACCCTGAAGCATAGCCAAACTACCACCTAAAAAGAACCCAAACATAGGAGAGATTAAACTTGAAAGCCAAGGTTGGCTGCCCTTACCCTAAAATTCTCTAGCCATTTGAAAGATCCACTGTGGGGAGAAATTTGCAGTAGCTAAAACATAAACTCAACACCTGCCTCTACGTGTTCTTTGTGGAGGATAAGCGGCCACCCTTTGGGATTGAGAAGGAAAGGGAAATAGCACACAACCGCATCCTCATCTTGCAAAGATTGGAAATCCGCCAGCCTGAGAATCCCGACACCTGGTTTGGCCACCCTCACTGTATCCTCCACACCCACCAATAGATTGCTAATGAAGAGATGATGCATCAAAAGAAGGCATCTATCTTTTGCAATGTCCGCATCCATCATTGAAGCTAGGAACCGAGAAATGATAGAAGTGTCTGTTGCAAGTATGAGGTGAGCCAGTGTTGTCATTGATGTCAACATACTCATATTGCATTGACAAGAAGGATTTGATGAGCTGTGTGCTGAGGATATTGAGAAAATTAGCCTCAGTCAGGAACAGTGATGAGAAGAAGGTAAATGTACTGTATAGGATGAGAACCGGAGGATGCGGATTAAAGGGTTAGTAGATATGAGTCTTTAGATGCTACAGTTAAGATTTCAGAGGTCCGCATGAAGATCTGAAGGAGTTGTGGCTGCCGGTATAGAACCGGGTCCGGCAAGTATCCAGAGGTGACAGAGGATCACAAAAAGGTCCGGAATTGTATCATCCTAATCTGCGGATTGGACGGAGTGTTTGGGATGTCCTAGTGATGTGTCATCCTGATTTGTGTATGATTTGGAGGTCCGGAAGTACCTCTTGCATTATGACAGTGGCGACAGACTGTGTTCTTGAAGTTCCGGATGAGGAAGACAAGAGATCCCAGTAAGTAGAGGAAGTGCGGATGTATCCGGATATTCAGATAGGCTTGTGAAGATCATGTTTAGGTTGTGTAGTTGGTCCGCATTGATGGTAGAGCCCGGAATTGAAGTAATTCTTCCGGATGAAGTTCTTGCTCTGTTTAGCCAACCGGATGAGTTGTTCATCCTGCGAATGTTCTTGTGATGGCCGACCGGATGTGTTATTCATTTTGCGGATACTCCTATGGTTGTTTGCCGACTTAGATGTTTGTTCCTAAGTCGATGTCTTGTATAAATAATGGTTTGTGAGTTCATTTCAAGTGGTGGTGTGTGGATGAGTATGGCATAGCGAAGAAACGTGCGAAAGGCAGAGCAGAGATTTTGGGCTTAATTGGAACTGATCCGGACATGGTAGAGATGTCATTCTCCAGTTCAAGACTGTGATTTTCATCACTTTGTAGACAGTGTGTCTCCTTGTAGGCAGTGGGCCTCTTTGTGAGCAGTGTGCTCGGGCAGTGAGCCCTTATTGGCATGTGCCATTCATTTTTCTTTATTCTTCTAATAGAGAATAATTCTTGGGTTAATCACCCCGTGGTTTTTCCCTTAACCGGGTTTTCCACGTCAAAATCTTGGTGTTCAATGTGTTGATGCTTATCTGCTCTTGTGTTTATGTATTATGCTTCCATGGATGAGTATTTGATATGCTGGTAACTAACAACAGAGAATTAAGTGTTTGAAAGAAAAAGAAGTTTTATACAACTGATTCACCCCCCCCCTCTCAGTTGTATGCCCTAGATCCAACAATTGGTATCAGAGCTAAGTTCCTCTGATAGGAGCTTAACCGCTTGAGGAGATCCAGGATGTCGTCATACAAGAAGGATAGTCCGAAGTTCGATGGAACCAACTTCACTCTCTGGAAAGGTCGCATGAAGTGTCACTTGGAATGTATGGGAAAAGCATACTTGGCTATGATTTCAAAACCATATGTACCTCCACAAGGTGGTCCGACAACTCTGAATGAAATCACAGAAGTTGAAAACAATCTGCGGACCAAGGAAGCTCTTCTAAGCGCATTGAATGACTCAGATCTCTCGAATGTCATTGACCTACCAACTGCATATGAGATCCTAACTAAACTGGAACTTCTGTATGAAGGAGATGAGTTTGTCAAAAGTGCAAGGTTGCAAAGTCTGAAAGGGAAATTTGAAAGATTGAAAATGAGAGATGATGAAAACATCACTACCTTTATGCCAAGAGTAAATGAGCTGGTATGTGGAATCAGAAATGCTGGTGGAACTTTAGATGAAAATGAGATCGTCTGCAAAATCCTAAGATCCCTTCCTGCTGCCTATAAAATCAAAGTTGCTGCCATTGATGAATTCAGAGCCCACACAACTGTCACAAGAGAACAACTGGCTGGCAAACTAGCTGCATTTGAAATGACCGAGTTTGGAGATGATCCTCCCAAGACTGAATCTGCTTTCAAAGCCAGTGCCTATGTGAAAGGCAAACAGAGATTTGATCCGGGTGAAAACTCATCAAGGAAAATGTCATGGTATGATCAAGCAAGAAGAGACATGGAAGAAGAAGAAGCAGAAATAGCTCAACTTGAAGCCCTCATTGCAAAGAGACTGCCAAGAGGATCCGGTAAGTATGAAGGAAAACTACCCTTTAAGTGTTTCAACTGCAATAAGATTGGTCATTTTGCCTCAAGATGTCCGGAGAGATCTGCAAGATCTAATACTCACAGACAAAGGTTTCAAAAGAATTGCTATTATGTTCATGAAGAAGATGACAATGAAGGAGTAACAGATGATGAATCAGAACTAGGAAGCAAATCCGGAAATGAGTGGGTGTTTATAGCCATCAAGGAAGAAGATTCAATACTCTCTGAATCTGTCAATCACAAAGTTGTTGAAAAAGCCTTGGCTGCTCAAGTGGAAGAAAAGGATGATTGGGTTATTGACAGTGGATGTTCTCACCATATGACTGGTGACAAGAATAAGTTCTTAGATTTGGAAAGATATGAAGGAGGAATGGTAAAGTTTGGTGACAATTCTGCTGGCAGAATCAGAGGTAGGGGAACTATTTCCTTTGATGGTAAGAGCAAAACAGGAAATGTACTGTATGTTGAAGGATTGAAGCACAATCTTCTCAGTGTTGGTCAGTTAGTGGACAAAGGCTATGATCTCCGGTTCAAGAATGGAAAATGCAGAATCTTTACAAGCTCCGGAACTGAAATTGCATCCGGTACTCAGACAAGAGGTAACATCTTTCATCTGGTTGGTTCAAATAAAAGTTGTTTGTTTGTTCAAATTGATCAGAGTTGGTTATGGCATAGAAGAATGTGTCATGTAAATTTTGATAACATCATCAAAATAAGCAATACTCAGGCTGTGAGAGATCTTCCAAAGTTGATGAAACCTACAAATAGTGTGTGTAAAGAATGTCAGTTAGGCAAACAAAGCAGAGTCTCTTTTAAAAGCAAAGATCAGTCTTCTACCGGATTGTTGGAATTAGTACATACTGATCTATGTGGTCCGACAAGAATCAAGAGTCTGCAAGGTGATAGATATTTCATGTTGTTAATTGATGATCATTCCCGGATGATGTGGGTTACCTTTCTAAAAGAAAAATCAGAAGCTTTTGAGAAGTTCAAAATCTTCAAAGCTATGGTGGAGAATCAAACCGGATTGAAACTAAAGTGTCTAAGGTCTGATAGAGGTGGTGAATTTACATCTGGTGAATTCATTGACTTTTGTGAGAAACAGGGTATAAGGAGACAGTTGTCTGCTCATAAGACTCCACAGCAGAATGGAGTAGTTGAGAGAAAGAACCGGACCATCCAGGAAGCTGCTAGGACAATGATGTTGGAAGCAAATGTTCCTCAAATGTTTTGGAAAGAAGCTATCAGCACTGCAGTCTACACTCTCAATCGAGTTCAAATCAGAAACAGCACCGGTAAAACCCCCTATGAACTCTGGTTTGGCATCACTCCTACTGTGAAATATTTCAGAGTATTTGGTAGCAAGTGTTATATTAAAAGAGATGAAGATCTAGGAAAGTTTGATGCTAGAAGTGATGAAGAAATTTTCTTGGGCTACTCCACTCAAAGCAAAGCATACCGGTGCTACAATAAGAGATTGAGGAAGATGATAGAAAGCACCAATGTGAAAGTTGATGAAGGAATTGAGAAACCTTCAAGATTTTATGAGCTTGATGAAGATGACCAAGACAGTGTTCAAGAAACTCAATCCTCTCCGGTGAGACAGAGTCAGCCTGATCCGGTAAATCAGGAAGAAGAGATAGGTTTGAATGAGCCTGATCAAGAAACAGCAGTGCTGGATACTCCCAAAATTCCAAGGTAAGTAAGACTGAACCACTCTGAAGATCAGATCATAGGTGACAGAAGCAAAGGTGTACAAACTAGAAGGAATATTGCTCAAAATCAGAATGAATGTTGTCTGATTTCAAAGATTGAACCTAAAACAATAGATGAAGCCTGCAATGATGAAAACTGGACCAAAGCAATGGAAGATGAATTGATGCAAATTGAGAAAAATCATACTTGGGATCTTGTTCCCAGACCTAGAGACAGGAATGTAATTGGAACCAAGTGGGTCTTCCGGAACAAACTAAATGAAGCTGGTGAAGTAATCAGAAACAAAGCTAGATTGGTCTGCAAAGGCTACTCTCAAATAGAAGGAATTGACTTTGAAGAGACTTTTGCTCCGGTGGCAAGAATTGCAGCAGTCAGATTACTTCTTGCATTTGCTGCCTTCAAAGACTTCAAGGTATATCAGATGGATGTCAAGTCTGCCTTCCTAAATGGTGATCTGGAAGAAGAAGTCTACATTGAACAACCGGATGGTTTTCAATTGTCTGATAATGATGATATGGTCTGCAAGCTGAAGAAAGCTTTGTATGGATTGAAGCAAGCCCCAAGAGCATGGTATGAAAGGTTGGATAAGCATCTTGTGCAGATTGGATTCAACAAAGGTACTGCTGACAGTAACTTATATTTCAAAATTGATCATGAAAATATTTTAATTGTTGAAGTGTTTGTGGATGACATCATTTTTGGAGGAAGAGATAGTATGTGCAAAACTTTTGCAAATCAGATGAAAAGTGAGTTTGAAATGTCTATGCTTGGTGAAATGAATTTCTTCTTGGGTCTGCAAATTACTCAAACAAAAGAAGGGATCTTCATTTCTCAGACCAAATATGTGAAAGAATTGTTAAGGAAATTTGGTATGGAAGACTCAAAGCCAATGAACACTCCTATGGCAACCGGATGTAAGTTAAGCAAAGATGATGATTCTCCAAAGGCAGATCAGACAAAGTATAGATCAATGATTGGTGGATTGTTGTATCTCACTCAAACTAGACCAGATATAATGCAGGCTGTTGGTCTTGTGGCAAGATTCCAGGCTGATCCTAGAGAATCTCATGTTATGGCAATCAAAAGAATTTTTAGATACTTGAAAGGAACAGTTGAGTATGGTCTATGGTACCCTAGAGATCCGGACTTCTCTCTTCATGCTTACACAGATGCAGATTGGGCAGGAGATGTGGATGATCGGAAAAGCACTAGTGGTGGAGCATTCTTTTTGGGGAAGAGATTGGTTTCTTGGCTAAGCAAGAAACAAGATGCAATATCTCTGTCTACAACTGAAGCAGAATACATTGCAGCAGCAGGTAGTTGCACTCAAATCTTATGGATGAAGCAGATGCTAAGAGACATCAAAGTTGAATATGAGGAGCCTATCACAATTTTCTGTGATAATTCAAGTGCAATTAATATTTCCAAGAATCCGGTATTGCATTCTAAGACTAAGCACATATCTATCAAATTTCACTTTTTGAGAGAACAAGTAAACAAGGAAGAAGTCAGATTGGAGTATGTTCCCTCCAAGGATCAGATTGCAGATATCCTTACAAAACCTCTTCCCAAGGACTCTTTTGAATATCTCCGGGAGAAGTTAGGGGTCATGGCCCCTCCGGTGATGAACTAAGATGCACTGATGTGCATCAGTCCGGTGGCTATCACAGTCATATCTTGTGATCCGGACCAATGGGGAGCTGCAACTAAGGGGGAGCAGCTGGTATGATTCTGATGTATGAGAATTGCAAGTATGAGCCCTTTGCCATTGATGTCAAAGGGGGAGAGAAGACATGTGAAAAACAAGTGGTTGATGATCAAAGGGGGAGCAGTAAAGGAAGAGAAGACATATGAAAAGTTGAAGTTCTTGTCTTAATGGTTTTTCACATCATATGTTGCCATCAATGACAAAGGGGGAGATTGTTGCAAGTATGAGGTGAGCCAGTGTTGTCATTGATGTCAACATACTCATATTGCATTGACAAGAAGGATTTGATGAGCTGTGTGCTGAGGATATTGAGAAAATTAGCCTCAGTCAGGAACAGTGAAGAACAGTGATGAGAAGAAGGTAAATGTACTGTATAGGATGAGAACCGGAGGATGCGGATTAAAGGGTTAGTAGATATGAGTCTTTAGATGCTACAGTTAAGATTTCAGAGGTTCGCATGAAGATCTGAAGGAGTTGTGGCTGCCGGTATAGAACCGGGTCCGGCAAGTATCCAGAGGTGACAGAGGATCACAAAAAGGTTCGGTGAGGTCCGGAATTGTATCATCCTAATCTGCGGATTGGACAGAGTGTTTGGGATGTCCTAGTGATGTGTCATCCTGATTTGTGTATGATTTGGAGGTCCGGAAGTACCTCTTGCATTATGACAGTGGCGACAGACTGTGTTCTTGAAGTTCCGGATGAGGAAGACAAGAGATCCCAGTAAGTAGAGGAAGTGCGGATGTATCCGGATATTCAGATAGGCTTGTGAAGATCATGTTTAGGTTGTGTAGTTGGTCCGCATTGATGGTAGAGCCCAGAATTGAAGTAATTCTTCCGGATGAAGTTCTTGCTCTGTTTAGCCAACCGGATGAGTTGTTCATCCTGCGAATGTTCTTGTGATGGCCGACCGGATGTGTTATTCATTTTGCGGATACTCCTATGGTTGTTTGCCGACTTAGATGTTTGTTCCTAAGTCGATGTCTTGTATAAATAACGGTTTGTGAGTTCATTTCAAGTGGTGGTGTGTGGATGAGTATGGCATAGCGAAGAAACGTGCGAAAGGCAGAGCAGAGATTTTGGGCTTAATTGGAACTGATCCGGACATGGTAGAGATGTCATTCTCCAGTTCAAGACTGTGATTTTCATCACTTTGTAGACAGTGTGTCTCCTTGTAGGCAGTGGGCCTCTTTGTGAGCAGTGTGCTCGGGCAGTGAGCCCTTATTGGCATGTGCCATTCATTTTTCTTTATTCTTCTAACAGAGAATAATTCTTGGGTTAATCACCCCGTGGTTTTTCCCTTAACCGGGTTTTCCACGTCAAAATCTTGGTGTTCAATGTGTTGATGCTTATCTGCTCTTGTGTTTATGTATTATGCTTCCATGGATGAGTATTTGATATGCTGGTAACTAACAACAGAGAATTAAGTGTTTGAAAGAAAAAGAAGTTTTATACAACTGATTCACCCCCCCCTCTCAGTTGTATGCCCTAGATCCAACAGTGTCTACCCTGTAAAATTCTTCCTCTTCAAGAAACTCCTTGCCCAAAATAACCTTGATTGCCAGAAGAACGAATTCATCATTGTGGCGTAGAATCCTTTTCAACCTATGCTCTGTCACTGGGCCCTTAAAGACCGTCTGTCTAACTAAGCTTTCAATTTGAAAGGGAGTGCTCAACCCCAAACACACCAGCCCTTATGTGGAGATCCACATTATGAAACCCGACCCTCTCACCATTAGGAATAGGACAAACCAGCCGAAACAGTACAGAGCCAACCCCTGTGTTCGACTTCCCCAAAAAACTCTTGCTCGAACTTCTCGAATCTTCCCAACGAGGCATGTGAGAAGAAAAGGAAATTGTCTTCCTTATAATGTCAAATGAGGGATGTAATCAATGCAACACATGCCATTGAACATCCTCTTCCTGCCTTGAGGAGCTTCACATGCTCGACTGCCAGTCCAACTCATGCCCAAAGCACGACGTCTCCAACACCCGCCAGCTTAGCAAAAGATGTTGTCAAATCATTTGACAACACGTGTCCCCGGTCCTCCCATATGACATGTAGGACACCCACCCTTCCACCCTCTGGGACAATCCCTTCTCTAAATGATCTCATCTATGTTCGCTAATTCTCTAATCTGACTGCCATCTGCTCCTAAATTAGAGAGTTCATCCACTTCTTTATTTCCTTCTCTAAAAACATGCTTAATCTGGACCAAATCAAAGGATTCCAAAAGGGAGATTGCCTGGTCCAACATAGCATTTAGTCTCCAATTTACCATCTTTCTAGTTCTTAGCCCATTTATAATTAGAAGAGAATCCCCTTCAACTTCTATTTTTCTTAATCTAAGATCTTTACAAAGTTTGAGACCCAGAATGACAGCTTGCAATTCTGCTTGATTGTTAGTGCCTTCTGGTAAACTCTCTGCCAATCTCCCCACTATCCTCTCTCTCCAATATCTAACAATACATCCTACACCCGAAATCCCAAGGTTTCCTCTAGAAGCTCCATCAAAGTTGAGCTTGAACCATCCTTCTTCCAGAGGGGTCCACCGGACTGCCTCTCTTTTTGCTCTTTTGGAAGCCAAAGGGACCTCAAGAATGGGAGGAGTAAGTAAGCCTTCCCATTTTTTCTTCATCGCTGCATCCCATGAAGAGAAATTTTTTTTCTTGCTTGCACCCTTTGATAATCGTGCATTCAATACTTCCACAAATTTTGCCTCTATCTTATCAAGGAAGGTGAGAAGAGGGATTTCCTTCTCTTGAAAGATTCTCCAATTTCTCTCCTTCCACAGTTCCCACAAAAGCAATGAGGGACTTATTATCCAAAGGCCCCAAAAAATTGATTATTTAAAGAGAAGAGGCCAAGCAATCAAAGCTTCCTGAAGAGAATTAGGAAAAGTCGAAGCCCACTGAAACTTTTGTCTCAACCACTCCCAACAATTTGCTGAAAAATCACAGTTGAGAAGAAGGTGGTCCACTGATTCTTCCTTTTGTTTCCACAATACACATCTAGAGGGGCCCACGTAACCCATTCTCTTAAACCTATTTGTTGTTAAAATTCTTCCCTTAGTCACTGCCTAGGTGAACAATCCTACCTTTGGAAGACATAATTTATTCTAGCAAAGTGGGATTGGAAGGCTTCTCTCAATCATTGGAACGCCTTTAAGAGCTCTGTAGCCCTCCTTAACACTATAATTGCCTGAAGAGGTCGCGTCCCACCTTAACTCATATGATCCAATCCTAAGAAACACTTTGCAGAGCCTTAATTCTTCCTCCAGAGCCCTCACAACTGCCTCTTCTATCCCCACAGATCTAGAATCCTTCCATTTGAAGCCTCTTCCTGGGCCCAAGTTCGGGGTCTCTAAATAATCACTGACTTTTTCCCCCCATCTTTGTTTTGTGATTACTCTGGCTGCCGCAAATTCTTCTTTCTCTGCTAAACTGGGAAATCCATTCCACGAGTCTTCCCAGAAAAGGGCAGAGTGACCATCCCCAATCTCCCAAGTTAAATGTTTAAGAATAAGTTCTCTACAGTTGCTTATGAAATGCCAGATTCTCGAGCCCTTGGGAAGCTGCCTCATGGTGAAAATATTATTTTCTGAATCTTCTAAATATTTAGCTTTCACAATCTTGACCCATTTCAACTCATGTTTTGAATAAATAGCCCAAACTAGCTTGGTGCCTAAGGCAATATTATGCTCTGCCAAGTTCTTGAGACCAGTTCCATTCGCTTCGATGGGCTCAGAAACATGGGATCATTTGACCAAAGAGTATTTATTCTGATCTGAGTTCTCTTGCCAGAAAAATTCTCATTTTTTGGTTGAGATCCATAAGAGTTGTTTTTTTCCAATGGGAAGCAAGACATCATGTAGGTGGGAATTGCTAAGATGACAACCTTTAATAAAGTCAATCTACCTACCCATGAGATCCATTTGTTCTTCCATGAAGCTAATTTGAGTTTTGTCCTTTCAATAAGTCCATCCCAAAGCTTGCCGGGTCTGACCCCCTTGGCCAAGGGCAAACCTAAGTATTTACAAGGGAGTTCTCCCTTTCTAAATTTCAAAATTCTTAGAATCCTACTTTCAACTCTACTGCTAGTATTAAAAAAGAAGACTTTCGATTTCAAATTACTAACCTCTTATCCCAAGATTGAAGAGTATAGTTCTAGGATTTGAGACAGATGGAAGGCTTCCCTCTCCTTGGCAGTTGTAAAAAGCATAGTGTTGTCAGTAAACTGCTGGTGAGTGACCTCTTGCACATTTTGGGAAATATGAATCCCTTGGATATGACCTTTTGCTTTCGCCTTCAAATAGTGCCTACCCAGAGCATCTGCTAAAAGGATAAAAAAAGGGGGACAACGGGTCTCCCTGCCTCAGGCCCCTTGAGGAGCCAAAGAAGCCCTCCGGAGAGCCGTTAATCAAAACTAAAAACCTGGGACAAGCTACCCACTCGAAGATCTAATTCAACCAAGGGATGTCAAACCCGAAAGCTTCTAAAACTTTGAAGAGAAACCTCCAATTCACTCTATCATAGGCCTACTGGATTTTTGTTTCTTTGAAGTGAATGAATTACTTCTTGGGTGATTATCACCCCATCCAAAATTGACCTCCCTGGAACAAATCCTGTTTGTTCCTCAGCAATAACATCAGGAAGGATTAGCTTTAACCTGTTGGTTACTGCCTTAGCTAGGATTTTATATAGAGTATTGCACAATGCTATGGGTCAGAATTCTTCTAAAGAAGACGGCTTCTCCTTTTTTGGGATTAGAGCCAGAAAGGTGTTGTTCAGTTCTTTTAAAACTTTTCCTGATGTCCTAGAATCCTCAATTGCCTCCGAGATCTCTTTACCCAAAAAACCCCAGAACTTTTGGAAGAAAGCAGCCAGGAAACCATCTGGACCTGGAGCTTTATCTAGGTGAAGACCAAATACAGCCTCCTTTATTTTTGCTTCTAAAAATTTGCTTGTTAAGAATTTATTGTGTTCCTCTGTAACTAATTTTGGAATACTTCGTAACAAAGCCTATTGACTCTCCAAAAGAGATCCTTCTCTGTCATTTAGTAAATTTTCAAAGACGGATACCACCTCTTTATTAATTTCTTCTGGCTTGTTTAAAAGATTTCCATCCGCAGATCTGATCAAGGAAATTCTATTGATTTCCCTTTGGGCCTTCGTGGAGTTATGAAAGAATTTGAAATTTTTATCCCCTGCTCTAAGCCAGACCACCCTTGACTTTTGCCGGCAGAGACCTCTTCTTTAGAAATCAAACCTTCCAATTTACCTAAAAGATCCTTCTTGAGAAGGAAACTATTCGCATCTATCCCTTCTCTAAAGACCTTTTCATTGAGAGTCTTTAAATCTCCTTCAATCCTCCTTTTTTCCTCAAAAATGTTCTTAAAACAATCTTTGTTCCAAGCTCTGATTTTTTGTTTCACATATTTTAGCTTAGATACAACGTTAAAGAGGTTGACTCCATCAAGATTTATCTCTGACCACCATTGCTTTACCAAATCTTCAAACTATGGAGCCTTAAACCACATGTTTTCAAATTTGAGTGGGCACCTTACTAGTCTCCTTTCCCCTACAATTTCCAAAAGGATTGGAAAATGATCTAAACTTGAGATTGGCACAATTTGGCAATCCAAATTGAAAGGGAAGTTACCCAAATTTCCTTTAAAGAAGAACCTCTCAGGTTTTCTGCTATATTGCTAAAACCCATTCTTCTATTTGTCCAAGTGAAGGCTCCATTTCCCATAGGAATTTCAAATAGGGAGTTTATATCTACAAAACTTTCAAAATTGACCTGTGACTGTAGCTTCCTTCTGACCCCTCCTTGCTTGTCCTCCAATCTTAAGATAGCATTAAAATCACCCCCCAGAATATAAAAGTCAAAAGCCTGACTGTTCAGAACTAGGTCTAGCTCGTTCCAGATTTCCTTCTTTTCTAAACAAGAGTTTGGCCCATAAATGTTAATAAAAAAGAAACACAAATCTGAAGCTAAACTTGTTACCTTTGAAGCAATCCAACATCTACTTTTAGCTACCTCCTCAACTATAACTGATTGAGGGCGCCGAAGAGTAATAAGACCATCTAAAGCTCCCGTGGAGTTCACTCCCACTGAATTCCATCTTCCCATATTTCTACAGAATTTATCTCTCTTTTTGATTTAACTTGGTTTCTTGAAAAAGCCATATATCTGAGAAGTTTGATTCAGAGAAATGCCTAACTAGGCATCTCTTGTTAGGGGCGTTTAAGCCCCTAATGTTCTACGAGATGAGTTTTGTGGCTCTTCAGGAAGGCCCCCCCTTCCCTCCTTTAAGAAGATCCAAGATCTTAAGTTGACCACAGGCTTCCCCATCCAACTTTAGTTTCTCTCTGTTGGGAGTGCGTCCCCTGTTTCTGATCTCTCCACAATCTGGGACCAGTTTAATTGATTCTTTCTGGCAAATTCCTAGACTCTTGGTGGGTTTATGAAGAAGGCCTTCCCCAGCTTCTCCTTGTAGATCATCCTTTAACTATGCGAACTGGGCCCTATCCTTATCTAGAATCAAGTCCTCCAAATCCTCAAACCAATCATCCTCTTGGACGTCTTCACCAATCCTCAGTGATCTGGCTTTGGCAGCTTATACAACTTCTACAAATTCTCTTCCAACCTCTATTAGGGAGTTCAAATCTTTTTCTTCAATAGGGGGTGCATGAGATCCAGAGTTTCTGAAATCTTTTTGTCCAACAGGCCAATCTGCTCCCAGGCAGAGTCGGCCACACCAGCCTGAGGTTGAGCTTCCACTACCCTCTGAGAGAGATCAATATGGATCGATTCCTCTGGGATCTCAATTTCCAAGCCCTCTCTGCTGCTCTTTCTACCTTCTGACATAGGCTTATTGGAATCCTTCTGGACTGACACACCAACTCCTAGGCCTCCCTCAGGCTTAAGATTTCTTGGTGCCTCCTGGTTCACAGGGGAAGATCTGGAACGCTAGCCCACTATTTCCCTTAAAGTTCCCTTAGGGGTAGGTTCCCAAATCAAGGCTTGTCTCAATGTTCCCCAATCGGAGAAGATCTCAATTTCTCTCCATTTTGTGAAATTCGGCTTGTTCTCGACATAGATCCGAATATAGGATCCAACACCATTTCCTTCCATTCTTTCCTCTGCACAGACAAAGTTTCCTAAAGACTTACCAATCTCCTCCAGAGTCTCCTGAGTCCAAAATTCTATTGGAAGATTAGGAAGCCTATACCAATCTTAAACAAAATCCAAGGAATGGTTATGAGGGTTAAAACCTACTACCCATTCCTTGAAATAGAAACTGAAATCCTCCCAAATTCAAATCTCTTCCAATATTTTCTTCTTAACATCCTTAGACGGACAAATAAAGATAAAGAAACCATTGGCCAAGGATTTTATCTTTAGATTCTGCCCCCATTGCTCCTGCCACCAGGTCAACATTGCTTCATAGTTAGTTTTTGATCCAAACCATTTAACAATCAAGGCTTGGATCCTTAATTTTTCAATAGAAGGTCCAAGCAAAACCTATGGCATGACCATCGTTTTCTTATTTCCTTGAAAGAGAGGTCGATCATGCACTCCATGTCTTCTTTTACCGTAACCTCCCATTCCCGTTGATATAGGGTTTCTGTCTTGAAATCTTTGAAGGCTTCTGAATCCTCCTCTATTTCAAAAGTGCGGGGGATTTTCCTTTCGATCATTGTGCCATCTAAAATCGCCATTGTTGATGCCATTGTTAGGAAGTCTTTCGGTAGCTGCCTCTGCCTTCCCTAGGGCAGGATTGCCGTTTCTCCAACGACCCAAAGGGAGCTCTTTCTCCATCTTTGCCGCCCAAGACGTCGATCCGTGTCCTTCCTCCGCAGACTCCCTTGCCTCCTGCGGCCTCCAATGAACCCTGGATCTGAGCCCTTCGCCATGAACCTCCTCTTCACTTCTTCCCTTCTGCAGTTTTTTCGCTTAGTTTTTATGGCCGCTAGTTTTATTTATATTTTATTATCTATCTTTATTATTGAATTATATTTACTTCATATATAAAATTGAAAATATAACTATATTTATTATTATATACAATATTTTATATAATATAAATTATTATTTTAGTTCTAATGTCATATTATAATATATAATGCTATATTTATATTGAATATATTTTATGTTTCATGTTTATTTATACTTATTATAAAATTATTTATTATATATTTATTTTTATAAAATAAATATATTGTTAGTTCCATTTATTATTATACATTATTAAATTTAAATATAAAATAATATATAGTACTATTTAAATTAACCTATAAGAAATCTAACAACTTAAGAGAGAGATATGAAATGAGAATGATAGAGAAAGAGGAAGAGAGAAGGATAGACATTAAAGAGATAAAATAGATGAAGAAAATAGAGAGAGACTGTGGAAGGAGACGACTCATAAGAGGATGAAGGATGAGAGGATACACCATTTGAAAAAGCCAACAAGGTACAATACCAATAAAGCACCCACATATGTCTTATGTAAAAGAGTAGCCCATTTTTCAGGAGATTGAGCATGGGTATGCATGTCAACAAAAAATTTTCTAGGAAGAGCAAGATCTTGCTTACCTACATATCTAATCAGGATTTTTTTAATTATTTTTAATTTGTGAAAGAGTTGAATTTGTAAAAAATGTATATTTACATTAAATCTAATATATATTATATATTTATCTATAATTATTATTGAATTATATTTACTTTACATCTTTTTATCTATATCACTATTTAATTATATTTATTATATTGAATTATATTGATGCTTATTTGCATACCATTTTAGTGTTAGAATGGTTTATCTCTCTAGAAGTGAGTGTATAACAATGGTAAGAGCACGAAAAACCCATATGGAGGGATTGAATACATAGGGGACCACATTAAAAAACCACATGAATGGAGTGAAAGAAAATCAATAATGGTTGGGCCAACATCAAGACCACATGTTAAGGCCTTGATGAAATGATTCATTCAATTAGATGGTGCGCCTCTTTTTTTACTAATCAGAGTTTTGCCAAACCAAGATTGAACATAATGGGCTCCCATGATATAGAATGCATGCCATTTTTGAGGTCTCAAGATCATTCCGATATCATATGCAAATTCAATCAAATAAAAAAAATTTCCCTTCAAATTAAATATTTTTAGACAATTGTGAATTTTCAATCTAAAATTATACCATGTCGAAATTTAATTTTAATCTATTTGAGCTCCAAGTTACGAAAATGTGTCAAATTACAAAAACAATGACAGTCACTAAGTTTCATTAATCTTTGTATCAAGTGCTACCCCATCAGAGGATGCGTGATGGTAGGCTAGATGACAAATAAACATGAAGTAGCTAGTGACCATGCTTATATTTGCAAGAGAATGTCTATTCAATGTAGGTGTCAAGATGTGAAATATGAGGCTTGTGATAAATAGACATGCTTCAAATAATATGCATAGGTGTCGACTAATGGAATGCGAGTCAACCCAAGTGTTGTGCATGAACAAGAATCTACAAAGGAGATGCATGCAAAAAGAGACTACACACCAAACATGGAAGTTCACACATTTAAAACATAAGGATTTTGAACTCCACTAAGATTATGCAAATTAATTCACAACACTCAAAAAAACAAAAAATTACTTGCGCCATAGGAATACAAAACAATCATCATTCACTTAAAGACATACCAATTGAACTTCTAAAACTCTTCGGCGTATCCATTGCACACCAAGGTGCAATTGCTATTATTAATCTTTACACAAATCTTAAGTCTTTTCAGATTTGTTAGTTAAGGCTTTACCTTGTGTAGACTCCAAGTCGTGACCTTTTCAATTAATCTTTATACAAAATAATATAAAACAGCTATTCATTCAAAAAAAGAAAAGATGAAATTCCAACCTAAAAGTTCCGTTGGCAAATTGTTGAACTTTTTGTTATTTTTATAATATAATTCTTCGGGAAGCATCTAGGTAAATTACAGGCGGTCCAATTTGTGGACCGATAATTAATATAACACGAGAGAAATTGTTGTTAGTTGAGGTTGCGTGGAACGCAAGGTTGGAATTAAGCGACGAAAGCTGTTAAAAAGGCGAAGAGAGACAGACGGCGACATAATTGTGCACAGAAGAAGAAGAAGAAAAAGTAGCAGAAGCAGCATGGCATCCTTCACAGAAGCTCCTCCTGGCAATGAAAAATCTGGAGAGAAAATTTTCAAGACTAAATGTGCACAGTGCCATACTGTTGAGAAGGGCGCCGGCCACAAACAAGGTATGTTTTCTGCATATATCCTTCTGTCTAAATGCAAGGTTTATGTATACACATATCATTAATAAGAATTAGGGCTAGATATCATTTGGGTCTTTTTTATTTTGGTTAGATCTACGAAAAATATACCCTTTTTTTGTTTGTGTTGGTTTGTGTAGGGCCAAATCTTAATGGGTTGTTTGGAAGACAATCTGGAACCACTACTGGCTATTCATATTCTGCTGCTAACAAGTCAAAGGCTGTGATTTGGGGAGAAGACACCCTTTATGAGTATCTCCTCAATCCTAAAAAGGTATGCATGTATTTTCACTGGCGTTTTACTCCTGATCTTGTTGGTTCACTGGATTGTGTTATGTGATTAGTTTTTTTTTTTGGTAAGTAGGAATTCCATAAGCAGATCTGATATTACAACTCAAGCCTTACAGATGGAATTTGAGAAAATCTAAATTAGGCTTAATACCTCATATCCGAACTGGAATTAGGAAAAATTCTCTTTCTTTGCTATCTTTTGAAGACCAAAATTTGAAATTTTTGAAGGAGGATCTGGTTTGACAAAAACAAAATCTGGAAAATAACTTAGACAGACCTTTCGCATGGCCCAGACAGAATTTCCAGATGTACGACCCTCTTCACCCCCTCTTCCCCTCCAGAAAAATAAAATAAAAAAAAGAGCTTGTTTGTCAACGGATGAAGGCCAACTCAGGCTGAATAACCGTGAAAATCATTACAGGGACTTCACTTGCCCAAGATCGTGTTCTCCTGAGACTATGCGCATACAACCATTTCAAGGCATCCTTCAATGTCTCTTTATAGCTACTTTCGTTCTCCTTTCTTCTTTTCCTCTTGCATTTTATATGCAGAATACATAACCAAAAAATTAATTTTGCATATTCTTCACCCTTTTTTAGTTTTACCTTTTATTTCTGGGTAGTTTTAACCTCTACTTAGGTTTATTTTTTCAGTAAACTGCACCAATAGCAAAGTAGAATATATGCATATCTGATGGAAATTCCGAAAGACTGTTTAAATTCTCAGTGAAGTGGTTTCCCTTAACATGTCATCATGGCATGTAGCTGAAATAGTGCATGATCTTCGGGTGTCATCATGTAAGTCTCAGTGAAGTGTCTTCCCTTAACATGTCATCATGGAAAACTGATTGCAAATAGTGGTTTCCCTTAACATGTCATCATGGAAAACTTATTGCAAATAGTGGTTTCCCTTAACATGTCATCATGGCATGTAGCTGAAATAGTGCATGATCTTCGGGTGTCATCATGTAAGTCTCAGTGAAGTGTCTTCCCTTAACATGTCATCATGGAAAACTGATTGCAAATAGTGGTTTCCCTTAACATGTCATCATGGAAAACTTATTGCAAATAGTGGTTTCCCTTAACATGTCATCATGGCATGTAGCTGAAATAGTGCATGATCTTCGGGTGTCATCATGTAAGTCTCAGTGAAGTGTCTTCCCTTAACATGTCATCATGGAAAACTGATTGCAAATAGTGGTTTCCCTTAACATGTCATCATGGAAAACTTATTGCAAATAGTGGTTTCCCTTAACATGTCATCATGGCATGTAGCTGAAATAGTGCATGATCTTCGGGTGTCATCATGTAAGTCTCAGTGAAGTGTCTTCCCTTAACATGTCATCATGGAAAACTGATTGCAAATAGTGCATTATGTTTGGGTGTTACCGTATCAATGGAATATGATTTTATAGAGGATAAATGTACATTTGCCAGCTGCCAAGTTGGTGGGTACAGAGTTTTGACGTTTTAAATAGGTTTCTTTATGTAGTTTTGCTTTGAATTTAAATTGTTGGTTCTAGCCTGGCTCTCAATTTTTTCCTTGGAATTGGATTTCCGTACATGTCCGTGCTTTTGTACTGTTATGAGTGATTTGTCTAAATATCCACGTCTTGCAATATTGATTTTTATTTCCAGTCATCTTTAGAGTTAAATTGGCTAAACAGGGCTGCACCCGTGTCTTTTCTATTGTTATGATTAAACTTTTAATGGTACACGTTATGGCCCAATTCAGATTTTACAAATTCAAAAGGCTAACTAGTTTGTTTGGTGACATCCATAACCATGTTACAAGGTCTTCTAGCTACCTTTCAACCGATCAAAATCTGGGGCTACTGAGCAAGGAAAATATAGGACCATTTAGCTGTAATGGTTGCTTGTCTTTCTGAAGCTTACACTATGTCTCTATGTGGTCAATCTCAATTATTGTCTACATCTCTATGACTTTATTGATCTGGGCCCTGGGGTAGGGTATTTACTATTTGGTTAAGAATTTGAGATTTCATAGGAGTTCTATTGGTACAACAAACATTTTATCTTCTTAAAAAAATGTATGTCTCATCATCATCAAACTTCTTTAGGAAGCTGAAATTTAGTCCCATATTAATTGGATTGTCATGGAAAAATATTTGTCTCTTGGTTTGCCGATTTATTCCCAAAAACAATTTTGGCTGCTATAGTTTAAATATAACATTCTACAAGCAAGGCTTTTGTCTAACCAAATTTGAAGCAACCTTTACATAATTCATAAGACTCAAAAAGGATTCTAAAGAGATTTGAACTAGTCCTTTCCTACAATCTAGCGACCAACTTTGAATGTTATCATTGTTATGAGAAGGCTTGTTGTCATCATCTTGAAATTATATCTCATTTAAAAAAGTAATTTTATGATGTAGAGGCAAGTGAGATAGGAGGAGGAGGACAATCTTGACAAGGTTCAACTACATCAATTAGCCCAAAAACAAAGATCTTCATGGAAAAGTGGGAACAGCAGAAAGGAATCTTTGGTCCATCATGGAAAGGTTGATTTGGGGTGCCAAATGACTCATCCCACCCATTGGTTAAGGCAGATCACCCTCAGGATCAACACGTCCTTCATAAACCTTCAAAATGGCTTGTAGCCCTAAAAATAGAGAACAGTCCTAATAACTTCTTGCACAGACATCCAAATGCAAATCTCAGACATGTAAAAGATACCCATTATGCCTCCCCACAACATACTCTAGAATGGGTTTGGGTTGTTTTGGGAAGTATGCCTTAACCAATAACCCTCCTAGTGGTTTTAAGCCCTGTTAGGCCTAGTTTGTGAAGCAAGTACCCTCAAATGATGGCTTATAACTCCCTTGACCACTCAGACATGTCAAATGCATCCCAAAACCATGGAATCCAACATTCATTTGCTGTTAGGACTGACTGTTCCCAAATTTCCTACTATGGTTGTCTCACAAGCTTCTCCAATGGCTTAATACATGGTTTTATTAAGCCCATTCAACAAACCCTGCACAAATCATCTCCACCACTCTTGCAATCAATCAAAATGCACAAAATACACTTGAACACATCCATCCCACAGGTCTTATGGCTTGGAAGACTGTGGGATGGTCAACTTCTCATGATTGGAGGCAAAAACCCTTAATTAGGTTATGTAAGACTGTCCTTTTAACAAATCCTTATAACTCCTTACAAATAAACCTTCAAGATATCAAATCACATTTAAATGAAGGCTAGTCCAATAGATTACTCAATCAAAACATGAGAAGTGAAGGACAGACCTGTACCTTGGTACTGTACGGCCTGAAATGGCGTTCTCCTACAGAAAATACAGAATTTCAGAATGAACAGTCTTAATTCAAACACACACAACTTGCATTCTCTTTAACTTCATAGCCTCCAACTAGTCTTAGATGATAGATTTTCCTCAACACTTTGTTTCCAAACCACTTGAGGAACATGACAATGCTGTACAATTAGATGGTATGGACTGTTATACAGGAAAATGCAGAAAACAGTCAAAGAACAGCAGAAACTGATTTGTATTGCCTTTAAAAACTTCTCCTCTGGTACAATGATCATTGTCAAGGATATATATAGTTGTATATTCCTTGAAACTTCTCCATGAAGTAGTTTTGGTCGATGGGGGGAAGCCAAAACTATGCCAAACTATTCGAACTTCGTGAACTGTCTTTGGACAGTTTGTAAGTTTCAACTAACCTTTTTGTTTGTTTGTGTAACCATCGATGTTTAGGAGTCTTCAAACACTTCTACAATATGATTAGGCCTTGAACAAGTTATTAGGCTCCTTGACGTGCCTTTAGACTCCTTGACGTGCCTTAACAGGCTTACAAACATGAGGACTCACATGATTGACCTCCTTGACTCAATGACAGCAATAGTCTTTTGGACAAAGTCCTTTACAATATGACACCTCAACCTTATTACATCATTGGAATGGTCTCTAGGACCTTATTAAACAAAACAAAACAACTTGAAGATCAAAATGACACATATGTGTCTTGATGCGCCTGCACCATACTCCCCAGGTGGAAAGAGAACTACCCACCACTCCCAAACACTAAAAGAACGCTTAAGATAGTTTTTAAGATAGAAGATTTCTTGCTGACAAACTACCCACCACTCCCAAACACTAAAAGAACACTTCAAACATCATCATGAGATCAGATATAATGTTGTAAGATCATTTTAACAGGTAAACATATATGCTCAACATCTTTTCATTTAGTAGCACCTTTTTTTAGCAAATTCTTATATAGGTCGAGAAAGATGTACTTTTTGTCAGCATGAAGGCCAACTCAGGCTGAATAACCGTGAAATATATATAAGCTGTTAGACTGTTAGTTGGCTTATGCTTTTGCTGCAACGTATTTAATTTTCCTCAATTGAATGATGCTATTACAACATACTTAACATGGTTTGCACCCATGGATTTCTGTTCATTCCCTTCACTAAGTTGGCAGTTTTGAGTGGTACATGTTGACCAAGGTTGCAGTTCTGAAGGGTGGCTACTCAATCAAAATCTGCCTGGTACTTACACCTGGCCACAGACCACAAGACTTAAATGCTGGTAGATGGATTGACTAACCACACCCACCAGTACTCCACGTTTTATCTGACTCTGTTGTGCTGTTTTGCATCTCTATTTCATTGTTTGCCTGAAATGTCATTTCTAGTAACTAAACTAAGAATTACATCTTAACCAATTTCTGCAATATAACTGTTCTCTCTACATGGTACATGTTAATATTAACTGGTTTGTTAAAGGTTAGCAGTTCACTGTAGTTAGGTGCATGTGCTGAATCGAAAGTATAGAGCATGATTTTCAAAGGAGAATAAGAAGAGTGATGGCATGTGTTGGGTTGAAATTATATAGTATGACTTCAAAAGGGAATTAGTTTGGTGCTGGCAGGCACACAGTTTAAATGCTTATTATATGTTATCTAACATATGCTAAGGATATCCCCATCCCCAGACATTAAATCTATTAAGTAATGGTGATTGTTGTATAAGAGCAAGTAATCTTTAACAGAAATTTTTTAAGAGTTCTGTTGAAGTGATACTGATCTAAGTGGAGTGCAAACCTTCGAACTGTTAGATGGTGTCTATTGAATAAGTTATTTAGGTGCATCCTACTAATATAGAGTTGGTTTTCATAGGGTAAAGATGACTTTAAGCTCTCATGGAGGATGTTCCCATATGAATCAACTTAGTTCTCTCCGAATTTTAAAATTTTTCCAGTGGACCCCAGTTTGCGATAAAAAATCTGTCTGGAAGGGGATATATTCAAGGCTTGCTGTTTCTTTTATTCTTGCTTCTTTATAGGTTATTCTGCTAATCATATTTATTATTCTAGTGGAAAGTGTTTGTGTGCTTGTGGGTTTCATTCTTTGTCATTTAATATAATGACTATTTCATAAGTTGGTGTAAGGAAAAACAAAGTTGCACAAGACAAAATTTTTGTTTTGTCTGTTTCACTGATTTCCTTCATTTTTGTCTGTTTCTGCAGTACATTCCTGGAACTAAGATGGTGTTTCCTGGTTTGAAGAAGCCACAAGATCGTACTGATCTGATTGCTTATCTCAAGCAGGCCACATCCTAATTTAGTCATTTTATCTTTCTAAAACACGTCCATTGATGGCATTATTTATAGTTAATTGTTTCGACCAATTCATTCGGGAGATTAGATTAATGTTGGACAGAACTCTGCCCTATTGTTGAGGTTAAAACTTATTTAATAAAATGGTTCATAAGCGCCCAAAATGGGTTCTGTTTTGTAACACCGAATTTATGTGATAAGGAATGTGACAGTATCGGGCACTGCAAAATTTCATGATTAGAAAGCTTATAAATTGCCAATGAAATGTTTGTTCAATCTCGTTTGACCATCATTTTTTTTACTGCTTTGGGTTTCTTTGGCTTTAAGACCTCAAGAAGTTTGGGATGGACTTTTTAATCTATCTTAGTTAAATAATTTAAAGTGGTATCTACATTTATCATGTTAGTTAAATACTAAGAAGCTTGGGATGTATTTAATCATCGTTATCGCTTCATTTTGCATATGCATAATTATGATATCCAAGGGTTTTTAGTGTAATCTACAATTTCAGGATACAACACTTACATCTAGTGCCTCTTTTAACACATCTATATATGGTAGCAACAAAATCATGTATGTACATAGAATATGATTAAGGATTGTCAACACTTCCCCTGAATTCTTATTTAAAGTAATTTTTGGTGTATGGCTGAAACAAATGTTGATGTGTGAAAATACTTTTGTTTGTAGTGTGATTTGCAATTTCAACGTTTATGGTAGTAACAATATTATGAATACACAAATAATCAATTTAAACCTTTGTTACCAACTCTTTCCAACTCTCCAGAATCTTTTGCATTGTTTCTGCTTTTTAGTTAAAGGCAGAGGATGATGATTGATGCGTCAAAAAGGCTCCTTACTTCTAGCTGTCAACTGGTTAAGAATTATTGAACTAAGGTTGAGGGAAATTTAGAATACCAGAAACATTCAATAATTATAAGTTAATGGGGTTTTTAAGAATCCTCAAAAGGAGCTAGAAGTGGCTGGTGCAGAAGCTTTGATCATGATTGGGAAAAGCTGAGGAAAACGATATTCACCGCATTTAAATGTTCTTGTAGACTGATCTGAGCATGCTTTGAGAATTTTCCTACTCATTGATGAGATTTTTGAGTCCCTCTCTGAAATTTTAATATTTTTCTCTTGATGTTACTTCCTGAATTCTTTCCTGCAAAGAATATGCACTCCCCAGCTGGAGGAATTAGAGGGTTTCTGTTGCGTGTAAATCACCAGGAGGTAATAGGTTGGTAGCTTTCCCTTTCCAGAGATGCAGGTTTAAATTTTTGAAATTCAGACGAATGGTAGCTTTGCCTTTACAGAGATTCAGGTTTAAATTTTGGAAATTCAGACGAATGGAATGACTTCAAGGAACGTGGAATGTCCGACAGATCCATGACCTACCTTCTAAGATGGTTAGAAGTTATTCCTAGGTTCAAAGTGCACGCACATGATAACCTAATTTCCAGAATTGCTTTCCAGCAAAATATTGAACCAACTCCTCGAGTGCTAGTTCTTGAGTCAAAAGCTGTAGGAAATGGCGCATTCCAGAGAGAACAATCTTGTTAAATAAGAAAAGAAAGATCTAATTGGGTGCTAACCCAAAAACTTTGCTTTAGATCTCACATGTATGGTTTAACGAATTAATAGAACTATTGTAGCTGTGACGCCAGAATTGGCCGAGAAGAAAAGGCTAAGTTTTGAGGTCAGTGCCTGTATACAGACATAATTAACACTGCTCGGAACTGGTTGAAACATGATGAATCACATTGATGTTCTTGAAGCAAACCTGTGAAACCTTGCAAACCATCTGCAGCCTTCATAGCTACAGCTCTAACTAATGTACTCACAACTAATGTATTGGATGAACAGTTCTTTCTATCAATTAACATGTAGGACACTCACATTTACTTGTCAATGTTAAAAGGAAAACATCACTTTCCCTTTTAGAGTATATTTTTAATGAGAGACAGCTAAGACTGACAGCTTTGCAATCCTACTCATAGCAGGTTCTGTTGTATACGATTAATTCCAATGCTAATTTTTGGACCTGTATCTCATGTTATTCTTATTCATAGAATATTCGTGTTTGTCTGAACCTGCACCATAAACATTGTTTTGTTTGTCTTCTTGCCATGTCAGAGAAGCTCTTTCATTGTAGTTGTGAAAGATTACTCAGGGCAAAGTTGGAGCTGGCCGTGATCTCTTGAAAGATTTGAAATGAATACCGTATGAAAGCAAATCCATGTCGAGAAATCGACTTGTCTTTATGCAAGGCACCTTTCTGTGGAATTTAGATGAATGAGTTTGTCATCCTTTATTGTCATTGGAATAGCCATCTCTTTTTTCATTTTGCGGTTTGGTGCAATTTAGACGTATGAGTTTGTCATCTGCAGGTGGATGTTCTTTCATGTATTGAATTGTATTACAAGTCTAATTAAATATTCTAGAGCATGTAACGTGACGGGTTAAGTGATCACGCTCATGCTACTAATCAATGCAAATAGATAAGAGTATCGTACGACATTGAGTGGGCCTGATTGTTGAAGGCATGTCTTCCATAAGAGCAGTTATAAGTTTGAATCCAGAGATGTAGTATTGCACACTTCATTGAACAAAATACAAGGCGAATGGAGAATTAATACACCCCTTGGAGGCCTCCACAAGGGATGTCCCCAAGCACACCCAATTTGTGTCTCATTTGATGTTAATAAAACTTGAATAGTAAGTTGAATTTTAGAAATAGGTAGAGAAAGGAATAGGATCGTTGAAACAAAGAACTTGCGGAATGAATAGGGATGTTTTTGCACTTAGGTTGAATTTGAACCTATTGAATTGATCAAGACGGATCTGCACCTGTAGATTCTAGCTTGCACATGTGGAAATGACTTTTCACTATTGAAAACTTAGGATTGAAATGAATCAACATTCTGTCCATTCTTTTACCAAAAACTAGGAACTAAAAACTATCAAGGAGAAGTAGAAAAATTTAGGTCATAGATTGTAGCTGTTTGATAGAATAGTAGAGGAACTAGTGTTGAACCCACTTGCATCTCTCTACCAAAGATATTTTTCTCCACAACATTTTTAGGAGACATTTTTGAGTTATTTGTGTTGAATCATTTAATTTTTAGCATGTTTATTTCTTATTTATTCAACCAACTTCCATGCCTCTTTAATAGTGTCATTTGTTGGAGCAAGTAGAACAATAGACCTAAATATTTGTGATTTGTAAATTCTACTATTTTGAGAGGTTACAAATTATTTTGGTATTAGAGTGGTTTGATCTTTGAAACAAAGAACTTTTGCAGAATGAATAGGGATGTCTTTGCACTTTGGGTTGAATTTGAACCTACAGAATTGACCAAGACGGTTTCACACCTATATAATCTAGCTTGCACATGTCGAAATGACTTCTCACTATTGAAAACTTAGGATTGAAATGAATCAATATTTTATCCATTCTTTTAGGGTTTGGGAGAATGCTCTAGTATCACTAAAAACTATTAGGGAGAATTAGAGAAATTTAGTTCATAGATTGATGTTATTGTTTTTTGATTAAGAGGTAAAAATAGGTTTTGAAAGGACTTGGAAACCTTTTACAAAGGGAAGGTGGCGACTACCAAATGAGCCACCACACAACACAATTGCAGTCAAACTGTCCCAAAGAACAACCCACCAATCCACACACCCAATGGGTCAACATTTTATTCGACGAGACCTTGTCCTAGTAAAATGCACACCCTTAGCTCGGGTATGGGATTTTGATACAAATTTAAGAAAATCACTCCTTTGGACATTCATCCAAGTCACATCATTATTTGAATCCTCACATCAAGAAGAAAGGGGAGGGATGTCCTCAACTTTCTCCTCAGCGAAAGTCACTCCTCATGAAGAGGACTATCTAATCGAAGATACTGGAAGTTGCCCAGAATTTGTAGATAGAGCAGGGTGGAGGATCTCACCACAACACATCGTGGGGGGATTGTGATATGAGGGCGCTGACATAACTTGATTTGAAGATGTTTTAGTAGGAATTATTGATATCGCCAGAGCCGTGCCAACACTAGGGGGATCCACCATCCTGAGAGTTATAATCATTAGAAACATCAATGCCAGATGGTCATGGAGGGCATTTCGCCACCATGTTGCCAATCTCTTGATCTTGCGATGAGAACGAGAGCAGTCAAAAGCAAGGTGTTCAATAGTGAAGCAACACTTGCAATGGAATGGGAGATCCTCATAGTTAAACGACCGAGTCCAAGGCCTATCCTCCACCATCAAGACAACCTCTCCATGGAGAGGCTTGGAGATGTCAATGTCCACCAGAATACAAGTATAGATAGAGTGATCTATATCAAAAGTAACTTGAGCAACCTTTAGAAAATGCCCAATAGTGTTGCCAATAGCCTCATAACAGGGGTTATCCCAAAACTGGAGAGGGGGATTGGATAATACGACCCACATTGGCATGATATGGAGAAATTGAGAGGGTTGAAAAAAGGAAACCACTATTTGAATGAGAGGGAATGCTCACCCCACATCCATAACCTATCATCGAACACCAACTTCTTGTCATCATAAGAAGTGATTGCAACAAAAAATCCCCTAGCACAAGGAAAGAGCTTGATTTTGCCCTTTATGAGAGGCCTCCAAGACTCCAGAACCCATTTATGCAGGTTAGGAAGAGAAGGCCACATGCGATTAAATCTGCAAATTAGGGCACATCTAACAAACTGATTTATGTTGTCTATTATATCTTGTCCACAAAACACGTTAGGGGAGGAATGTGAACACACTAGGGGTTGGGCTTTGCCATGTGGAGGAGGGGGGCAAGAAGAACTAGAAGGAATTCCTGCCCTAACCACGGTTGCAAAGGAGAAAGGCCTACCATTTGACACCTTCACACCCCTAGAATCTAAAGACTCACAAGCAGGAACATTCGTAGTATCAAGAATGTTTATAAACTCACGTCACAATTGACCTCGTCACAACCAAGGGAATGTTAGAAATGAAAGCAACACTACTTCAATGGAAATCTGATTCGAATAAATTTCAGCAATCTTTAACTGTGTGTTATTAATGGAGATTGTAACAAAACATAAACCCACAATACATAAATATACTAGAAGCAGAGTGAAGCACATAACACAAGTGTTTAACGTGGAGAAAACCCTTTCGGGTAAGAAACTCCACCAAGAAAAGAGGCCAAGTTGTATTATCTTCACAAAAGGAGATTACAAATACATTCACTTCCTCTGTCCTCCAACCTTCACTCCGACAGAACCTGGGTACCTGTAAATTGTTATATTCTTCTCATCTACTATGCTATGGTTTATATAGAATTTACACAATCTCAAGACATTAAATGACTTTTTACAAGCCCATAACACTTGTCAAGAGTCAACAACACAACCTTGGGCGTCCATGGTCAAGAATAGGCTCTTACAGGGTCATAAATATTGTTATACATGCATCCTACACTTGGGAAAAAGTGCCCATGCAAGCTTGAACACCTTGGGGCCAAAAATAGCCACTTACAGCATCTTATGACGCGTCATATGCTATTATTAGTGGCATAGATTCTTATGACAACTTACAGTTGTCATAGAATCTCTTACACCCTCTTACAGCATCTATGACGTGCGTCATAACATTAAAAATAACTTGTTTCTCCACATGTGCACCCCACTTTGACCAATTACTATTTACCATAGTAAATGACATCTAGTAACTATCGTCGGTAACTCCGGGACTTACTGTGCAGTAACTCTGTAATTATCGTGGACAGTAAATAATTTTTACCACTACCGGTGAAACTTGTACATCCCTTATGGGTAATTACAAATAATAAATGGAATAATACAATAATTAGATTTACAAGGTTAATGGCACCTTATCCCAATATTCTCCCACTTGACATTATACATTGTAAATCAACCCATAGGAAATCAAATGAAAAATAATCAGGCACTAGAAACAAGGCCCATGGCCTCTCTGCACCACGCGAACTTCTCTGTGCTCACAGGCTTGGTCAATGATTCTGCAACATTCTCCTGAGTGTCTATCTTCTTCAACTCAATCTCTCCATTTGCAACCAACTCTCGAACAAAGTGATACTGAACATCAACATGCTTAGTTTGAGCATGATACATGGGATTCTTAGTCAAACAAATAGCACTCTGGCTATCACAACCAATCTGAATATTCCTGCAATCAAAACCAATACCTGTACACAGTCTCCTCAACCAAACTGCCTCCTTAGAGACATGAGTTGCAGCCATATACTCTGCTTCTGTGGTGGACAAAGCAACTGTGCGCTGCCTCTTACTCATCCAACTCACTGGACCTCCAAACAAAGTAAACACAGCCACTAGTGGACCTTCGACTATCCAAGTCACTTGCCCAATCTGCATCAACAAAACTCTATATGTCCAAAGATTTATCAGCACTATCAGTACCAGAATAAACCAAACAATGATCAGGAGTATCTGCAAGATATTTAAAAACCCTCTTCGCATAGTTCCAATGCTGTCTACTAGGGTTAGACATAAATCTGCTCAAAACTCCCATTGCTTGGGCAATATCTGGTCTAGTGCAAACCATTGCATACATCAAACTCCCTATAACACTAGCATATGGCACATTAGACATATCCTCAAGATTATCCTCAGTCTTTGGACACATATCTAATGAAAGCTTAGTACCAATGGGTAAAGGAACTCTAACTAGGTTACAGTCCTGCAAACTAAACATCTGCAAAATAGTATTCACATACTTTGTGACAACCAAAGCTTTCTGTTAACTTTGTCCCTCCTGATCTCCATTCCCAAAATATACCTTGCAGCACCAAGATCCTTCATCTCAAATGCACCTAAAAGTTGGGCTTTAAGCTCATTGACCATACCCTTAATATTGCTGAAAAACATGTCATCAACATACAAAACAATAACCAGTATAGAATCATCAACACAATGAATGTAAACACAATGATCCTCCTCGCTTCTAACAAAACCCAATTTCAAAACAAATGACTCAAACTTTTGATACCACATTCTGGGGGACTGTTTTAGACCATAAATAGAACTCTTTAACCTGCAAACCCAATGTTCTTTTCCTTTTACCTCAAAACCTGTAGGCTGTTGCATATAAATTTCTTCTTCAAGATCTCCATGCAAGAACGCAGTCTTAACATCCATTTGCTCAATCTCTTAATCATAAGCTGCAGCAATAGATAAGAGAAATCTAATATAAGTCAATTTAGCAACAGGAGAGAATATCTCACCAAAATCAACTCCTCCTCTCTGGGAGTAGCCCTTGGCTACCAGTGTAGCCTTATACTCCTCTAATGACCCGTCTGCTCTAAACTTCTTCTTGAAGACCCACTTACATCCTATGGCCTTTCTTCCTTTGGGCAAACGAACAAGATCCCAGGTGTTATTAGAGTCTAAAGCCATCATCTCCTCCTGCATGGCTAGCTGCCAAGACTCACTATCATCTGCAGAAATAACTTCCCTGTAGGATCGAGGTTCATCGGTAGTACTCAATAAAGCATATACACAACGAAAATCTGGTGGGCTATACCTATCAACTAGATTTCATTGTCTTGTGGATCTCCTCAAGGGTGGAGTAAGGGACTCTACTCGTTCTTCTGCATGATCATCTGTACCAACTTCTTCTGTCACAACAGATTCATCTTCATCAGACCTACTTGAATCTTCTTCTTCTTCTTCACCCCCTAATCCATCATTCTGTTCTTCCTGAGGTGCATCTTGCTGCTCTAACTCAAAGTGCACTCTCTTTATCTTTTCATCTTTTTCTTTTGGCTGCTCAGGTTCATAAATAGCTCTAAGTTCCCTGAAAATTACATCTCTAGAAAAGATAATCTTGCGGGTTAGTAGATTCCAAAGCTTATAACCTTTCACATTATCACCATATCTAATGAATGTACACTTTTCAGCCTTTGGATCCAACTTGGATTGCTTTTCCTTAGGCACATGAACAAAAGCCTCACAACCAAAAACCCTTAAATGTGAAACATAAGGTTTCTTACCTGTCCACACTTCATAAGGTGTCGAATTAAGAGCCTTACAAGGAGATCTGTTTATCAAGCAACAAGCAGTACACACAGCCTCTGCCCAAAAGCATTTATCCAACTGTACATCACTAAGCATACTTCTGGCCCTTTCCATAATTGTTCGATTCATCTTTTTTGCAACACCATTCTGTTGTGGTGTATACGGAGTTGTCTTTTGTCTGATTATACCTGCATGCTTGCAAAACTCATCAAATTCTTTAGAGCAATATTCCCCTCCATTGTCAAGTCTTAATATTTTTATCTTTAAACCTGATTGGTTCTCTACTAAGACTTTGAATTCCTTAAACTTAGTGAAAACTTCAGATTTATGCTTCATAAAATAAATCTATGTAAATCTGGATACATCATCAATGAAGGTTACAAAATAACGAGATTTTTTGATAGATTCATTATCCACAGGTCCAAACACATCCGTATGAATAATTTCTAACTTGTCTTTTGCTCTATTGCTTCCTGAAAGAAATAATTTTCTGTTTTGTTTACCAAATACACAATGCTCACAGAAATCAAAGTGCTCATCAAAATAAGAGAAACCATTGAACAAATTTTTACTCTTAATAGTTTTCAATACATTATTGCTTGTGTGGCCCAATCTATGGTGCCACAACATACATGTATTTTCACTAGTGGCCTCAGATACATACGAGGCATTACAAACTGTAGTGGCTTCAAGTTTAAACAAGTTCCTGAATCTCTTCCCTTTCGCTACCACCAAGTTCCCTCTCACCAATTTGTAGCCATGCTTGTCAAATATCACATGCATTCCCAAATCATTCAACTTCGAAACTGAAATCAGATTTCTAGCTAATCTAGGAACATGCAAAACACCAGGGAGGGTTTTAATCCCCCATCACTGAAACACAACAAAACCTTTCCTTTCCCGACAATCAGATATGTAGAGTTGTCATTAAGGTAGATATTACCTCCATCATATTCTTCATATGAGGAGAACCATTCCTTATGTGGAGTCATATGAAACGAGCATCCTGATTCAATCAACCAGTGATCATTAGAAACAAGATTACATGCAGAAAGTAAAACTTCTTCACCTGCATCCGAGGACTTATCCAAAGCACTCTCCCACTATTTCTTGGGGTTTCTGCACTCCTTCACATGTCCCTTTTTACTACAGTTCCAACACTTAACTCTGTTCTTTTTACCAGGAGTCTTAGACCGGCCCTTGGACTTGTCCTTAACCTTTTTCTGATCTCCTTTAGGTCCCCTTTCCTTAGACCTTCCCCTGACACTGAGAGCATCCCCTGAACTATCCGAACTCTTCTTCCTCAATTCCTATGACAGTAGCATTGAAACAAGAGCATCCAACTTTGGATTCACAAGGTTAGCAGTGATAGCAAAGATAACATTCTCCCAAGACTTGGGTAAATAACAAAGAAGTAAGATACATTTATCTTCCTCACTAACCTCAACATCTACTGAATCAAGCTGATTGAATAACAAATTAAAAGAATTTAAATACTCTGCAGCTGATTCACCTTCTCGCATTTTCACGGAAAATAATTTTCTTTTTAAATAAAGTTGATTTACCATACTCTTGGTTTGATAGATCTCACCCAACCGTTTCCACAACTTGTATGCAATCTCTTCCTTTGTGACATTCAACAGGACAGAGTTTGAAATACACAACTGGATGGTTCCCTATGCCTTCTTATCCAGTCTATCCCACTCATCTTGAGAGACATCGTCAGGTTTCTTCTCTTTTTGGACAACCAACCATTGGTTTCTTTCTTCCAACAAATCTTCTATTTTCAGCTTCAACAACTCATACCCCGTTCCGTTGAACTTCTCAATGTCCAATCGAGAGGTTGATGTAACAGTGGATGCAACCATAATAACAACACAAGATCTGCAAAACAAACACAACCAAATCTCCCACTGCAACTACAACTTCCACACTACCACCCAAGAATCAAAGCTGGCCAGGCTCTGATACCAAATGTTAGAAATGAAAGCAACACTACTTCAATGGAAATTTGATTCGAATAAATTTCAGCAATCTTTAACTGTGTTATTAATGGAGATTGTAACAAAACATAAACCCACAATACATAAATATACCAGAAGCAGAATGAAGCACATAACACAAGTGTTTAACGCGGAGAAAACCCTTTCGGGTAAAAAAACTCCACCAACAAAAGAGGCCAAGTTGTATTATCTTCACAAAAGGAGATTACAAATACATTCACTTCCTCTGTCCTCCAACCTTCACTCCGGCAAAACTTGGGTACCTTAAACTGTTATATTCTTCTCATCTACTATGCTATGGTTTATATAGAATTTACACAACCTCAAGACATTAAATGACTTTTTACAAGCCCATAACTCTTGTCAAGAGTCAACAACACAACCTTGGGTGTCCATGGCCAAGAATAGGCTCTTACGGAGTCATAAATACTGTCATACATGCATCCTACACTTGGGAAAAAGTGCCCATGCAAGCTTGAACGCCTTGGGGCCAAAAATAGCCACTCACAACATCTTATGACGCGTCATATGCTATTATTAGTGTCATAGATTCTTATGACAACTTACAGTTGTTATAGAATCTCTTACACCCTCTTACAACATCTATGACGTGCGTCATAACACTAAAAATAGATTATTCCTCCACATGTGCACCCCACTTTGACCAATTACCATTTACCATAGTAAATGACATCCCGTAACTACCGCCGGTAACTCCGGGACTTACCGTGGACAATAAATAATTTTTACCACTACCGGTGAAACTTGTACATCCCTTATGGGTAATTACAAATAATAAATGGAATAATACAATAATGGGATTTACAAGGTTAATGGCACCTTATCCCAACAGGGAAGTAGGAGAGCCTCCAACAACAATTAGAGATGAAGGAACAATGTGGGAGACTAAGACAACCCCATCATCGACAACAACACCACCACTAGGGGCCACAAGGATAGGTGGGAAAACTTAGTTTGAAAGTAGGGGTAGGGTTCCAATAGCAGATGGGAGAGATGCCATGCAGATATCTCACAAAGATGCCATGCGAATATCTCACCAAGGAACAACTATTGTGGAATCCACTTGCTGTATTTGTTTTATCATTAAGTTCATCAAAGGTAGATTTGCATTTCTCTCTACCAAAGTTATTTTTCCACACCACATTTTTAGGATCATTTTAAAGTTATTTGTGTTCAATCAATTAAATTTTTAGCATGTTTATTTCTTATTTTTTCAACAACTTACATGCCTCTTTAATAGTGTCATTTGTTGGAGCAAGTAGAACAATAGATCTAAATATTTGTGGTTTGTAAATTCTACTATTTCGAGAGGTTACAAATTATTTTGGTATTAGAGTGGTTTGATCTTTGTGGATTTTGGAAGTGTATTTTTTTGTTATGACAATTACTAAAGCACATAAAGCCCAAATGGAGGAGTTTAATATATGAGTAATCGTATTATAAGTTATGAAAGGTGATAAAAATAATAATGGTTGGGCCAACAATAGGGGCATATGTCAAGGCAATAAATGAAGATGACACAAGAATAAACGTCTGTGGATGACTTTTGAAAGTTCTTGCTAAGAAATTTGGCACAAGGCAAGGAGGTATCAAAGTGGAAGATTTCTTGAAAGAGCCATTTGAAAAGAATAAACTTCATTTAAATTAGATAGTGAAACAAAGATCAAATTTTTTAATGGGCAAATTTAAGTGGAAATGTTGGATTCACGAATTAAACAATTGGAAGTATAATTTAGTACATAAAATTAACTTGGCACAAAGTATTTCCTTTGCAAACCTAAAAATGGAAAATCATGTTCTTGCATTTTAGAAATTATGTAGTTAATTGTGAAGAATAGAGAAAACTTGTTATAAATAGTTGTGAAGAATTTAAAGATTTAATTTGTAGAAATTTCTATACCATTGAATACAAAATGATCAAAAAATAAAATGGATGTATTATAGACAAGCAAGTCCTTGAACACAATGATCAAAAAATAAAATGAATGTATTATAGACAAGCAAGTGAATAAAGTGTGTAGAATCACACTACAAAGTTTAGGTGGCAAGCCATGTTTTCATCGACTTGGATGAGGAGGACATGCTCACAAAGTATCTTGGAGGGTTGCATATTTGCATCCGAAGGTGGTATTACTACCAATTCAAAGGATTTGGGTTAAAATGTGTCCAAACATATTATGTGGAGGAGGAGGAGAGGGTTGAAGCACAAAGTTGTCACATTTTTATAAAAGAAATATACATTGGTAATTTTTAAACTTGAATCACTTGGAAGTGAAATATATTATGTGAATTAATGAAATGTAAAATTTTCAATGTAGTTTCATGTTTGAGTTTTGAAAAAATAGAAAAATTATTATTATATTTTTGGTAAAATTAACACTATAATTAATTATAAAGATTTTTGAAATGGCGCCACTCCCACTTGTTTTTAGAATGCTACAATCGGTGGCTGCTACTCTGTCACTCCCCAACTTTGGCCAAGGCAAGATTTTTGGCAATGGCGACAACAATGGTGTGTCATGTTTTGTTCGACATTGTGCCTACTCCTGGTGATGGTCACACTGTGATTGGGGCTGGTAATGGCATCAAGATCTCGTAGGTAAATGAACATGTGTCTATGGCTTCTCTAGGTTGTGGTATTGTTGGTGTGAAGGCTCATATTGGTGATTTGGGCTCAAGTTGTGGCTCCTTGCGAACCTACGCAACCATAACTGGTTTAGGGGTTCCTACCTACCTTATTATGTGAAATATTTTGGCCCCTTCCCTATTCACAAACCTCCCATGTCATGGTGTGTGGACAAGACATGATTCATAATGAAGACTATTATCTTCATTGTGGCTTGGTTTATAGATTTAACAATTTGTGGCCTTCCCTTCCCAACTTACACAAGTGGGATTTGGAATCTCGGAAGCCTCTTGTTGAAGGAAAGATCGAGCTATTTCTCTATGCTAGGGGCTTCTTCATAGTGACTTTTGCCTCTTCAGAGGATAGGGACTTGGTGTTGGACAACATGTTATGGATGTGGGGAGAGCACTCCCTCTTAGTCAATCCATCTCCTTCAACCCCCTCTCAGAACCTCTAATTATCAGGCTAGTTTGGGTTAGGCTACTAAATCTTCCTCTCTAGTTTTGGGAAGATTCTTGCTATGAGGCCATTAACAATGCAATTGGTTGCTTTCTAAATGTTGACTTTACTAATTTCTTCATGGGTCACTCTATGTATGTCTGTATTCTGGTGGACATTGATATCTCCAAGGGTCTTCATGGGGATATTGTTATGATGGTGGACATGCCTTGGACTTAATTGCTTGATTATGAGGGTCTCTCCTTTCGATGTAGACAATATTTTTCCATTAGACACCCGGCTTTTGATTGTCCACACTCTTAGCATAAGGGTGCAGTTACGTGGTGGAGGAATGCCCACAATGATCACTTGGCTATTAACACTTCTAACTACTCTCTGTTTGATGGATCTTCTTAGGATGATGAGTCTTCTTAGGATGTTGGGACTTCTCTCATTCCCCCTACGGTGAGTCACGTTCCTGAGGGGGTTTCTCATGTGGTTGGCATGGCTTCGATGAGTTCCTCAACACCTTTCAAGTCCTCTTCTCCAGATCAAGCCCTGGTAGCTCCTATTGTTCCCATTCCCCCATGACATGTAGTGTGGGGATCCCTGCTCTAGGCATGTCTATAGATTCATTGCAACTTTTGGCTTTTTTTGGCTAGACAATCTCCGTCTTTGCATGTGATGTAGAGACGTTAGTTGAGGATATCCCCCTCTTCTCTCCTCGATTCAAGGATTTGGATATTGATGTATCCTAGATGATTGTTCAAAGAAGGAAGAGAGGTCTTCTTAAATCTATTTCTAATTCCCCTACTTGGGTCAAGGGTGTGTAGATTGCAAGGTTATGATCAAGCGTTGTGTAGGTTGTTGGTCCCTTGATGTTGTGTGTCTAGTTGGTTTGTTGTTTGTGAGTGGTCTCGAGGTTGTTGTATTGGTTTGTTTTGTTTGTCCCATATCTCATGGTACTCGTACCATTTGCCTGAGGGATGCTTCATTGTAAAAGGGTTCGAGCCCTTTCAAAAACCCACTTTTATCAATATCAAAAACACTATAATTAATTATTGAAAAAATGTTAAAAATGAGGTTAGCGACCTTTCACTTTTTTTAATAGTACCTTTCATTTATTTTCGTATTGTTAAACTTGAAATTTTAGTGTATTTTTTTTGTTTTGTTAACTTGAAAATTTAATAATTTTAAATAAATATTTAAAATTAGGTGTACTTAAACATAGCGGTTTTGATGACCTTTCATGTTTTATCTTGACTGCTTATTAGAGAGAAAAATTATATAGTCTCAATATGAAATCTCCTCTAGCAAATTATTTTTTTCAAATTTTAAAATAAATTTTTAATATTTTTTTGAAAGAAGGTAATCAACCTTATATTTGGGCATTGATAATATACTTTTAGTGAAAATAAAAAAGAAAATATATACTATTTAACATATTAAAAAAATATTTTTATAAACTACACTTATAAATTTATAAAAATATATTTTTGGATTTTCAAGAAATTTTATTTACGTAAACAAAAGTGGTGGGAATATTAGTTTTTCAAATAATTTTTTTTGTACACAAAGTGATTTTTTTTATTAAAGGGATAAAGATCAGGTTTTGAGGGGGCTTTGAAAACCCTTCACAACAAGCAACACATTAGCAAAGACACAACTAACCCACAACAAAACACAAAATAGAATCTATAGAGAAAACATACAACAAACTACAACTTTTTAAGGCTATCAACCTCTTCTAGCTCTACTAGAAAGAAGTTTTCATCTAGCTCTTGAATATCTTGATGATTTTTCTTTTCCACCTCGTCATGTTTCTTTTTTGTGCTTCTTGTCCTTGTGCTAGGACTTGCATCCTCCCTGGCTTTCCCCATAGTAGTAGTACTGGAAAACATCTTTTTCATCTTGTAATTGATATTTTTATCTCCACAACATTGGTCTTGATGATCCCGTTTATATTCTCTTTAATTCTGGTCATGTCTCGTTCAAGAGCCTCTAGTCTAGCATCCTAATTGTCTTGCCCTTTCATATACTCTTCCTCAAGAACATCAATCCTTTCCTTCTGGTTGGAGAATTCATCCATAAGCTTGTTCACATGAGAAACAAATTCCCAAATTTGGAATATTCTTTTATCCTTTTCAATCGATATTTGGTTCTCCCCACACTGCCTCTTAACCACAATATCCATTTTAACATTAATCTTGTTGATCTCAATATAAAACCATTTGATAAGGTTGTGTTCTATCGCAAAGGTCTAGTGCAAGGTCATGACATTTTGGCTCAATAAATACACATCATTTGCCAACTCCCTCAGGGAAGTGGGATTGGGGCAGGGCAGATTGAAATCCTTGGGAATTGGGGGCAAGGGCCCTCAATGCTAGGGAAGGGTTCGCCAATTACAGGTTCAATAAAGGCTTTATCTTTCCCCTTATCTTGGGTACGGGGAGCTTCACTATCCTTCTGAATATCATAGGGCCTTTCCAAACCCATCCCATCATGGGGGGATCATCCCTTTTCCTTTTGTTAACCCTTCTACCTCCACTACATGTAGCCCTATCCTTTTTCAGAGAATCACACTCTTTAGACTCCTCCAAATTTGACTCCGACCCAGAATCAAAACCAAATTTATCCCAACTTCTCACTTCCTTTTCATCTAACTCCTTATAGGTGGAATTAGAGTAATCAACCACTTTCTTGTTCTTATCAACCTTCTCGTGGACAGGTTGAGCAATAGTAGGGTTCAATTGTCTCGCATGATTAACTAAAACCATGATTAACCCCTAATGCCGGGGTACTACAACATGGGATTTCTTACAATACTTCATAGACTAAACAAAGTGATGTTACATATACATCCAATGGACACTTGTAACTAGACAAGATTTGAAATAAATTTAACAAAAACACCTTCTCAACTAGAAATAAGTTCTAGTTGAAAATGCTTAAAATCAAGTGTGTTGAAAATTTGTCATAATGTGCAACACATATTTGTGTCATTACTTGAAAGTCTTCCAAGAAAAATAATAAGAATTTTAAAGTTAACTGGAAGGTGAAATAACTAATACTATTGTACAAAGAGATAAAGATGCAAAGAATCAATGTAGACATTACAAAATTGGTGCAAGTGCTAAGTGTTGGAAATTACATCCCAAAGTATATCCAAAGAATATAAATAAGGATAAATAAGATTCAAAGAAGTCATGGTAACTATACAAGAAGAAATAAAAACTTTGTTGTGATGGTGCTCCTGCGCAAGGGTTTTTTGAATGTAGCGAAGGAGTCCGTCCTAGCCCCTTCCCCAAGTGATGTCCAGATGCTGGTAATTCTAGTTGATGATGCAGGTCTTGGGTTAGCTATAGGCGCTGTTGAGAAGATTCCAACAGAGGTTGGGAACTTGGTGCTCTCGCTCAGTGTTTTGAAATTATCGGTTGCCCCAGTGCTCCGCTCGAAGGTGTAGCTTCTAAGTTTTCCTCTGCTGCGACTGGTTCTGTGAAGGTGGCTAGTTTCTGCTCTGGTGCTCGCCTCCTGTAGGCATGGTGGATGTTGGTGCTGTGGATTTTTTGCAGTATGGTCTTCGAACTATTAATGCCTCCTCTAGTGCACCCTCCTTTGCGTTTGGGAAAGGTGCTAGTCCTAGTTTTTGTTGCCCTTTAGGAGGGCGAAGTTCCTTTAGGGCCCTCTTTCTTGAAGTGAATGAGGATGTTTCTGCTGGGTTTCGGCCTGCTTGCCCCTCTCCTAGGGCTTTTTTGGCCTCTGCGCTCTCACCTCCAGTTGTGGTCTGCAAGGAAGAGGTCCTAGAGAATGAGGACCATTATCTGAGCATTGGGGTTGTATGTAGGTTTAACAATTCGTGGCCATCCTTGTCAGACCTTCACAGTTAGGTATTAGAGTCTTGGAAGCCATTAGTGGGAAGGCAAGATTGAGTTGTTTCCATGCGCCAGAGGTTTCTTTATGGCAGATTTTGATACCCCGCAGGAGAGGGATATTGTGCTGAATGGTCGGGTTTGGATGTGGGGTGTGCATTCCCTATCCATTAAACCTTGGTTTTGCTCCTTCAACCCTCTCACTGAGCCTCTCAACATCAGGCCTACCTAGGTGAGGCTCCCAAATCTTCCTCTTCAGTGCTGGGAAGATTCCTATTTTGAAGACATTGGAAACACTATTGGACACTTCTTGATGGTGGATTCTGCTACCTCTTTCATTGGACACTCCATGTTTGCCCGCATTTTGGTCGATATTGACATCTCCAAACCCCTTCATGGGGAGGTGGTTTTGCAGGTAGGGGATAGGTCATGTTCACAACTGCTTGATTATGAGAGCCTCCCCTTCAGATGTCGGCGGTGCTTTGCCACGGGTCACCTGGCCTCAATTTGTCCACACTCTTGTCGCAAGGGTGCGGCAACCTGGTGGAAGAATGCTACAGACAATCACTTGATTGTCAGTTCTCCAGACTCTCCGACGGATCCCTTGCCAACGGTAGAGCCCTCTTCAACCACTTCAGGCCCTGTGGATGCAGTGGCGGCTGCCACGAGTCCCCTGATTCCTCCTGCATCTACTGATCCACCATTGGTTGCCCCCTCTAGTGAGGGCGTACTAGAGATTCATGCTCCTATTTTGTCTTTGTGTTCCCTAGTTACTTGTGCCGATGCCTCTCACTCTTCTAGGGTGCCGGCTAAGTTTGTGGAATTTGATGAAGATTCCCATCTCTCCCCTTGTTTTGAGGACCTAGACCCTTTGTGTACTTGGACTGTTGTTCAGAGAAGGAAGAAAGGTCTTCCTAAGGAAGTTTCTACTTTGCACCCTCGGGTCAAAGGAGTTTGGTATGCTAGGTCGGGATCTAGCATAGTCTAGTCCATGTTGTTCTGTCCTTTGTTTGCAGCAGGCCTGCCTCTTGTTTTAAGGGTTCGAGCCCTTTCAAAACCTGTTTTGTTTCCTAGTTTCACGGCTTGTGAAACTCATTTTGTTCGCCTTTCTTGGCTTTTGTTCTTGGGTTTGGGCCCTTCCCAGTTACTTTAATCAAAATTATACAAGAATAAATTGTAATATAGGATAATTTAGATGTAGATGATAGGCTTGGTTGCATAGCTACCAGCACCAAGGAAAAATATAAAATTGGAGGGGATAATATATTTTTATCTTGAAATTGTAAGTAAAGAAGACATAGGTTAATGTATTGGTAGATTTTGGTTCACAACATAATCTAATTTTAGATGAAATGATTAAGATGGTTTGAAAACATATCAACATCCTCTCCAATATCGATTGAGTTGGGTGAAGAATTATGTATGAATGTAGGTAACAAAGAAGTGCAAATTTCAATTTGGGATAAATGCATAAATGTTGATGAGGTAAATGCAAATGTAATTCCTCTTGATGCTTTTGAGATAGTGCTTGCTAGTCCATACTTGTAGTTGCAATTTTTATTAGGAAGGCTAACAAATAAAGATTGGTCAAGGATGCAATTACATATCTAATCAAACGACACTAAAGAAAGGCAAACATTGCAACGTATTTTCATCTTTTTAGGAAGTGTTGCATGAACCAAGAGAGTTTCCACAAAGAAAGGAGGTGGAGCATGAGATTGACCTCCTACCCGAGTTTGTTTTTACTAAACATTAGATTATATCAACAATACTTTTAGAAAGCAATAAGGTTAAGAAACAATTTTAAGAGTTGCTTGAACAAGACATGATATGCCTTAGTATTTCATATTGTGGTTCACCTATTGTGATGGTATGGAAGAAGAATGGTTCTTATAGGATGTGTATTGACTACAAAGCACTAAACAAGATCGCCAATAAAAATAGATATCCTCTTCCAAGGATAGATAATTTGTTAGACCAACTTCAACATGTAACTTCCATTTTGTTAAGTGGAATATTTAATTAGGTTATCATTGGGTGCACATGATGGATGTTATGTGATTTTTTCTCCAAAATGAGAAAGAAAGATATTTATGAATAACCCTCTAAAATTATAGGAGGATAAATTTTATTTACCCTTTATAATTAAAAGGGAGATGGAAAATAAAGGATATTATGATCCTTTGGTTAAAATGGAGATAAATAAAGAATAATTGTGAAAAACCCCTTTTAAAAGGGAGGAATTATTATGTTTATTAACTAGTTATTAATGACAACCTTTGTGAAAGGGTGTGATGGTTTAGCAACCACCCCTTAAAAGGTTATATAAGGCATTCATGTGAGACTTTGGAAAAGGCATGGAGATCACTCAAAAGAAGAAGAAGGTGGAGAAAGGAGGAAATAAGAGCATTGCAAGAAATCATGAGGCTTGTGTGTGTGTTTTCTAAAAAGGAGCAGGATGCTTGGGAAATATGTGTGTATTATGAAAAAGAGCTGAATGCTAGGAAGCACATGGTTGGTTCTGAATAAGAATTGGGTTCTTCCTGGAGTGCTCACTAGATGAAAAGGGTCCAATCTCTGATCCATTCTCCGGAGTGATATTTGGAAGAATTTCTAGATCTAAAAGATATGTATTTATTTCTTTCTATGATGGAAATTAATTAAGTACTAAACTTAATGCTAATAAAAGATATTAGAATCATGATATATGTGGGTTTTGATGTTAATTTGATCATGTGATTATGTTGTCCAATTTTCTTTGTTAATGATTTACTAGAGAGATCTTATTCAATTCACGCATGTTGTAATTCACATTCAAGTTATTTACATTTATTTTGATATCAGTGAATATTCTAAATTATCTTAACTCTAAAATTAAATATAATAAAATCCGTTGCAAGTAGTTAATTAGTTCTTACAATGGAAGAAGACACATGTAAAATGCAATTCAAAAATAAAACACGGGCTTTATGAATGGTTGGTTTTTCCATTTGGTTTGTGTAATGCACCTTGTTGGAGACTTATGAGTTATGTATTAAGGTATTTCATAGACGTGTGTGTGTAGATTCCATGTAAATATTTAGTGTTACATGGGAAGAACACCTCATTCACATTAAACAAGTTTTGAAAAGGTTAAAAGAACAAAAATTGCTATGTAACAAAGTGTGAATTTGAGAAAGAATCATTAGTTTATTTTAGACATGTGGTAGGAAGGAAATTACGAACACATCCTTCAAATATAGAACAAATTGTAAATTGGCCTACATTAAAGAGTGTTATAGAAACTAAGAGTTTCATAGGGGCTACACAATACATGAGAAAATTTATTTATTTCTTTTCTCCCATAGCCTCTCCTTCGCATCAAATTTCAACGAAGGGGAGTGACTTTATATGGGGTAAAGAACATGATAATTCTTTTGAAATATTAAAGTACAGAATAAGTCATGCTCCCATGCTTGCTCTTCCTGATTTACAAAAGCATTTTGAAGTAGAGATAGATGCTAATGAATATACCATGGGTGTTGTTTTGCTTCAAGGTGTTGAACCTATTTGTTATCATTCAAAGGTTTTATGATAGAGAACTTATATGCACTAGTTCAAGATATCAAAAAATATAGACATTACTTATTTGGTAAAGAAATTCTTGTGCACACTAGCCATTAATCTCTACAATATTTTCAAGCATAAAATAAATTATAACATGCAAGACATTACAAATGGATGAGATTCTCACAACAATTTTATTTGGTGCTAAATTATAAAAGGAGAATTTTAATGTGGTGGGAAACATGTTATCTAGACCACCTATTTCCAAATTAATTTCAGATATGGCCATGGTTACTCAATTGGAGCCTTTTACAAAAGAGGATCATGCAAAAGAATATGCTAATAGTAAAGACTTTGTAAGAAGTTAAAAGAGCTACAAGTTCAAGGGGTTGTGAAAATTGATGAATACTTCTACCTCAAGGATGGGTTTCTTTACAAGGTAGGAAAATTATGTGTGCCAAGAGAACAAAGACCACATCTTACATGAGTGAGACACATACCTCCAAAGTGGCGGGTCACTTTAGTGTTGGTAAAATAGTGGCTCATTTGTAAAGGTATGTGTTTTGGCCTAGAATGCAATAGGAAGTAGCAAGGTTTGTTAGAAGTTGGAATTTAGATTGCCACTTCCTATCTCCACAATGCCATGGGAAAACATTTCTATAGACTTTTTAGAAGGTTATGTAAATGATTATTTGTTTGTAATAGTTGATAGATTTATCAAAATGTGCATACTAACTCCATGTAAAATGACTAGCTAGAAAAGAAGTTGCTAAAATGTTCTTCATTAATTTTTGGGTGCACTTTGGGTTTTCTAAGTCTTTTGTTTCATATAGAGATATTAGATGTGGTGGCAGTTTTTTGTCAACTTTGTGGAGCATGATGTATATAAGGCTAAAAAAGAATACTATTTTCCACCCACAAATAAATAGGCAAACAAAGGTGGTCAATATAACCTTGGTGCAACTCATAAGAGTATATAACATTAAGTGTCCCAAAATTTTGGATGAATCTCTTCCTTACAGTCAACACTCTTTTAATAGATAGTTCATTTTTCTACAAATCAGTCACCCTTTTAACATGATAGTTCATTTTTCTACAATTGTCACACTTTGAGGCATGCTTAGGGTATTTGCCCTCAACTCCACTTGATGTAACTTTGGGACAATAACAAAAACAAATAGAATAAGATGTAAAAATGGTTAAAACATTAATATTTGTTGAGAGTGTTGGTCACATCCATTTCCTTATAATTTTTAAAAAGTTTTTGGTTGTGTCTTTTATTTAGGTTCTATTCATACTAGAACCATTTTCCTCTTATAGAAATCATGTTGTGAACTCTGCATTTTTTAGTATGAGATTGACCTTTAGGGTTGCATTTGTTCATAGTAAAAACCCTTCCTTGTATGTTTTCAATGTTTAAATGTCAGTTAAATATTTAACTGGCATTTTTAGTTGCATGATCATGTGGCAAAATCATGTCTACAATATAGCAAAAGAGAAAAGGATCTGGAAGTTTAGCTTTTGACACTGAGGAGGCTCATAAGATGCTTTAGTTGGTCATATTTTCATTTCTAGAACTCACACATAATTGAGGTTTATCAGTTGACCAATCTTAGAGGATCATGAGATTGCTAGAGTCAAATCATTCTAAGTCTCCTAGTATACATAAGAAGGGGATGAGACGCCAACTTATACACATGGCAATATGTGATAACATAATCACTTTTCACATAGTTAAATAATAGTATAGATACCTTAAAAGCATCTATCTGAAAAACACTAAGAAATATCAATTTTGAGTAATAATTTTAGCTAAGAGTTATTAGCCCATAGGCTATATTATTGTTAACTTTTTGTGGGAAATTTGTCTCATGCCACAAAACAACTTTCTAACTCGCCATTAAACCATTTTCAGTCATCAAAAATTAATAATGTGAAAAATAAAATCTTCCAACAAATCAAATCTAAGGGTCAGGGCACCAGAAATCAATAATGTGAAAAATCAAATCTTCCCACAAATCAAATTTTGTGGTGTAAAAATATTAAAGGATAATTAATGCATCTAATTTACTAATATCATTATTTTATACCTCTTTTTTTTATAAGGTAAGTGCTACCAAAGGGGGTAGCTCCCAATACATTGCTTTAAAAGAAAAATTACATAGCCATAGAGATGGTGTTAATACCATCGGCTAGTATATTAGCCCTCTCCAGTTGTTTAGCTAAGAGGAGGTCCCCTAAACACTAATGAAATTTGCGAAAGCCTCTATTTTGCACTTCTCTAGCCCCTCCTTGAAAATCTTCAGGCCCTCCACCACCTTCCCTTTCTTCTTTACTACCTCAGCGTCAAAGACTCCACAAATAAAGCCGCTTATGGGATTTGGGTTAGTGTGCTGGCCAACCACCAAAATTGTGTCCCGAATCTCATCTTTAGCAAGGAACCCAATAAACCTCGACGCCTTGTGGATAGCCCCTGTACCCTGGGTGACAATGGTGAAAAACCTTCCCATGATCACCCCATCATGGACGTGAGAGCCCTGGGCATATTACATTCCCTGAATGTTTTTGATGGCATTTTTTAGTTTAGACTCCTTCGTTTTGAAGAGCCATCCCAATTGCTGGTCCAGGTTGTCGTCTTCACACCTGCATTGCACTCTGAAGTGACTGTGTCCTGCCATAGCAACCTTGGCGAAAATGTTCACTTCGACCCCTATTTAAAATCATTAGGGATACATGAGCAACTTCTAAGGTGATCTATCCTTTGCCTGATTTCTGATTCGAAGCCAATTCTCTATTATGCCTCCAAACATCTTGACCATCGGATCCTGGAAGTATACTTAGGAAGGACTCTGAAAACTCTAATACTGTGAACTTCACACTCTTAACTTGTGAAATACTCAATGTTTTTAGATTTGGTTTATCTATTCCTGACTATAGCCGTCATCCCCCAAACTAAGAAATCGATCTGTCTTTCTAAAATGATCTCCGTATGATACACTATGATGCTTCACTAGGGAAAACGCGACTAACTAGGACACCAAATCCCGCCGACACCTTTGGCATATGGGGACACCAAAGGCTGCCAATTAACTTGTTATTTCAAGGTTATCGAAGATGCCTTTGACACCCCCATGGCGATGCTCCAGGTGAAGTCCGAAATCTTCATATTGGTTATTGTATTGCCCGTTCCTGAAGGCCCTCTGATTTCCCTTTGCTTGTTTGTGACTGGTGCCAAAATCTGTTATTGTCAGAGCTTTCCCTGATTTGGTAAGGATGGCCTAGGAATTTGTAGTTGACAAGACCAGATTAGAGGACATGATGGGTGGGTTGGCCGGTCCTTCTGTGTTTTGCACATCGGCCTAAGTTTGTGTGGGGGTACCAGTATTCATTGTATCTTCCCTTACTGGGATATCCTTTTGTCCTTGGGATTCACCAGCTTTTGTAACCATTAGCGCCTCCTGTTGAGGTGTGGTCACTTCAGGAGTGTGTTCTTTTGTAATGCCTACCCTGGCCTTAGGGCACGAAGCTTGAAGATGCTTATGGTTGTGGAAGCTAAGACAAAAGAACAATTTCTCTTCAATTTCTATCTTTTGCACTCTTTGGTGATCTTGGATTTGTAGGACAATTTTAGATGGTATCTTGTGTATTGCTGCTATTTGGATTCTGGCGAATAGATATGAGTCATTGTTAAATAGTTCCTCATCTATTTCTAGCACCATGCCAAGAGTTTGTCCGATTTTGGTTAGACATCTCTCGGTCCAACACTCTACCGACAAATTGTAAAGGCGTATCCACTTTGGTCCATCGCAAGAGCACATTTTATTAAATCAAAATTAGGGGTCCATTTCCTTATATAAATAAGATCCACTTCTTGACCAGTTCCTCCCTTGAAGAACATGTCCTTGTCAAAAGGTGAAACGAATGCGGCGATGAAGAACCCTTTAGGGAGGAATTTAAGGATGTACTGTACTTGCCAAATTTCCTCCACCCATGTTTTGACATAATTTTTGGTAAGTCTTGGCCCAATGAATCTATAAATTAGTGTCGTCTTTGCGAGAGAGTCACTCTCCTTTCTTTCCTCTGTAAGTTCTACTCGAATGCTTTTCAACATGTCTCCTTCTTCCAGCGCTGTGAACGAATTCAGGAAGTTGCTAGCTTTGTTTGCTTCTTTCACTTCCCCCTGCTTGCATCCGGGTGTGGCCCGTAGTTCTGCGCCCTGCGCCAAACCCTCATTTTCGCTATTGAAAAATATTTTTATTAATCATATATTTTCTACAATTTATTTTATTTGTTTATACCTCTTAAAATACAAGTGCTAGTTTTATTTTACTTCAAAACTATTTTAATTTAAATACATGTTGTCCTTGTGATGCAACATATTAATGAATGAATGAAGGTTTTTAATGATGTCCACTAGGCCAAACAACCTATGGAACCACCGGATATAAGAACATGATTTATTTCTAAAATTCTCAACTCAAATGGGCCTGCTAACAATCTTTAGTGCTTTTGAGATATCCTAAGTATGTTGATTTTTTCATTATTTAATGGCCATCCACTTGGCAAGATCTAATTGGTTTCTCAATATTTGAGGATTATATGTGGGACCACATGGGGTCTCTATAGGCAACGTGTACCATTAATTTCTTTGTCATCCACTTTGATTTGCTTCGACCTAATAACCTCTAATTGGTTTATGGAGTTCGCAAGATTAGGGAGGTGGGATTTCTCTCATAGACTGTTTGGTCTCCTGGACTCATTAAAAACTTTCCGTCATTCATTCTCATTTTGAGATGCCTCGCTTATTGTCAATTTTATTTTGGATTCCCGTGATTGTGCAATGCGGCAGAAGCTTTATTTGCTGAGGATTTTAAAGTGTGCACTTGTGATTCTTCAGAAACCTTGTGCACCTTTGATCTTTTGGACGATAATGTCGACTGTCAATTCAGCTGGGATTTCAGAAAAGATTAGTGCTCGCCTTGAAATTTGAATCACTTCTAATGGGCTAGGAAAAAAGATCACGGAAAAGCAAGATGCATTAATGGCGGCCCTAGTTTGTGATTCAAAGGAAAAAAATTGCTTTAGTATTCACACCGCGAATCAAATTTCAAACTCAGAGCGATTGGAGCAAAGTAGTAACCTTGCAAATTATAGATTGCATGATCGAAGCCATATTGTAGGAGAATTGGGAGTGAATAATCGGTTAGCATTGTTATTTGGAATAACTTTGGTCTACAGTAAGGTTTATTTTGTAAACAGGTTGGGATTAACTACATTTGTTAAATTTGAGAATTGTGCATTGTGGGTTTCCATTGGGAGAATTCCTTAAATTTACAAAACTGATATAGGATTTTGGGTAAAAATTACTATAATTGAATTGTTCTAAGAAAAACCCTAGTTGTTGAAGAACCCACTATATTTTCATAATATTGAATCCATAATGGGCCTCTAAAAGAATGTTGAAACTAGAGGAACTCGTGGTTTTAATGGTTTTGCCAAAGAAATAAAAAAGGTCACGGGGTAGAGGATTCCTCGATAAATTTATAGATATTTGAGGAAATAGTAGGGACCCTAGGTTAACTTATTGAGGCAGGACTTGTTGGTGCTCAAATATGCAGCGCCACAAACCCTAAAGACCAGCACTAAAACCTAAGGCTAAGGATATGTCGACAAAAATAGTGGGTAGGACTTGTGTTTAGATAGTGACATGAATGGATGAATTATTGTGAGTGGTTAAACTCACCTTCATCTTTAGGCTTTGCAAGGTCAAGGGGGATGTTCTATGAGGTCTCAACAACATGATAATTAAAGAGAAATAACAATTTAAACTCTGGGCCTTTAAGCAACCATACCCAATATGCTACGAACCCCAAGATTTGTCAATAAGTTCATGTCAACATTAGCTATATACATACTTATAAGACCTCCAATAAACAAATAATAATTTCACTCTACCATGGGTAAGTGCACAAAGATGGGGGGACCAAAATGGGTTCTTAAGTGGCCAATTTTTTTTTCTTTCTGAAATCAGGAAAGACTCACGTTGGATGAGAAATTGAAGATAGTTACACTCAAATTTTGAAGATGCAACAAAAACAAGAGTTGTAGTGCTCCGAATCTAGTTTCTAAACTACTATTTAAAAAAAAAATGGTTGAGATTAAGGGGTTCGAAAAGGAGGGAACCACAAATTGGTCCTATTTTTTCAAAAAAAACATAAAATAGTGTTTGGTGTGTCCCTCTAAAATGTTAACTTTTTTTAGTATTTTCAATATTGCTTCGGTGAGAAAATAGCTAACACAATGTATTTTGTCCTTGATTTTTATGATAAAATTTTCATGAATAATTGATTTTTTTTACTAATTTTCAAAGTGGACACATCCTAAAAAATAAAAAAATTGAGCGTGCTTCCTCCTAATTTTTTTGGAAAACTAATCGAAAATCCAATTATTTTGAATACATGTAGAATGGAATCTAGTTTCTAAAAATGTAATTTATTTAAAATTTTGATGAACGGTTAAAATACCAGACATTGGTTTTTGACACAAAAAGAATACATTAACAAAAGAAATTAAAGATGAAAACCTTAACATACTCAAAACGTGAAATCAATTATATGGTTAGAAAGCTAAGAGAGAGCTTAACATTATCATACCAGTATTTTTTCACTTGTCATTGAAACAAGTGCAAACCTAAGGGGAGCACGCTTAAGATTATGTAAACTTTTTTACAATTTGCAAAAACACATCTTTGGATGTTTAAAACTCAGTCCAAGCCTTTGGGTTGGAAGCCCAAGACAAATCCAAGCCAAAGGGTTGGAAATTACCAAAGCAAACAATAATGTGAGCATGTTATAATGCGCTCGCATTATTGTGAAATAAAATCATCTCACCCTTACCTTCTCTCTCTCTCTCTCACACACACACACACACACACACACTCTATCGATCCTTCCCACTCTTCTCTCTCTCACCTCTCTTTGTGCCCACTCTAGGTCTCTTCCTCTCCCTCTCTCCCTCTCTCCTTATCCCTCTCTCTATTATTATCTCTCTCTAGGTCTCCTCTGCCCTCCTCTCTTTGTCTCTCTCACCTCTTTACCTCCTACCCTCTCTCTCACTCTCTACTTCCATCCCCTCTCTCCCTACCTCCCCTCCCTACCTCCTACCCCGTCTCTCTCTACCTCCCTCCCCTCCCTACCTCCTACCTTGTCTCTCTCTACCTCCCTCCCCTCTGTACCTCCTACCTTGTCTCTCTTAACCTCCCTCCCCACCTCTCTCTCTACCTCCTACCCTCTCTCTCACCTCTCTACCTCCCTCCCCTCCCCTCCCCCTCTCTCTCTTACCTATCTACCTCCCTCCCCTCTCTACCTCCTACCCCCCTCTCTCTGGTTGAGTGTATAGGGTTGAGGGTCTAGCGTATAGGCTTTAAGGCATAGGGTTGAGGGATAGGTTTTAGGGTTGAGGGTATTGGTTATAGGGTATTTAGTAATTTAGGGACAGTGAAAATCTTGTCGTAGTAGCAATTTTAGAATTTAGACAACACTCCAAACTTTCCATGCATGACAAAACATGCTCGCATTATATTGCGAGCGAATTTTGAGGAACTAAAAAAAATGGACAAAAAACATGTGCAATCCGTGAATTAGACCCACATGCTCTGCTATTCTCTCCTTTCTATGCATTATCAGACAAAAAATCGCTTTTCATGTTGTTGACATTTACACAATCATTGTTTACTTAAATCACCACCATTTTTTTGGTTCTTCAACATAGAAGAAGTAAATTGGATGTTTTTAGATAGAATTTGATTATTTGAACTAATATTTTCATGTTACATATTGTTTGAATGCTAATTTTCATGTTGTTGGTTCCCAAAATGACAGCAACACAAAACAATAAAACATTTCTAATCACCTAGGTTAGGGATTGTCGTCAGGGTGATAGAAAGATATTTATATATAAGTTAGGGGTTATTTTGGCCAATTAACAGGAGTGGGTAGGCTCCTCTGCACTTTGAGCTCAGCTTAAACTCTGGAGGGATATTCTAAGGGGTATACCTAAATAGGTATTTAGTTCAAACCAGATGAATGACTAAAAATAAATGAACAACCAAACCCAAAGCATTGTTTTGGCCCCAAAGTCTATCACTGAACCAAGAACAACTGGTTGTCACAAAACCCCTATATAACTGATTCAACTATGTGAATGTACATGCACAAGAAAGATAGTTTTTTTCCCTTAAACCATAGGTGAATGATTTGTTTGTTTTAAAAGAGTGATTGATCCCTCTCGAGTATGGACTGGTGCCTACTCCATTGGGCAACTGAGTCATAAGTAGTAAAGAGGGAAGAAAAGGACTGAACCAACATCAACAAAAAACTAAAATTAATTCACATACATTTCTCAGATTATACTTCATACATTGGACATACTTAATTATCCATAATCAAACTACAATGATCCATTTGCAACAAAGAGATGACTCAAAACAAAGCATGTATTGACTTGAATGCTGTCACACATTATCAAATCTCTATTACAATCGCACCAGCAAATGTGGTGAAGGAAAAATACAAAGATGCGACTATGCATTCCCCTAAATCATTACAAAAAGCTATGGAGACATACCACTGTATAAAATATACGTTACAATTCATTCCTATGCTGCATAAAACACATTCCTCCATTCAATGCTTTGACTGGCTTGATTTGAAGCCCTAAAATTATCTTGAGACACTGCGGACCAGACAATTGGTTCAACAACCAACCCTTAATGCATCAATGACTTATGCATATATAATAATTCAACTCATTCCATCATCCCAGGCGCTGCACTCAGTCAATGAGTACACACCTAGCACATTAAATTCAACTTACTACAATGTCAGGAAGTCTGCATATTTGGAAAGAAAGCCCACACCCTGACAATACTCAACATGTCAGAAGAAGATTGCCCACACGCCTGGTGTACCTAAAGCAATAATGAGGGAAGGTTTGAATCCTTCCCGACACCTACAACACCTAATTTTATCCTTTTTGTCCTCTATATAAGTAGATACATTTAAGATTTTCACTGTTTGAACAACCTGCACAACTTCGGCCTGCAACTCATTAATGCTGAGTACACATATGCATTTATATTATATTTTATAAAGCACTTTAAATTTCATTTGATTTTTTGCTTCAGATCTCTATTTTTCCCTAAGTCGACGAATTTCACTTTTCACGAACCTCTACACCATCTTCATTTTCCTTTCTTTTTTCTCTCTCCATCCTTGGCACTATTTTTCCTTATCGACAAATTTCTCCTTTCTCAAACTCCATCTTTGAGGCGTCTTTCTTCCTTTTCCTCTTTATCGAAAAAATACTAATTTTGCGAACCATCCAGTTTTCCATTTCATTCTTCCTTTTTCTCCTCTCCCCTATTGACAACTTTTCTCTTTTTCAAACCTCTCTTCCTTCTCCCTTTGGTTTCCTTATCGACGAATTTATCCTTTATCGAACCAAGTTGGCGAACCCATCGGTTCACAAACTATTCATCCACCTGATCAAGGCTTGCCTCTTCTCTTCTTTCTACTTTTTTGCCTTATCAATGAATTTTTCTTTTTTCAAACCAATCCCTAGTCCTTCCTTTGTTAGAAAATTCACCCCTTTTCAAACCTTTTCCTTGTCGCCTCCTTTCTTCTTTGTCGACAACTTCGGCTATCGGCGAGCCTCTCATTGGCGAACCCAACGGTTCTTGAACTCATCCTTTTTCCGATGGAAGCACTTGTCTTTTCTTTCCTTTATCTTTTTCCCTTAGCTATTTTTCCTTCTTTTCTATTTGCCTTATCGAAAAATTTGGACATTCCCAAACTTTCCCCTTTCTCTACTCATTTCTTCTTTGTCCATTTATCCTTGGTGGCTCTTGGTCAGTGAATTCACCTAGTGGCGAACTTGGTTGTTGGTGAACCAAATGGTTCATGAACCAAGCCAAAAACTACTTCATTCAAGTCTCTTCCTTTTTCTTCGCTGCCCTTTGCTCCTTCTACCTTTATCAGCCTTTCACCTTGTTGGTGAACTGCTTGTCGGTAAAACCAAAAGTTCGTGAATTCAAGGTTTCCCCGACAAAGACCTTGCTTGCCTTTCATCTTTTCCTCAATTGGAGAATCCACCGTTGGTAAAACCTCCCGTCGATGAACTTGGAAGTTTGCAAACCTAAGATTTTACCGACAAAGCTTGCTTCTGACTTTTTCTCATTCTTAGAAAATTTTCATCTTGCTGCCACATTCACTATCTTTCTCAGTTGGCGACTTCACAGATTGGTGAACCGGTAGGTTTGCGAACTTCACAACTCACTGATGAAGACTTTCCTTCACCTTTCTTATTACACTTTTCCCTTCACCTTATTGGAAAATCGATGAATCAAGAAAAAAGATGAACTTCCGAACTAGTTTGCTAGTTAGCACTTTTTTTTTATTTGCCTATAAAGGCCTATAATGAAACAATTTTTTCAAAGGGAAACAACAAAGACAAGGGGGAGCATTATACAGAAGATTTTTGAATGAAAACCCATATAACTTATATCAGATCAGATCTAAATGGTGCGTATTTGGCACACATTGAGAAGTTTACTAGAGTTTGATAGATTTTGGGGGCAAAATAAAGCATTTTGGGAGCTAAATTTTTTGGGGACCAACACTGGCTCTGGTTTAGCACGTGTGGAAAACTTTGGCACAAAGAGAATCTCATAACATCTTTGGGTAGACCAAAAGCAAAAAATGAATAGGGGAAATAATATAAACGTATTTACAATACATATATACAGGAAAACACACAGTCATGAGCATGAAGGCACAAAAGGAAAGTTGACTATGATCAAAATTTTGGGACAATGCAAGCCAAACCTGCAGAAAACTGATGAATCTACTTGCCCCTATCAAAGACAAGTTGAATGAAGGAGCTAATCTCCCTCAAACAAAATTTACATTTCTCACCCAGCTGACACAATTGAAAACTATCCCCAGCATGTGCTAATTTGCAACATATGCTTATGGAGCCAAAGTCAACTTCATCAATGAAATCATTACCACATGGAAACCAATAAAGATAGGTACTTGATCTATTCATATCAATATAATGCTTGTTCCCAGTAGCAAGGGGTGCAAAACTAAAATTTAGGTCAGTAACAAAAGAAATAAACGAAGACAAATCTCCATTATCATGTGCTAGGCTATCATACATGCTAACCTTTTCATGCAAATTGAGGGGAAAAGAAAACACCTCCAATTCACCTGGCAAAGAGAGACGTGCCTAAATGCTCTACTGATCTACAAAAGAAGGCACTTCGTCTTGTAGAGCAAACTGGAAAAACTCCAGCTCAAGTATACCTTCTAGTTAGGTTGTAACATTTTGAAACTTAGGCATAAACATGCCTCACTACTCATTCACATAAATGTCCCATACAAAGGACTCAACCTCTACTGCAGCACCAACACATTCAGGGGCTGGCAAACATCCCACATCAAAGTGGAAGCATTCACATTCATTTGCAATTCCACCCAATTCTTGAATAAAGATGTCATATGTGTTGCTACAAATTTAAATTTATGAATCATAAACATGACTTAGGCTGCAATTCAAAACATCAACACATAAATTTGGATCATGAGACACCTCAAGTTAAGAACCAAGTTCTTCCAATTATCTCTCTATTTCGTGTTCACTTTGGCAATCTGCTGTGTCATATTCACTGCTGTAAATAGACTGATGACACACTTCTTCTTCCACATTCATTTTTATATCATTTACTTGTGGCTCTGATGAAGCACACTATGCATGAGGAAGAGAACATACCTTGTACCACACAAATAGGTTCTCATATGCGTCCACATGATCACCATCCTCAAAATCAAGGACAAGCTCCTCATATTGAAACTCCACGATTGCACCAACAACTATATCTGATCAAGTATCATCAAGTGCAACCACCTCTACATCATCCTCATGCAAGCAAACATCAACTGCTTCATCACAAACAAGAATAGAAGAGGGCATCAAATCAAACAAGAAACTAGTTTCTTGCTCATTATCTATTTCACTTATATGTGTACACATTTCATACTTAGCATCAAAAGCTGATCCATCAGACTGTTCATCACTATACACAACATCCTCATTATTCGTTGAGCCACATACCTCAACATTAAGTTGGAAATCACCATTGGTTTCATCAATCTCACCTTCAATTGATGAGCTATCCAGCCGAAGGCAGGTGCATATGCTGCCCTCATCATCTGCATCACTGTCATATGATGCACGATCTTCCACTTCTACCCTTCTGACTACACAATCATGACTATTTGATGCTACATTCATCAGATTGTTTGTATCCACATTGCTTCTCTTCAAATTAGCATATTTATTACCAACAACACATGGAAGTTTGTAGATAACAAACCCTTTAGGTAGTCATCTCTTATTTTCTCCATGGAGTCTAGGGACAAATATGCCTACTGCATACTTGTTATTTTAAAATATTCCCACACTTAACTCAATCCAGTCTCATATGCTTTGAAAAACATATCAATGCAGGCAAGAATGTTAGGTCTTAAATCATTTGGTATATTGGAAAGGGAAACAACAAAAATGTGAGCAAAATCCTTGTTAGACTCTCCCTCTTGTTTTTTGATTTTTTTCAGCTCTATGACAAGATCAGCAGGGTCAAGACCTTTAGCAAATTGCTTTTCAAATGCTACCACAAGTTCATTCCATAGGGCAAAGGACTGTCCTGAAAAAATTTGGATCCATTCTCTTGCCTTTCCATGTAAGGACCTAACAAAGAACCTCATCCACATGTCCTCATCCTCAAACTGATGTTCTTCCATGAATTCAGAGAATACATCAACATGTGTGTCCCCTTCCCAAATATCATACACATCAAACTTGGGCAACTGTTTGTAGACCTTGGTTGACATACTCATTGTTTTGTAATCAACCCATGAGAGGTCTAGCTGATCATATACAAGATCTAAGTGAGGAGTAGGGGACTGATCAAACTAATTTTAAGGGTAGCAGGGAATGCATTGGACTGCATCCTAGACTCTAGCAACCTAATCTGATTTTTTGTTTCTTCTTCTTGCTGCAATAATTACTCCAACATCTGTTTGGTTTTATCAATTTCACATTACTACATTGCTAAGTCATTCTAATTTTGCATGGGTGCATATAAGTTTTGGTTTATATAACATGCAAGGCCATGACTGTAATATGTATTTGTAGGATGGTCATGGGAATCCACTCCAATGTAATTTCTAGGGTTTGATATATATGAAGACTTAGATAAAGGAGCAGCCCTAGGGTTTCCATGTTCATACCAATTGGCCATGACTAAAACATCCTATAATGTAATGCAAAAACTAAGGCATACAAATGTGTTCCTTCAGCTTGACAGGAACAATAAATTTCAAAGGTCAGGAAGAAAACCATGTGTAGACACCCTAAAATGACCATGTCTTTGAATCACTTACATTTTGTCTAATCTGTCGCATCACCTGCATTTTAACATTAATTGAATAATCTAATTATTTAATTAATTTCATCAAATTCTTCCAAAACTCTAAAATTCAACATTAATTGAATAAATTATATTTATTTAATTATTTTCAGCAAAATCAACCTTATTCTTCCAAAATTAAATAATTTTAATTATTTAATTAAATTATTTAATTAAATCATTTTTCTTTTTCAAATTTCAAGTCTACATTAATTAAATAAATCCCATTATTTAATTAATTCATCATAAATCCTCTTATCTACAATTAAATAATTTACATTATTTAATTAAATCAATTATTCTTCAAAATTTAAATAAATCATGCAAATTTATTTAAATTATCTCAATCCTTGAAAAATAAACAAAATCAAGTGTTTTATTTATAATCTTATCTATTCTTCAAAATCATGCACAATCAATTGATTAAATTTATTTATCTAATTTCAATTATCTTTCTAATTCCTCTAAAAATATCATGTTAACTCATGTGCACAATAAATCTTATTTTTAGAACTCATGCAAAAATCAAATTACAAGTTGAGTTAATTGACTTAATTAATCTTTTTTTTCATCAACTCATGAATTAGAAGAAAAAACATTCTAATTTATGAAATCAAATCTATCTTTATCAAAAAGCAATTATCTTAATAAAAATACCTTTTTGGAGTGACACATGTCGTGTGCACATTTAACACGAGTTATTTGATTTATCTCAACCATTCATTCTATGGATTTATTTCATCTATTGATCGATCATGTTTGAAACCTATATAAACCCCCCTCATCTTCTTCACAAATCCTCTTTGATCACTTATTCTTAGGCATCTTTTTATAGCGAATTGAGCATACATCGCATCATTGAGCACCTTACGATCTTTTGAGTATGAATACAACCTACATCCGCTTGTTGCAAACATGGTTTCGTAACGTTATTGAGCAATCTACATATCTACAAAGAGAACAATACAATCTAGGTGAAGTCTTTCTTGTTTTATTTGATTTATTCATTGATATTGGCTTTTTACTTAGATCAATCTCTTTATGTTATGGGTAATTGAGTTGTTATTATCATTGCTTTGATTTTATCATTTGCCTCTCGATTTTTCTCATACACATTCTAGCACGTTCGGTGGGACCCACTAACCTTACCTTTTTTCTAGAAAAAAGTTAATTTTTTTGAAGCTAGGTACGGAAAAGCACAATCACAATGCAAAAAATTTGAAGATCCTTGTTCACTAGTTTGAGAGAAAAGGTGTTGATCATTCAAACAGTATAACCTTAGCTCAAAAGATTTCTGATTTTGTCGAAAACATCAAAATCCTATCTGGGTATTTCTTACTTGTAGAAAGTGCATGGATTTCAAGAAAAAAGATCACAAATCCGTGTCCCTATTTTTAGCCTGTGCTTTTTTTTTGGGCCTATTTTTAGCAATTTCATGAAATCAGGCATATTTGTGTAACTTTAGCTCAAACGATTTCTGAGTTTTGTTGAAAATATCAAAATCCTATCTGGGTATCTCTTATTTTTTGCAGGAAGTGCACAGATTTTAAGAAAAATAGATCCCAATCCGTGTCCCTATTTTTAGTCCATGCTTGTTTTTTTTGCTTTTTTAGAGCAATTTCACGAAATCAGGCATATCTTTTGCATATGGAGTCAGATTTTTGCAAAACCAATGGCGTTGGAAAGCTAATTCTCTCAAATTTTTTGTGGTGAAATAATTTTTAGGTAATTTTATCAGATTTGTCAGGTACACTTAGTCAAAGTCAACCCTTCTTTGCAAAACTTCAAACGGTCATAACTTGTGCAAAATTTATTCAATTTTCATCATTTTTTTTGAAATTGCATAGAATTTCATGTAGAATCTAATCATAATATCCAATCTGCTATACCTAATAATTATTATTAAATTTTTTTTAGATTGCTTATTTTTCACCTAACAAGTTAAGCACTTTTGGTTCAATTAATTTTATGCTAACTATTGAGTTTTTGGTGGAACTAATCAACTTTTTACAACCTCTTATTACTCAAATAGAGCAAATGGGTTTTCCTAACATGTTTATGCAGGATGAGCGTTGAAGAATTGAAAACCTATCACACTAAGTCTTAGAAACATATTGCTTTCTTAAAGGACAATTGAACAATCATCTTTTGCAAAATCTTAGGAACAAATTGCGTTCTTATGGGACAATTGAACAAATAATATTTCCAATCTAAGTCTTTGGAACATATTGCTTTCTTAAGGGACATTGAACAAATCATATTTTCAATCTAAGTCTTTGGAACATATTGCTATCTTAAGGGACAAAACATCTTTTTTTGCAATCTAAGTCTTAGGAACATATTGCTTTCTTAAGGGACAATGAACATGAATGCAAAAAAAAATAATTTCTTAAGGGACAATTGACATGAATGTAAACACACTTCAATTTCTAAGGGACAATGGACATGAATGCCAAACACTTCAATTTCATAAGGGACAATTGACAACTACAAACGTGTGTGTGCCTAATCTAGTTGCACTTTATTTTTTCTTATAACGGGACAATTGAACCTTTGTTTGACGTGCTTGATATTACATTTCAGTTATTCTTTTAGAAGGGCCTGCTTTTGGATTGTTGAACTGTTATATAAAAGGGATAAGGCGAAAGCCAAGTCCTAACTAGCGTCAGCCTTACCTTGTGAAAAGAGGTGTACTAGCACTTTGTGGAAATGATTTTCACATTGTGCGAAGTGTTTGATACTCTTATTAGGATTGGTTAAAGCTTTTAGTAGCTTGTCACATTGTTCGTAAGGCATTGGTCCCTCAAAGCTACTAAGAACCAATCTAGATAGTGACTACCCGGTCCACCTCCGAACGTTGTGGTAATCATCAGTGCAAGGGGAATCGATTTAAGCCCTCAAGATACTCACCATTGCCTCCCTTGAGAAGAGATAGTATTCCCTCGGCCATTAACCTCTTGTGACCTACTTGAGATTTCCGAGGGGAGGGTGAGATATCCCTACCTATCATCTCTCACAAAGATACAAATGTCTGACACCTTTATGGAATGACATTTGGTCGACAGAGAATTAAGTTGTGAGCTGATCTACTGCAATGAAACCTTGTCTCTAGGGATAAAATGTGCTTGATATTGTTTGCAATTGTCTTATGGCCATGAAAACATTGGGCTTTTTGTGAACCTCGAACATACACTATCTGTTGCATCAGTCTTTTTTTTTGCCATTTTGTTTGATGTGTTTTCTCTTGCCAAAACAAATCCAATCAAAATCAAATCCAAATCTATCAAAATTTGCTTTATCGATGGAAACCTAATCTCTTTTGAGGATGAACCACCAACTCAAAACACCAATAAAGACCTCAACATGTACAAGGAGCCATTCCCTAACCATAGTCAAGGTCAAAATCCTGACAAAGGTAAAGGTGTTCACAAAGCTTCAACTTCCTTTGACTCTATTGTCGGTCATTTTGAAGAAAGCTGTGTATCTACCCTCACAATCAAAGGCAAATCTATGGATTGTGCTGTTACAACTCGTCGTGGTCGTGTCACCATTCGTGGTCCTACACCAAGTCTCCCAACTCAATATGATTATAATCTTATCGAACATCTAGGGAAAACCCCTGCACAGATCTCTATCTTAGACCTTCTATAGTCATCACCCGCACATAAAGCTGTGCTAGACAAAGCCCTATAAGAGTCTTCGGTTCCTAACAACATAGCAGTCACAGATTTCCAAGCTATAATAGGTAACATTGCCTCACCCTACAATGTGGTCTTTTCTGAAAAGGACCTCCCATCCCATGATCCATGTCACAACGATGCCCTTCACATTGAGGTTCTCATCCATAAACGCAAGATCAAACACATACTTATAGATGGTGGTGCTGGTCTCAATATTTGTTCTCTAAAGTTACTTACACAATTGGGATGGGATACTCTGAGGATCATGTCAACATTGATTAAAGTATTACAATCAAGGGGTATGATGATGCAGAATGCCAATTAGAAGGTGTTATCCACTTGCCTATACAAGTAGGTCTAGTCATGCTTGAAACCAGGTGCCAAGTCCTTGACATTGAGCTACCTTACAACATTATCCTAGGCCGCCCGTGGATCCATGCCATGAAAGCTATTCCCTCCACGTACCATTAGTCTCTCAAATTTCTATTTAATGGTACGGAGATAACTATTCCAGGAGATCCTAATCCCTTCGAATTCTATCCTGTCTTGCAAGGCAGTTATAAGAATTGCAACCAAGTGCCCAATAGTGACAAAGCCCATGAATCCCCACTGTATGTCAACCCTAAAAATTTGACAAAAGCCTCTACAACTAAACCCAATCCTCATCCTATTCCTGAAATCAAAGCTCACATCTGTGATATAGGCTTTGGAGAATATGATATCTCAAAATCCTATTGTGTAGGGCAGATTCCCTTATCCCCTAAATCCTACGGCCAACCGCCCATAGCCAAAGCAAATAAGAAAGCAGCTATTCCTCCCCCAGCATCCCTAACCCAATCCCAAGAGGGAAAATTATTGGCAGAGGAAACTATTGAAGACATCTCTTCTTGGCTCTACAAGGAGAAAGAACCAGTCACAATACTAGTCAAACAATATGGCAATGGCTTAAGGATAGTCAAAAACATGGGATATAAAGGCAAAGGTGGCTTTGGAAAATAGAATCAAGGAACAATGGAACCCATTATTGTGACAAAGAAACTAGATAAGAAGGGGTTAGGATTTGGTAGAAAGGTACCACGCGCTTTGGACATCGAGGGTATTCTCGACAAGGTGGCATAAACTTTTCCCACCGATTCGACATCTAATGAGGATATCATCAATGACTCTTCCCTCCATATGACTGACCTATTTATAGAATCCTCCATTTTCATGCTATCATCTGTATCCTTAGCATCCACCACCCACACCCAGAAAGTCACACTTGTATACCCTACACTTATCGATTGGGACCAACAAGGGTCCCCCATTCTAGATGTATTGCAGAATGATGAAGCTATTGCTAAGTTCATGGGACTCTGGGACGGTATCCCTCTTGGCGATCACAAAGCTGGTTTTGTAATGGAACTAGAGCCAACAACTTATTTTGGTGAGAATGCCAAATCCTCCAGTCACAAAAGTAAAAATAAAGAAAGATCTCTAGGTGAAAACCACACTGTGGCACCTCCCGATCACAAAATAGTAAAAATAAAGGACGTATCCAAAGGTGAAAACCCAACTGTGGCACCTAAGGATGGAGGATTTGACCTTCCCCTACCATCTAAGTATCAAGAGAAATCAACTTTCCTAGTGGAAGATTCTACAGAGATAAACCTTGGCACAGAGTAAAATTTGAAGACCACATTCCTTGCAGCATCATTATCAGAACAAGAGCACAAGAATCTTAACAACTTCTTCTTACAAAGAACCATCAACTTTGTGTGGACCTATGTTGATATGCTAGGGCTAGACCCTAAGCTAGTAGTTCACTATCTCATAGTTGATCCAATAGTTAAATCAGTCAAGCAAAAGCTAAGGAAGATGCATCCATAGATAGCTCTCTTGGTGAAAGTGGAAATACAGAAGTTGCTAGACGCAAAGTTTATCAAGCCTATTGATTTTCCAAAATGGGTCTCAAACATTGTACCCATGTCTAAACTGAATGGGGGCATCCGCATGTGTACTGACTTTAGAGATCTTAACAAAGCATGTCCCAAAGATGACTTCCCACTGCCAAACATTGATCTCATAGTAGACTTGATTGCTGGTCATGAAATGCTTTCTCTAATGGATGGATTCTCCGCCTACAATCAGATACAGATAGAAGAAAAAGATCAACATAAAATTGCTTTCACTTGTCCGTGGGGTAACTATTATTGGTGCGTCATGCCATTTGGTCTAAAGAATGTAGAGGCAACTTATCAAAGAGCAATGACAGTGATATTCTATGACCTCTTTCATCACATCATGGAGGACTATGTGGATGACATACTAGCAAAATCTTCTAGGGTAGATCACATACAAGTTCTAGGATAGATCTTTGACAGGCTCGAGAAATACCAAGTAAGATTCAATCCAAAGAAGTGTGTCTTCGGGGTAACATCAGGAAAACTATTGGGATAGATTGTATCTCGTAGAGGCATTGAAGTAGATCCTGCAAAAGTCAAAGCTATAGTGGAAATGCCTGCACCAAAGAATTTGAAAGCATTAAGGAGCCTTCAAGGAAGGTTATAGTCTATTAGGCGTTTTATCTCACAGCTAGCAGATAAATGTCAACCATTTCAACACTTTCTCTGAAAGGATGTCTCATTTCTATGGGATGATAAGTGTCAAGCTGCATTTGATCAGCTTAAAGAATATCTAGCTACACCTCCTATCTTGGTACCACCAGTCGTTGATAAGCCTTTGATCTTGTACATCTCAACTACAACTGTAGCCCTAGGGGCTCTTCTAGCACAACATGATGAGTCAGGAAAAGAGCATGCAATCTATTATATCAGTCAAACCCTGGTGGGTTATGAACTCAATTATTCACCTATGGAAAGAGCTTGTTGAGCCTTAGTGTTCACTTCCCAAAAGCTATGACATTACATGCTAAACCAACACACAAATCTTATAGCCAAAATTGATCCATTGAAGTATCTACTAGCAAAAGTAGCTCTCACAGGTAGACTAGCTAAATGGGTCATGATCCTTAGTGAGTTTGACATTGAGTATGTGGATCGAAAAACAATCAAGGGACAAGCCCTAGCAGATCAACTAGCAGAAGCACCCATGATAGATGTACATCCTATGGTCTCTAACTTTCCAGATGAGAATCTCTTCACTTTTTCTACCTCAGTAATGTGGAAGTTGTATTTTGATGGTTCCTACACACAACATGGATCAGGGGCTGACATCTTATTTATCACACCACAAAATGACTATATTCCCAAGTCATATCGGCTCGCATTTCCTTGCACTAACAACATAGCTGAGCATGAATCACTCCTCATTGGTCTCAATACAACACTTCAATGGGATATCACAGAACTACAGGTATATGGAGACTCACAACTAGTCATTTGACAAGTCACAGATGAGTACCAAACAAAAGATGAAAAGTTGGTCCCCTACAAGCAACTAGTGGATGCCTACAAACCACACTTTTCTAGTATTACTTTTGAGCAGATTCCAAGAGAGCATAACAAGGCTGCAGATTCTATGGCTTCTATAGGGTCACTTATAGACATGCCTGCAAACACACAGAAATGTGAGTTCTTGATCAAGCAATTGTTGATACCAGCCATCAATGTTCCAACTACTGAAATCATCTGCGAACTTGTTGGTCCCAATTCCCCATGGTACAAAGATATCTATGAATACCATACACACGGTACCTTTCCCTTTGAGCTATCCACTACCTAATGCAAAACCTTTATCCGTCGATCCTCCTGTTACACTATTCTAAGTGATACACTTTATCGCCGGAGTCTCGATGGTATCCTCTTACGATGTCTTAAAGCAGAAGAAGTCGAAGCTACCTTACAAGACATACACGAAGGTGTCTATGGTGTACATTCTACCAGTCCTAATCTCACTAAGAAGATACTCAGAATAGGTTATTACTGGCCTACAATAGAACAATATGCTTTACAGTTTGCTAAGAAGTGTCTACAATGCTAGCAGCATGGAGATTTGATTCACGCACCAGCTCATGAACTACAACCTATGACAACTCCAGTGCCTTTTTCATAATGGGGTCTCGACCTCATAGGACAAATCCACCCATCCTCATGCAATGGCCATAAATTCATCATTACCGCCACTGAGTATTTCACGAAGTGGGTCGAAGCCATTCCCATGACTTATATCACCGGCAAGCAAATAGCTAAGTTTATCCTTAACTGCCTCATTTGCCGGTATGGTATCCTCCAAACCATTGTCACTGATAATGGCAGACCATTCAAAAATCAAGATGTTCGTGCCCTGTGCACCCAATACAATATCCAACATCATTTTTCTAGTCCCTACTATCCGCAGAGTAACGGCCAAGCCGAGGCTTCCAACAAAACCATTCTCAAAATCCTCAAGAAACGGTCAATGAAGCTAGTCATGATTGGCATCTGCAACTCAATCCTGCCCTATGGGCCTACCACACTAGTATCAAAACACCAACTAGTGCCACACCTTATGCCTTGGTCTATGGCTCTGAAGCCATCCTACCTATAGAGGTTGAGATCCAATCCCTTAGAGTATCCATGCAACACCTGATTGATGGAGAGGAGTATCACACTTCCAGATTAGCTAAGCTAGAACTACTAAATTAGAGGCACCTTGCTGCGCTTAATCATCTCCATGTCTATCAAAATTGCCTCCGGCGTAATTATAACAAAAAGATCAAAGAAAGACGGTTTCAAGTTGGTGATCTTGTCTTAAAAGAAAATAAAAAAAATCAAGCAGATCGAGAAAACAAGGGCAAGTTTGAGCCTAATTGGTTAGGACCCTTTGTTATCATAGCAACATATGGATCAGGAGCTTATACTTTAGCAACACCTGAAGGCATTCCTCTAGATGAGCCACTCAACAGTGTTCATCTCAAGAAGTTCTATGCTTGATCCTCAAGGTATCCATGTCAAAAAAAAACAAAAAAAACACAAACAATCCATCCTCTGGTGAAAACCTGGTAAACAGGTGCCTTGGATAAGTACCATAGTGAAAACCTGGCAAACAGGTGCTATGTGTAGAGTCAGCATCCATCATCTATCAAGTCTTGTTCATTCCATGTCCATCTCACAACAAAACTTCATCCATCCATCCATAATAAAACCATTGACATTATTTGCATTTCCATCTCCCTATCTAGAGTAGCTTGGAAATTTGTCAATGTCCATCGTCGTCATCCCACATCTTGATCTATGTCAACAGTTATCACTGTCTTGTCCTAGGTCATACTTCCCACGTTAGTCAACCATAACAACACCTCTACCAGAATGGGGGCAACTTTTTCCTTAACCTAGGTCTAGGAATGGATCCTTGTTCGTGGTTCACAACAACACAAACACTTCAACAATTTCACACAACAACAAACACTTCACCCTTCACACAAAACACAAACAAAAACAACAAACACTTCAACCTCCAACACACAAACAAAAGCACAAACAAATCAACAATCCAAACAAAAACATAAAAACTTCAACCCTCTCTTCATGACAACACTTTTCCTACATCATCAAACCAAACCAGAACTACATATTATCTCATCTCAATCTTAAGGTACCTTGATCCCATGGATATGGGTATGTAGGCAGTCTAGAATACGAAGGAAGTTTCCAGTACTTAGGTACATAAGATCTCATCATTTCACGAACCCAAGCTCAAACACCTTAACCCACTCATCACTCTACCTAGAACTACATATTATCATTTTTCATCTTTCATCATAATGCGCCTTGATCCCGTGGATACATGGTATGTAGGCAGTCTGGAATACAAAGGATATATCCAGTACTCAGGCACATACGATTCATCATTCTTCTCCCATTTCAATCCATTGACATGACATCTTTCTAGTCTTTCGTTTATCACAATCCATTCACCTCGACTTGACTAACTCAAGTAGCAAAACAACAAACAAACACATCCTTTCAAAGAAAAAGTCCTCAACAAACCTGAAGCAAAGAAACTTACTTACAGAGCCATATACTGTCCCACATTTTGATTCCCAACATCAACTAAATCAATCCCAACCAAGCAACAGATCAACAAACTTGTCTTATACAAGATGTTCCATGATTGAAACCATATCAACACACGTGTCTTATACGACATGTTGGATTTCCTAAAACCAGACATTATCTTTTTAACAAATAACACCCTTTAACGGACACATAGTTCCTACGATAAGGTTGTTATCTTTCCTATCCAATCTATCCTGAGAAACCTCTTTGGCAAGAGAATATGTTGACTATATGTTTACTTTGTAAGTCAGTCAATTTATTTTTTGTTTTATCTTTTGTTCCTTTTCCATAACCAATTCAAGACTACCTTGATTTATCTATATCTTGGATTGGGGGCATAGTCATTGCTTTTGTGTGCCGTGTTTGAGGAATGATCTTTAGGATCTTTCTTAGCATCATATTTATCTTGTGTGTGTTACAACCTAGCATCTTACATATTAATATTCTTCTTGCATTTATGTATTGAAGTTTATTTTATGTTCAAGACTATGGCCCATTCACATGTACAACAAGGTTATATTATATCTAAGGGATCTAAGTTCAAACCGCTTACTTGCAGAGTTTGTTGGCAAGAGACAGTATATGGATTCATGATTGTTGTCATTGATGGCAACAAAGTTCATTCCACACATCTGCAGGACATGGTGTGTCTCTACTGGAAGTCAGAGTGAAGAATGTTGTGGTCTGGTAAATAAGAACAGAGCATTTGGCGAGGTCTGACAGACAGGTCTGGATCTCTCAGAGGAAGTATCTTGGTGAAGTGCAGATTTGGGGAAGTCAAGAGGACTATCTTGATTGATAGATTCCAAGGTTTGAGCCTCTGGTGTGAAAAGGATAAAGAGATATGAATGTTTGAGTGTCGGGTTCTCATGTGACAGTGTGAATAGAGGAAGAACTGATTGGTAGAACATCAGACATTATTCTGGATGTGTTACTGATGTTGGTGAAGGTTATGAAGGAATGAATTATGTTTAGCCGACATGATTAATGATTTCCACAAGTATATCATTGATCCGCATTACTTGGTGTGCAAGGATTCAGCCGACAAATTAAAGTTTGTGAAAAGATTGACTATTCCAGGTGCCAACTAGAAAGGTGATGAAATCACTTGTGCAGATATATATACACAATGGATTTAGTTGTGAGAAGTGTTGTGGGTGTTATTGATGTGCGAATAAAAGCAGAGCAGAGCAGAAGTAGTAAGGAAGGTCCGGTATGTGAAAGGAAAGCAACATAAGAGAAGAGTAAAGATGAAGTGCAGCAGATCAGTGTACTGAGCCTAACCAGAACTGAACTCTAGCATATGTGGATGCTACCAATCAGTTCAAGTATTGTATAACACTCTTTTTGTAGACAATGTGTCTCTTGTAGGCAGTGTGCCTTCTTGTGAGCAGTGTGCTCGGGCAGTGAGCCCTAATTGGCAAGTGCCATTTTGTATTTCCATTCTCCTAACAGAGAATACAATCTTGGGTTAATCACCCCGTGGTTTTCTCCATTAACAGGGTTTCCACGTCAAAAATATTGTGTCATGTGTATTTCCATTTCATAGTTATGTTTGCTTATTTGGATTAATGCTGCATTGATTATTAAGAAAGTAAAGAAAGAAGAAACTAGTAGGATAACTAATTCACCCCCCCTCTCAGTTATCAACAATTGGTATCAGAGCTAAGTTCCTCCTAACAGAGTCTAACAGCTCGAGGAAGATCTGGGAATTCAAATGGATGCATATGGTTTAAGGGAGCAACTCAAGACTGCCCTTGATGATCTTGAATAGTCAAACTCTGAAGTCAATGAATTAAAGGAAAGACTCAAACAGACTGATGATTTCATGAGAGAACTAAAAGACAAATTAAGTCTCTCTATGAAAAAGAGAAAGGAGCTGCTTCAGCAATTGGCAAGACAAAGTGAAGCAAATGATGCAAATGAAGAGCTAAATGAGAAAACCAAGTTATGTGAAAAGCTATCAAAAGAAATCATTATGGTAAGACATGAAATGGAATCAGGCGTTATGAAGTTTACCCAAGAATATGAAGCGAAAAGAAAAATTGAAGATAATCTGAGACAATCTCTCAAGGAGAAATCAGAAGTTTGCCACTAGATGGATAGAATTATCAGACATCTTGAATTTGATCTTGAAGATGCTAAAGATAATGAAGAAAAACTTGAGGATCAAATTGTCTCTCTCAAAAGGGATCTTCAAACAACAAATGAATATAAAGAGAAATTCAAGATAAGTTCTGCTCAACTTGAAGCTCTTCTTGGAAGTCAAAAGAAGGTAGATGACAAGTGTGGTTTCAGATATGAGAAAGGAGAAATCTCCGGATCCGGTCAGAAGAATTTTGGATCAGAAAATCCAAGGAACAGGCGTAGAAGACTTCCGGTAGAGACACACCATGTCTTGCGGATGTGTGGACTGAACTTTGTTGCCATCAATGACAACAATCATGAATCCATATAGTGTCTCTTGCCAACAATCTCCCCCTTTGCCATTGATGTTAAAGGGGGAGTGAGGAGCAGTGAAAAATGAGGAATCCAACTAAGGGGGAGCTCCGGAAAATGTATATAAAAATAGAGCATCAGCCAAGGGGGAGCATAGTGTAAACACTTAGTCATTTTTCACTAAGTGTTGCCATCAATGCCAAAGGGGGAGATTGTTGGCAAGAGACACTATATGGATTCATGATTGTTGTCATTGATGGCAACAAAGTTCATTCCACACATCTGCAAGACATGGTGTGTCTCTATCGGAAGTCAGAGTGAAGAATGTTGTGGTCCGGTAAACAAGAATAGAGCATGTGGCGAGGTCCGACAGACAGGTTTGGATCTCTCAGAGGAAGTATCTTGGTGAAGTGCAGATTTGGGGAAGTCAAGAGGACTATCTTGACTGATAGATTCCAAGGTTTGAGCCTCTGGTGTGAAAAGGATAAAGAGATATGAATGTTTGAGTGTCGGGTTCTCATGTGACAGTGTGAACAGAGGAAGAACTGACTGGCAGAACATCAGACATTATTCTGGATGTGTTACTGATGTTGGTGAAGGTTATGAAGGCATGAATTATGTTTAGCCGACATGATTAATGATTTCCACAAGTATATCATTGATCCACATTACTTGGTGTGCAAGGATTCAGCCGACAGATCAAAGTTTGTGAAAAGATTGACTATTCCAGGTGCCGACTAGAAAGGTGATGAAATCACTTGTGCGAATATATATACACGATGGATTTAGTTGTGAGAAGTGTTGTGGGTGTTATTGATGTGCGAATAAAAGCAGAGCAGAGCAGAAGCGGTAAGGAAGGTCCGGTATGTGAAAGGAAAGCAGCATAAGAGAAGAGGAAAGATGAAGTGCAATAGATCAGTGTACTGAGCCTAACCGGAACTGAACTCCAGCATATGTGGATGCTACCAATCAGTTCAAGTATTGTATAACACTCTTTTTGTAGATAGTGTGTCTCTTGTAGGCAGTGTGCCTTCTTGTGAGCAGTGTGCTTGGGCAGTGAGCCCTAATTGGCAAGTGCCATTTTGTATTTCCATTCTTCTAACAGAGAATACAATCTTGGGTTAATCACCCCGTGGTTTTCTCCCTTAACAGGGTTTCCACGTTAAAAATATTGTGTCATGTGTATTTCCATTTCATAGTTATGTTTGCTTATTTAGATTAATGCTGCATTGATTATTAAGAAAGTAAAGAAAGAAGAAAATAGTAGGATAACTGATTTACCCCCCCCTAGTTATCAACAGAGTCAACGTCTACGCACTCAGATATCACAACACCTTGGTCTTTTATACCTTGGTGGCAAACTATCCATGTGCTATATCAAAAATAAGGATTGCATTTTATAAACATTTGTGAAACCATTTCAACAAGCTCATCCATTTACACCATCCATTTTCCATGACATTATATAGTTTTTCAAGCAAAGATCAATCAACAGTCTTTCTCTCATGTTCTCTTCTATCTCCTTTCTTCTATCTATCATCAACCCAACTTCACCTATCTCCAACACAATCTTCTAGTCAAGCATCAACACAGTTCTTCTGTCACTTCCCTGTCTTTCCTCTCGAGGGGGCATCCTGCGCCAGCTACACTAGGGCATCAAACTTGTATCATGTCTTCAACAATCATTTGCTTTGACACAACGCTATAAACTGCATTGCATCAAAGAGGGGCAAAATGTAGACACCCTAAAATGACCATGTCTTCAAATCACTTGCATTTCGTCTAATCTGTCGCATCACCTACATTTCAACATTAATTGAATAATCTAATTATTTAATTAATTTCATCAAATTCTTCCAAAATTCTAAAATTCAACATTAATTGAATAAATTGTATTTATTTAATTAATTTCAGCAAAATCAACCTTATTCTTCCAAAATTAAATAATTTTAATTATTTAATTAAATCATTTTTCCTTTTCAAATTTCAAGTCTACATTAATTAAATAAATCTCATTATTTAATTAATTCATCACAAATCCTCTTATCTACAATTAAATAATTTACATTATTTAATTAAATCAATTATTCTTCAAAATTTAAATAAATCATGCAAATTTATTTAAATTATCTCAATCCTCTAAAAATAAATAAAATCAATTATTTTATTTATAATCTTATCTATTCTTCAAAATCATGCCCAATCAATTGAATAAATTTATTTATTTAATTTCAATTATCTTTCCACTTCCTCTAAAAATATCATGTTAACTCATGTGCACAATCAGTCTTATTTTTAGAACTCATGCAAAAAGCAAATTACAAGTTGAGTTAATTGGCTTAATCAATCTTATTTTTTTCATCAACTCATGAATTGGAAGAAAAAGCATTCTAATTTATGAAATCAAATCTATCTTTATCAAAAAGTAATTATCTTAATAAAAATACCTTTTTGGAGTGACACATGTCGTGTGCACATTCAGCATGAGTTATTTGATTTATCTCAACCATTCATTCTATGGATTTATTTCATCCGTTGATCGATCATGTTTGAAACCTATATAAACCCCCCTCATCTCCTTAAGAAATCCTCTTCGATCACTTATTCTCAGGCATCCTTTTACATCGAATTGAGCATATATCGCATCGTTGAGAACCTTATGATCTTTTGACATCGATCTTTTGAGCACGAATACAACCTACATCTGCTTGTTGCAAACAAGGTTTCGCAACGTTATTGAGCAATCTACATATCTACAAAGAGAACAATACAATCTAGGTGAAGTCTTTCTTGTTTTATTTGATTTATTCATTGATATTGGCTTTTTACTTAGATTGATCTCTTTATGTTATGGGTAATTGAGTTGTTATTATCATTGCTTTGATTTTATCATTTGACCTCTCGATTTTTCTCATACACACCATGTATCTTTAATTTACTAGCTGTTTCATATTGAGATGGAGCATTCAAATCACCAAAAATAACTAAGGTACAATAGTAACAAACTTTTGTTCTTTGACAACAGAGTCGCCACCCTTCCATAGAGGAAACCCTTGAAATGTGACTGATCTTCAAGGCCACAAAACTGATTCTGGGTTCAGATCACCAACAGAGTCTTCAAATGAGTTTAACCCAGTAGTACATCCCGAACAACGACGCCAAAATGTTGGCGCAAGCCAACTTACCCAAACACACGCAAAACTGTAAACTGATTATTATAGGGGCTTACAATTTTTTCAACCTCTCAAGTCCTCCTCGACAATGATGCCAAAATGTTGGTTCTCAAAATGACAGCAACACAACTTTAAAACATTTCTAAATCACCTAGGCCAGAGATTGTCGTCGGGGTGATAGAAAGATGTTTATCAATAACTTAAGGGTGATTTTGGCCAATTAATAGGAGTGGGTAGGCTCCTCTGCACTTTGAGCTCAGCTTAAACTCTGGAGGGATATTCCAAGGGGTATACTTGAATAGGTATTTAGTTCAAACCAGATGAACAACTAAAAATAAATGAACAACCAAACCTAAATTGTTGTTTTGGCCCCAAAGACTGTCACTGAACCAAGAAGAACTGGCTATCACAAAACCCCTATGTAGCTAATTCAACTGTACGAATGTACATGCACAGGAAAGATGGTTTTTTCCCATAAACTAAAGGTGAACTATTTTTTTGTTTTAAAAGGGTGGTTGATCCCTCTCCAATATGGACTGGTGCCTACTCCATTGGGCAACCGAGTCATAAGCAGTAAAGAGGGAAGAAAAGGACTAAACTAGTATCAACATAAAACTAAAATGTATTCACATACATTTCTTAGATTATACTTCATACATTGGACATAATTAATTATCCAGAACCAAACTACAATGACCCATTTGCAACAAAGAGATGACTCAAAACAAAGCATGTATTGACTTGAATGATGTCACACATTATCAAATCTCTATTACAATCGCACCAACAAATGTGGTGAATGAAAAATACAAAGCCGTGACTATGCATTCCCTTGAATCATTACAAATAGCAATGGAGACATACCATTGCATAAAATATGCATTACAATTCATTCCTACGTTGCGTCAAACACATTCCTCCATTCAACGCCTTGATTGGCTTAATTTGAAGCCCTAAAATTATCCTGAGACACTATAGACTAGACAATTGGTTCAACGACGAACCCTTAACGCTTCAAATAATTATGCACATATAGCAATTTAGCTCATTCCATCATTCTAGGCACTGCAGTCAGTTAATGAGTACACACCTACCACATTAAATTCAGCCCACTACAATGTTAGGAAGTTTGAATGTTTGGAAAGAAATCCCACACCATGATAATACTGAACATGTCAGAAGAAGATTGCCCACACGCGTAGTGTACCTAGAGCAATAATGAGGGAAAGTTTGAATCCTTCCTGATACCTACACCACCTAATTATATCCTTTTTGTCCTCTATATACATATACATTTAAGATTTTCACTGTTTGAACAACCTGCATAACTTCGGCTTGCAACTCATTAATGCTGAGTACAAATTTGCATTTAAATTATATTTTATAAATCACTTTGAATTTCATTTGATTTTCTACTTATGATATCTGTTTTTCCCTTGGTCAGTGAATTTCTCTTTTCACGAACCTCTACACCATCTTCATTTTCCTTTCTTTTTTCTATCTCTCCATCCTTGGCACTATTTTGCCTTATCAAAAAATTTCTCCTTTCTCGAACTTCATCTTTGGCACATCTTTCTTCCTTTTCCACTTTATTGACAAAATACTGATTTTGCGAACCATCCACTTTGCCATTTCATTCTTCCTATTTCTCCTCTCCCCTATCGACAACTTTTCCCTTTTTCAAACCTCTCTTCCTTCTCCCTTTGGTCGCATTACTGGCAAATTTATCCTTTGCTGAACCAAGTCGGCGAACCCATCGATTCACGAACTATTCATCCACCCAATCAAGGCTTGCCTCTTCTCTTCTTTGTACTTTTTTCCCTTATCAGTGAATTTTTCTTTTTTTGAACCAAGCCCTAGTCCTTCCTTTGTCGGCAAATTCAGCCCTTTTCAAACCTTTTCCTTGTCACCTCCTTTCTTCTTTGTCGGCAACTTTGTCCATCAATGAACTTGTCCATCGATGAACCCAATGGTTTGCGAACTCATCCTTTGCCAATGGAAGCACTTGTCTTTTCTTTCCTTTATCTTTTTCCCTTAGCCATTTTACTTTTTTTCTATTTGCCTTATCAGAAAATCTAGACATTCCTAAACTTTTCCCTTTCTCTACACATTTCTTCTTAGTCCATCTATCCTTAGCAGCTCTTGGTTAGCGAATTCACTCAGTGGCGAACTAGGTTGTCGGTGAACCAAACCAACAATCACTTCATTCTTCTCTTCCTTTTTCTTCACTGCCCTATGTTCCTTCTACCTTTATCGGCCTTTCACTCTGTTAGTGAACTACTTGTCAGCAAAACCAAGAGTTTGCAAACTCAAGGTTTCCTTGACAAAGACCTTGCCTTCCTTTCATCTTTCCTTCAACCGGAGAATCCACTGTTAGAAAAACCTCCCGTTGGCAAACTTAGAAGTTCGCAAACCTAATCTTTTTTTGACAAATCTTGCTTTTGACTTTTTCTTTTTCTTTCCTTAAAAAATTTTCATCTTGCAGCTGCCTTCACTATCTTTCTTAGTCGACGACTTCACTGATCGGTGAACCTATGGTTGGTGAACTAGTGAGTTCACAAACTTCACAACTTGCTGATGAAGACTCTCTTTCCTTCACCTTTCTTATTAAACTTTTTCCTTCACCTTAACAGAAAATTGACAAATCGGGAAAAAGATGAACTCCCGAACTAGTTCGCCAGTTAGCATTTTTCTGATTTGTTGATAAAGGCCTATAATGAAACAATTATTTCAAAGGGAAACAACAAAGACAAGGGGGAGCATTATACTTAGAAGGTTTTTGAATGAAAACCCATATAACTTATCTCAAATCGGATGTAAATGGTGGGTATTTGGCACACATTAGGAAGTTTGATGGATTTTGATGGATTTTTGGGGCAAATTTAAGCATTTTGGGAGATAGATTTTTCGGGCACCAACACTAGCTTTGGTTGGGGATGTGTGGCAAACTTTGGCACAATGAGAATATCTGAACATCTCTGGGTAGACCAAAAGCAAAAAATGAACATGGGAAACAACATAAACCTATTTACAAAACATATATACAGGAAAACACATAGTCATGAGGATGAAGGAACCAAAGGAAAGTTTATTGTGATCAAAATTTTGGGACATTACAGGCCAACCTTACAGAAAAATGATGAATCTACTTGCCCCTGTCAAAGACAAGTTGAATGAAGGAGTTGATCTCCCTCAAACCAAATTTGCATTTCTCACCTAGCTGCAACAATTGAAAACTATCCCCAACATGTGCTAATCCTTAACATATGCTTGTGGAGCCAAGGTCAGATCCATGAATAAAATTATTACTGCATGGAAACCATAAAAGATAGGTACTTGACCTATTCATATCCATATCATTCTTGTTCCCAACAGCAAGGGGTGTAGAACTAAAATTTAGGTTAGCAACAAAAGAAATAAATGAGGAAAAATCTCCATTATCATGTGCTAGGCTATCATACATGCTGACCTTTTCATGCACATTGAGGGAAAAAAACACCTCCAATTCACATGGCAAAGAGAGACATGCCTGAATGCACTACTGATCTACAAAAGATGGCACTTCATCTTGTAGAGAAAACTAGAAAATCTCTAGCTCAAGTATACCTCTTAGTTGGGCTGCAACATTTTGAAACTTAGGCATAAACATGCCTCGCTGCTCATTCACATGAATGTCCCATACAAAGGAATCAACCTCTACTATAACACCAACACATTCAAGGGCTGGGAAACATCCCACATCAAAGTGGAAACATTCATATTTATTTGCAATTCCACCTAGCTCTTGAACAAAGCTCTCATATGTGCTTCTACAAATTTCAATTTCTGAATCATAAGCATGACTCAAGTTGCAATTCAAAACATCAACACATAAATTAGGATCACGAGACACCTCAAGAAAAGAACCAAGTTCTTCCAATTGTCTCTCTGTTTCACGTTCACTTTGGCAATCTATTGTGTCATATTCATTGCTGCAAACAGACTGATGACACACTTTTTCTTCCACATTCATTTTTATATCATTTCCTTGTGGCTTTAATAAAGCACACTCTAGATGAGGAAGAGAACATACCTTGCACCACACAAATAGATTATCATATGCATCCACATGATCACCATCCTCAAAATCAAGGGCAAGCTCATCATATTGAAACTCCACGGTTGTACAAACAACTATCTCTGATCGAGTATCATTAAGTGCAACCACCTCTACATCATCCTCATGCAAGCAAACATCAACTGCTTCATGACAAATAGGAACAAAATAGGGCATCAAATCAAACAAGAAACTAGTTTATTGCTTATTGTCTATTTCACTTATCTGTGTACACATTTCATACTTGAAGCTTCAAAAGCTGATTCATCAAACTATTCATCACTGTACACAACATACTCATTATTCGTTGCAGCACATACCTCAACATTAAGCTATAAATCACCATTGGTTTCATCATTCTCACCTTCATTGATGAGCTATCCAGCCGAAGGCAGGTGCATATGCTACCCTCATCATCTGCATCACTGTCGTATGATGTACCATCTTCCACTTCTATCCTTCTGACTACACAATCATCAGTATTTGATGCTACATTCATCAAATTATTTGTATCCAAATTGCTGCTCTTCAGATTATTATGTTTATTACAAGCAACACATGCACTTGTGGATAACAAACCCTTTATGTAGTCATCTCTTATTTTCTCCATGGAGTCTAGGGACAAATATGCCTGTTGTATACTTGTTATTTTGAAATCTTCTTGCACGTAACTCAATCTAGTCTCATATGATTTGTAAAAAAGATCAATTCAAGCGGGAATGTTAGGTATGAAATCATTTGGAATATTGGAAAGGGCAAAAACAAACCTGTGACCAAAATCCTTGCTTGACTCTCCCTCTTGTATTTTTATTTTTTTCAGCTCTATGATAGGATCAGAGGGTTAAGACCTTTAGCAAATTCCTTTTCAAAATTTGCCACAAGTTCATTCCATGAGGCAAAGGACTACCCTGGAAAACTTTGGATCCATTTTCTTGCCTTTCCATGTAAGGACCTAACAAAGAACCTCATCCACATGTCCTCATCCTCAAACTGATGTTCTTCCATCAATTTAGAGAATACATCAACATGTGTGTCCCCTTCCCAACTATCATACCCATCAAACTTGGGCAACTGTTTGTAGACCTTGGTTGGCATATTCATTATTTTGTAATCAACCCATGAGAGATCTGTCTGATCATATACAGGATCTAAGGGAGGAGTAGGGGACTGATCAAATTGATTTTAGGAGCAACAGGGAATGCATTGGACTACATCCTAGACTCGAGCAGCCTAATATGATTTTCTGTTTCTTCTTCTTGCTGCAATAATGACTCCAACAATTGTTTGGGTTTATCAATTTCACACTGCTGTATTGCTAAGTCATTCTAATTTTTCATGGGTGCATATAAGTTTTGGTTTATATAACATGCAGGGCCATGACTGTAATATGTATTTCTAGGATGGTCATGGGAATCCACTCCAATGCAATTTCTAGGGTTTGATATATATGAAGACTTAGATAAAGGAGTAGCCTTAGGGTTTCCATGTTCATACCAATTGGCCATGACTAAAACATCCTATAATGTAGGGGAAAAAACTGAGGCATACAAATTTGTTCCTTCAGTATGAAAGTAACAACAAATTTTAAAGGTCAGGAAGAAAACCACGTACCTTTAAGTTACCAACTGTTGGATATTGAGATGGAGTATTCAAATCACCAACAACAACTAAAGTACAATAGTAACAAACTTCTATTCTTTGATAACAGAGTCGCCACCTCTTCCACAAAGGAAACCCTTGAAGTGTGACTGATCTTCAAGGCCACAAAACTGATTCTGGGTTTAGCTCACCAGCAGAGTCTTCAAATCATTTTGATCTAGGAGTACATCCCTGGCAGCGACGCCAAAATGTTGGCGTAAGTTGACAGGTTGCCAACTTACCCAAACACATGTAAAACTGTAAATTAATTATTGCAGGGGTCTTCAAATTTCTTCAACCTTTCAAGTCTTCCCAGGCAATGACACCAAAATGTTGGTTACCAAAATGAGAGCAACACAAAACTCTAAAACATTTTTAAATCACCTAGCCTAGGGATTGTCGTCAGGGTGATAGAAAGAGGTTTATCAATAAGTTAGGGGCGATTTTGGCCAACTAACATGAGTGGGTAGGCTCCTCTGCACTTCGATCTCATCTTAAAATCTGGAGGGATATTCCAAGGGGTATACCTGAATAGGTATTTAGTTCAAACTAGATGAACAACTAAAAACAAATGAACAACCAAACCCAAATCATTGTTTTGGCCCCAAAGATTGTCACTAAACCAAGAACAACTAGCTGTCACAAAACCCCTATATAGATGATTCAACTGTACGAATGTACATGCACATGAAAGATGGTTTTTCCCCTTAAACCATAGGTGAATGATTTGCATATTTTAAAAGGGTGATTGATCCCTCTCCAATATGGATTGATGCCTACTCCATTGGGCAACCGAGTCATAAGTAGTAAAGAGGGAAGAAAAGGATTGAACCAACATCAACCAAAAACTAAAATGTATTCACATACATTTCTCAGATTATACTTCATACATTGGACATACTTAATTATCCAGAACCAAACTAAAATGCCCCATTTGGAACAAAGATATGACTCAAAACAAAACATGTATTGACTTGAATGCTATCGCACATTATCAAATCTTTATTACAATCGCACTAGCAAATGTGGTGAAGGAAAAATACAAAGCTGTGACTATGCATTCCCCTGAATCATTACAAATAGCCATGGAGACATACCATTGCATAAAATATGTGTTACAATTCATTTCGACACTGCATCAAACACATTCCTTCATTCAACGCCCTGACTGGCTTGATTTGAAGCCCTAAAATTATCCTGAGACACTACGGACTAGACAATTAGTTCAACAACCAACTCTTAATGCATCCAAAGACTTATGCATATATAGCAATTCGACTCATTCCATCATCCCAGGCACTACACTCAGTCAATGAGTACACACCTACCACATTAAATTCAGCCCACTGTAATGTCAGGAAGTCTACACGTTTGGATAGAAAGCTCACATCCTGACAATACTGATCATGTCAGAAGGAGATTGCCTGTACCTAGAGCAATAATGAGGGAAGGTTTGAATCCTTCCTGACACCTACAACACCTAATTTTATCTTTTTTGTCCTCTATATACATATACATTTAAGATTTTCACTATTTGAACAACCTGCACAACTTCGGCCTGCAACTCATTAATGCTGAGTACAAATCTGCATTTATATTATATTTTATAAAGCACTTTGAATTTCATTTGATTTTCTACTTTTGATCTCTATTTTTCCCTTAGTCGATGAATTTCTTTTCACGAACCTCTACACCATCTTCATTTTCCTTTCTTTTTTCTATCTCTCCATCCTTGGCGCTATTTTGCCTTATCAAAAAATTTCTCCTTTCTCGAACTTCATCTTTGGCGCATCTTTCTTCCTTTTTCACTTTATCGACAAAATATTGATTTTGCAAACCATCCACTTTGCCATTTCATTCTTCCTTTTCTCCTATCCCCTATCAATAACTTTTCCCTTTTTCAAACCTCTCTTCCTTCTCCCTTTGGTCGCATTATCGGTGAATTTATCCTTTGCTGAACCAAGTCGGCAAACCCATCAGTTTGCGAACTATTCATCCATCCAATCAAGGCTTGCTCTTCTCTTCTTTCTACTTTTTAACCTTATTGGAAATTTTTTATTTTTTTGAACAAATCCCTAGTCCTCCTTTGTCAGAAAATTCACCCATTTTCAAACCTTTTCCTCGTCAACTCCTTTCTTCTTTGTTGGCAACTTCGCCCATCAGCTAACCCAACGATTCACGAACTCATCCTTTTGCTAATGGATGCACTTGTCTTTTATTTCCTTTATCTTTTTCCCTTAGCCATTTTCCTTCTTTTCTATTTGCCTTATCGAAAAATATAGATATTCTCAAACTTTCCCCTTTCTCTACTCGTTTCTTCTTTGTCCATCTATCCTTGGTGGATCTTGGTCGGCAAATTCACCCAATGGCGAATTTGGTTGTTGGCGAATCAAATGGTTTGTGAACCAAGACAACAAATGCTTCATTCTTCTCTTCCTTTTTCTTTTCTGCCCTCTATTCCTTCTACCTTTATCGGCCTTTCGACCTGTCAGTGAACTACTTGTCAGTAAAACTAAGAGTTCACGAACTCAAGGTTTCCTCGACGAAGACCTTGCCCGCCTTTCATCTTTTCTTCAATTGGAGAATCCACTGTCGGAAAAACCTCCCGTTGGAAAACTTGGAAGTTTGAAAACCTAAGATTTTTCTGACAAAGCTTGCTTCTGACTTTTTCTTTTTCTTTCCTTAGAAAATTTTCATCTTGCGGCCGCTTTCATTGTCTTTCTCAATCGACGACTTCACTAATCAGCGAACCTGCCAGTCGGTGAACCGATGGGTTTGCGAACTTCACAACTCACCAATGAAGAGTCTCTTTCCTTCGCATTTCTTATTAAACTTTTCCCTTCGCCTTATTAGAAAATTGATGAATCGAGAAAAAGATGAACTCCCAAACTAGTTCGCTTGTTAGCATTTTTTTTGATTTGCTAATAAAGGCCTATAATGAAACAATTTTTTCAAAGGGAAACAATAAAGACAAGGGGAACATTTACTTAAAAGGATTTGAAATGAAAACCCATATAAATTATCTCAGATCGGATCTAAATGGTGGTTATTTGGCACACATTGGGAAGTTTGATGGATTTTGATGGATTCTTGGGGAAAAATAAAGCATTTTGGGAGCTGGATTTTTTGGGCACCAACACATGTATTTATATCAAATTTAATGACATAGATTTGTTTTTTTTCATAAATTTGACTAATCCTATTAGAGTTATATAGAATTCAACATTGAATATGAATTAAGTTGCCAAAAAGCTCAAATTTTTGAGGATTTTAAAGGCAAAAAAATGAAGTAGACATAATTGTGCAATTGGGAAACTCGAATCTCAAAATCTAAGGTATGTTGTTTATGTATTCGTTTACTTAAATTTATGATGATGTTAGCATGAACTTCTATTAAATATGCCAATGATATGTGGACACCTAGTTTATCTCCAAATTCATCTATATATTGTGAAGATAATAATGCAAGTTTTCTTAACACAAAATGATGATCTTTGTGGTTTTGAGCTTCAACAGAATGATCCTATTATGGCACACCCAAAAAAATAAAATAATATTCTAGTGGAAACTTCTCACTAAAGCCCTAGGCATTAAAAACCTATTACATTAACGATGCATTAAAACCCTATGACATTAAATCTAGTTTATCCATTTATTGGATGTATTTCATCATTTATGAAAAAAATATGTTAGTTTTATTGGATGTACATTTCATCATCCATTTGTTGGATGTACTTCATCATCTAGGAAAAGCAAAGTACTCTTTTTTATCAAGAGTTAACTAAGTTTGAGGAAGTCCAACCAATCACCTTTTGAAGAAGAGTTATGTTAACTTGATAACGAGACCTTAGCTTTGGCTATGGTCAAGAATAAGATATTTTCCTCTAAGAATAAGATTTTTAGATTCATAGATAATATTCATCCAGTTGCAGGAGCAATTGAGTGTTGAAGATCCTAGAAATGTATCAAAGATATATAGACAAGATGGTTCTTGCCTAATTCCTATATGGTTTGGAATGAACCAAGTGGAATAAAAAGATCATTATTGGAAGATAGAAAGAGTTGGAACTTTTAAAATTCCACTATGCTAGTTCACTAGTTTGATGCTCATATTAAGAGTTTTATCATATTTTAGAATAAGAAGTTGTTCTATGAAATATTACCTCCTTTGGTCTTAATTCTTGATGATTTACTAATTCATGAAGTCATGATAGTGTTGTAATTTTACTCCATAGAGCGTTGTGAGAACTTTTGTATGAAAAGTCACATATTCTTTTTAAGGCCATAATGAAAAATATCTTTCTCAAGTACCATCTTTAAGTAAGAAAGCAATGTGGTAACATTTTTCATGATCGGATCCTACTTTAAACTATTTTGAAGCATACTAGAAGGATTTCTTTAAGGAATGTAATGATCTATTGGCATAAAGTGCATAGAAAAGTGGAATAGGTCATGGAGTGTATTCCTTTACAAGGTTTATGAGAAAACCATAGGGTGTAAAATGTAAAATGTTGCTAAGGGAGTATTAGTAAATCTTTCTTTTTCTAAGTAGTCATTTTGACATGTACAAAGAGATGTGCATATGGAGAAGTGGATAAGAGTTCCCTAGTATCTTGTGAAGCCTTTTTTTTGAAAAACATGTTATTGTGTTGTAGAGGACATGAGTATAGATGATCCTCTCATGAAGTCCTCTGCTGATTAAAGGATTGAGTTATTAACTCTCAAGATTACTTTGCTTTGAAACACTTTGTTAAGTAATCTGCATATAGCTTACAAATTGATTCATAACAATTGTAAGGAGGATATATTTTAAGAAACTAAGTTTATCCTCATTCATAGAAAATGAATTAAATTGATCAGATCATGATGCTTGATGTTGTTAGTTAAAGTACACATCATGTTTTCTTAAAAGCATTTGAACCTGAATGATCAACTCTTGGATTATCACCGAGGCATTTAGTCAAGATGTTTTAAGTCTTGAATAGGTAACCTATTCAATGAGGTAGGGAATAGAGGTTTGTAAAGCAAAATGATGGGAAAAGACTTGTGCTCCAACCTAAGTTCCTTTGTATTGCTATGATACATTCTTAAATATCATCTAAACGATGAATGTTAGTTACTCCATGAAGAAAGAATGGTATGATATGTCATCTTGACTCGTAATTCAAATTTTATGCTAGCTTAATCTTGATTTGTAAAAGATTGATAGTATATTCATGACATGTGTTTGATCTATGTTTTGGGTTGGACCACCCTAGGAAACTATAAATTTTTAGATTTATAATCATTTATTCACTTTAATTAAATGATTATTTTGAGATTTGTGTATGAGATTACTTTACTCTATTGTACCAAGATGGACTAATTTATCTATGTCTTATTCATGATGCATATAGAAATCATCATCATGCCGAAGAAACAAGCAAAGACTCTAACACTAGAAGAGCATGAAGCTAAGAATGTGAAGAAAAGAGAAGGAATGAGGCAACTTCGTGAAAGTAGGAAATTATCAACCATAGAAGAAGACATGCCACCGTTGCCAATTCAAGAGGAACATGGATCATCTAATCAAGCTAAGAGAGAGATGGAATTAGTGACACAAAGGCAACAAATGCAAAACCTCTGTTCAATGAGGAAATTGAATCTCAAAGTTAGAGGAACTCCATCTTTCACAAGTCAAGTTGAAAGTACATCACCATTCTCTTCTCAAGTTGGAGGCACTCCATCTTTCACAGGTCAAGTTGAAGGTACATCATCATTCTCTTCTCAAGTTGGAGGCATGCCATCATTCACATGTCAAGTTGAAGGTACATCATCATTCTCTTCTCAAGTTGGAGGCACGCTATCATTCACATATCAAGTTGAAGGTACACCATCTTCTCCATCTCTAATTGAAGGTACGCCATCTATCCTATCTCAAGTAAACATTGAATAAATTTTGAATATTGAGTCAAATTTACTATTGAAAACGCCTCCTAGAATTTTGCATAGAAAGCCTAAGTTTCTAATTGATATTGATGAGAATGTTTTGAAGCCCATGCATGATAAGATTCCCAAGTGTACTTGCCGAAGATATGCCAATAAGATATAGAAATTATTTTTTGAGAACTTAAATGAAACTGGAACATGTCAACTATTTGTTGAATTGATGAAAAATCTAAAATTTAGGCCATTATGAAGATTCTTGGCCGAAGAACATTGGGTGCTTCAAGTGAAAAATCAATTGTAAAGAATCTAATGAGTGCATATGGGAGTGTGGGTTCCACCTCACACACCAAGGATAGTAATGCCGCATGACATGTCATTATGTCAATAATAGTAAGCCATCAAACAAAGAAAGATTGCCTCATTAGAAAGACAAGTGAAGCATTGAAAATAAGTAGAAAAACTCTAATGAGAGTTATTGGAAGGCGTTAAAGAGTTGAGGACCCAAATAGCAATGAATTGTAGGCATTCTCTGGGAGACCCCCATAGAAAGATAAAGTTGTGGAAGCCTTGAGATCCCTCATTGAAGAATTTTGGAAAAATAACACAAGGGTATCTCCTAATGCAAGAGATATTGTAAGAAGGAGAATTGGTTGTCAAAACTGTGAGCCACATCCAAAGCATTTTTTGGATGTGACTTAAACACAGTTTTCAAGAAATTTCAAGAGATGTATCCTCAAATCAAAATTAGTCAAATGTATTTTGATATGGTAAAGCCTTTTTATGTCAAAATAAATCACACACACACACAATTTATTGTTGTAGAATACATAATGAGTTTTCTAATCATTATGATATATATATATATATATATATATATATATATATATATATATATAGATTTGCATACTAACAATTTTTTGCAGGAGCGTAATATAAAGTGTCCACCTAGATTGTCAATAGATTTCATATCGAGCATCTTATGTCAAAGAGTGGATGGTCAATTATTCCACAAGAAATTATGCTTGGATGGCATGTGTGATCATTGTAGTGGGTTGCAACATTTGCCAATTTGTGAACATATAGAGAACACACATGCAATTGGAAATAAACTAGTAATTTTTGGCAAATATAAGACAGTGGCATATAATTTAAAAGATGGTAAAGAAGAAAATAGGTGTGAATTGGTCATTGAAAAGATTCTAGTGTATCAGTTTATCTCTATTTTCTGAGAGAATATAGTTTACGAGTATGCAGGGCATACTCATAGAGCTTGATGGTTGGACTTGCAATTCAAGTTGTGCAAGGACACATTTCCACTTGATACCATCGTTTTAGTTGTTTACTTTGTAGAGAACTACACACTACAACCACAGAATGAAGCACAATCATAGAATTACAACTCTACGTAGGTTGCTATATTTGTGCATATAGCATTCATTCATGCAAATGACAATACAAAGGATGATAGGAAGATCTTGAGGGAGTATCATTTTTATATCAGTGATGATTGCACACATTCTACGGAGTTCATGCAAGGCTGCTTTTAGATGTTCTACCACGATTTGGCTAGTAGGAGCATATCATTTGGTTAGCATATCATATGGTCAGATAATTGTGCATCACAAATCAAGAACTCATGGATGTTCTATTGGTTGAGCAGGATGCATAGGATGAATGGTGTTTTGCATATGTGGAATTTCTCTGAGTCAAGACATGGAAAGGGGGAGCATGATGGTGCATAAGCATGTATCAAAAGAGCATTAGCACGAGAAGAGTTGAAGTACAAAGACAATGCAAAGTTGATAGATGCAAGATCTATTGTTGAATGGTGTAATGCTACAATAGGTCCAAGTAATGAAGGTATGTCTATAGTTCATAGATTTTTTTAGTTGATTGATGATACTAACATTACAAAATATGAGGATTGTTGTACATTGATAGGATCGAGTGAGCTACACTCTTTTAGAAGATCTAATGTAGGTTCATTGAGTATTCATACGTGGTGGATGGTATACTTTTGTTCTTCATGTACAGATCAAGTTTGGTATTAATGTGAGTCAAAGGAGTGGGTCAATGAATGGTGTACAAAAATTCTAAGCCTGATTGACATGTATCGACTCCTGACAACAATACAACTCATAGAGATTGAATCATTAGTTGACTTTGACCATGTTTCAGATCTAGTTCAACTAGGTATTATCAGCATTCAAATTTAATAAAATTTAATATTCCATCTTATTTTGTAGTTTTTTTGTATTGTTAACTATATTCATCAAGATGAATGCATATATCAATGCAGGTCATGTTTATGCAGTTACTGTAGCTGAAGACAATGAAGAAGGAACACATTATTATTTGTGTCATGTTGAGGCAAAATAGTGTTGCAAGTATGTGCCTGATCGGTGTTGTCATTGATGTCAACATATCTGTGTTGTCATTGATGTCAACATATCTGTGTTGTCATTAGTTGTAACTGTATCCTTATCTTTTGATTGATTAGGAGCCTTATATGTTGAGGACATTGAGAAAATTAGCCCCTCCAGAAGAGTCAGAAAGGAAATAGTGAATCATAGTGAAGACAGTGAGTTGCATACTGAAGAACAGTCCAGAAGATTGCTCCGCATTTCTTGTAGATTGAAGATCTTGGTCTGTAGATTGGAAGTTATTTAGAGGCATGTCTGAAGATGCTAAATCCTAAGTTTGAGCCTCCGGTATGAAGAATTGATTGAGTTACATTCACTAGAGTAAAACCTGCGTTTTCTGATTATTCACTGGTGACAGGGAGAAAGTATTTTGCTTTGCATTCCTCCGCATTGAAGTATTTTGCTCTGCGATTCTAGAGGGAAGTCTAGGATGATGATAAGGGCCTACAACTACAATGGTTCATGATTTGGTGGTTCACAAGCTATCTTTCTTTTATGACGATTGAAGATAGTGAAGTTCATGTGCTCTAGTGTGAAGAATCTCATGGATAAAGTGGTTAGAGTTTGTGCAGTTGCTCCTGGTGATTACAACGTGCTTGTGGGTGCCTCCTGATCGTGTTTCTACCTTTAAATTGGTTTGCATTAAGGAATTGAGATCGTGTTTGAAGATTATTCCCAGATAACGTAGCGTGTAACCAATCTTAGCTGACTTGGTTAATTCTAGTGATTACAAAGATCTATTGAAGATTGTAGAAGCGTGTCATGGTGTGGAAGATCGTGTTTGAGTCCCAGCTAAGGTGTGGCATGATCCGCATACATCTTTACTACATTTCTGTAGCATAATTTTGTATTAGGTCAAGACCTATTTTGTAAATGTTTGTAATGTCGACCTTGGAGATTTTTCCAATAGTTGATGAATGTAATTCCAACCTTGATGTACATTCCAAGGTTGATGAATGATATATATACTTGTAATTTGGTCGTGGAAAACATGTCCTTGTGTAAAGATGTGAAGTTAAGTGAAGAAGTGTAGAAGGCAGAGCATAGCAGAGGAAGAGTATTACGCTTCAATGGAACTAAATTCAGGCATGGAGGAGATGCTATTATCTCAGTTCAAAACCTTTGGTAGTGAGCCACCCCTTGGCAATGAGCCTTTTTTTGGGCAGTGAGCCTCTAATTTTTGGTATTGGTATAACTTATATATCTTGTGGACTAACATCCACCATGGTTTTTCCCTTAACATGGGTTTCCACATAAAAATATGGTGTCTCTTGTGTATGATCTTGCAATTGTGTTTATGTTTCTGAGTTTATGCTTTCATGATTTAATCATAACAAATAGTGGACAAGTGTTTAATATTTTAAGGTTCAGAATTAGTTAAAGATTTGAGACAACTGATTCATCCCCCCTCTCAATTGTCTGGTTCATTTCAACAAAAAGAAATTAGATTCCCCTATTATAGATGGAGAAAACATTGAGTAACCTATAGGATTAGTAGTTGCTACTCAAACATGGCTTAGAAGGTACCCAATGAAGAAGTTCAATGTGTGGTTGTTCAAGGACTTTGAAACACATAGGAATATTCTTCATTATTCTAACCTTGTTGTGGCATCAAACATTCATTTGATGAAATATGGGGGTAGACCATTGAATAGGACCTTGTGGAAGGTTTGTGAGTCTAACCTCGAGGCAATAATCGACATAATAAAGAGTAGAGTAGACTTGGCTGGTTCATTGCATTGATTGTAAATGAAAAAACTTTGTAATTTCATGCTCATTTCTAAATATATACAGCTGATTTGTATATTTGTATAAGTAAAATTTTGTTCCTTCTCTACAATCATGTCTGTTATGAGATACTTATGTGCAATACTCTTGTTTATGTGTATGATTATGTACAAAATTCTTGTTTATGTGTATGATTATGTACACTAACTTTCTCATGTCGTTTATATATATAACTGATTTATATTTCTATATGTGTATGATCATGTCTCTAATTTTAGTTCTATTGATGTCCTCTAGTGTGTCCTCTAGTGATGTCCTCTAGGGTCATGTAGGGTCCCTCCATAATAACCTCTCTTAGTTTTTGAAATGTTTATTCCATATGGTCGTGGTGACAATATTTCAAAAGTTATAAAAATCATCAGTTGTGTTCAATGAAAAGTTGTTGGCAAGCATAAATTTTAATTTGTACATCATGGAGATAAACTGGCATCGCCAACACATCTGAGTGGGTGGGTGAACACTAGGCAAGGTCCTATTTTGCACCTCAACTATCCCGATCGTTCCTAGTTGCACTATGCCGACGCTTTCTCTTAAGAGCCCTAAGTGCCAAAAATTGCTAAACTTTGACGGACTGTTTCTTAGAATTTGTGGCACCTAGGAACATTCTGTCTAGACTTACAGGGTCATGTAGGGTCCCTCCACAATAACCTCTCTCATTTTTTTAAATGTTCATTCTATTTTGTCGTGGCAATAATATTTTAAAAGTTACAAAAAGCGTTAGTTATGTTCAATGAAAAGTTGTCGGCAAGCATAAATTTCATTTCATACGTCGTGTGCCCAAACTGAAAGTGCCAACATGTCCAGGTGGATAGGTGAATGCTAGGAAAGGTCATGTTTTGCACCTCAACTATCCCAATCGTTCCTGGCTGTAGTGTGTCAATGCTTTTTCTTAAGAGCCCTAAGTGCCAAAAATTACCAAACTTTGATGGACCGTTTGTCAGAATTTGTGTCATCTAGGAACATTTTGTCTAGACATATAGGGTCATGTAGCATCCCTCCATAATAACCTCTCTTAGTTTTTTAAGTGTTCATTCTATTTGGTCGTGGCAACAATATTTCAAATTTTCAAAAAGCGTTAGTTGTGTTCAATGAAAATTTGTCGGTGAGCATAAATTTAATTTTGAATGTCATGTGGCCAAATCAACAATGCCAACATGTCTAGGTGGTTGGGTGAATGTTAGGCAAGGTCCTATTTTGCACCTCAACTATCCCGATCATTCCCGACTGCACTGTGTCGATGCTTTCTCTTAAGATCCCTAAGTGCCAAAAATTGCCAAACTTTGACAAACTGTTTCTTAGAATTTGTAGCACCTAGTTATGTTTATTCTAGACCTATAGGGTCATGTAGGGTCCCTCCACAATAATCTCTCCCACTTTTTGAAATGTTCATTCCATTTGGTCGTGGCAATAATATTTTAAAAGTTGCAAAAAGTGTTAGTTGTGTTCAATGAAAAGTTGTCGGTGGGCATAAATTTCATTTTGTGCATTGTGGGGCCAAAATGATAGCGCCAACACATCTGAGTGGGTGGGTGAATTCTAGGAAAGGTCCTGTTTCACACCTCAACTATCCTGATTGTTCCCGTCTACACGGTGCCAACACTTTCTCTTAAGAGCCCTAAGTGCCAAAAATTGTTAAACTTTGAGGGATTATTTCTCAGAATTTGTGGCACATAGGAACATTATGTCTGGACCTACAAGGTCACATAGGGTCCCTTCACAATAACCTCTCCCATTTTTTGAAATCTTCATTCCATTTGGTTGTGGCAACAATATAAATCAAAAGTTGCAAAAGCATCATGTGTTCAATGAAAAGTTGTCAGTGAGCATAAATTTCATTTTGTACGTCGTGGGGCCAAAATGACAGTGCCAACACATCCAGGTGGGTAGTTGAATTCTAGGTAAGGTCTTGTTTCTCACTTCAACTGTCCCTATCATTCCTGGTTGCACTGTGTCGATGCTTTCTCTTAAGAGCCCTAAGTGCCAAAAATTGTCAAACTTTGATAGACTATTTCTCAGAATTTGTGGCACCTAGGAAAGTTCCATCTAGACCTACAAGGTCACATAGGGTCCCTCCACAGTAACCTCTCTCAATTTTTTAAATTTTCATTCCATTTGGTCATGGTGACAATAATTCAAAAGTTACAAGAAGCGTCATTTGTGTTCAATGAAAAGCTGCCAGTGAGCATAAATTTTGTTTCATTCATCATGAGTCCAAACTGACAGTGGCAATGTGTCTATTTGGGTAGGTGAATGCTAGGGGAGGCCTCAATTTGTTCCACAGGTCTTCTGATCCTTCCAACCCACACTATTCCAACAAAGTCTCTTAAGAGACCTAAGTGCAAAAAGCTACCAAACTATGATGGACTGGTACTCAAAATTCATGGCACCTACGACTGTTCTGTCTGAACCTATAGATGCATGTAGAGTCCCTCCAAATAACCTCTCTCAGTTTTTATTATCTCCAAACCATTTGATCATGGCGATGATGTATGAAATGTTGCAAAAACCATCATTAGCGTTCAACAGAAACTTGCTAGGAGCCATATTTTGCATTCTTTGTCTCGTGGGGCCAAACTGACTATGCCAACATTTTTGAGTGGGTAGGTGAATGCTAGGGGAGGCCTTGGTTCATTCCCCATGTCTCTCGATCCTTCCAAGCTACATTGCACCAGAAGTCTCTGAAGAGCCCAAAGAGTAAAAAGTTGAAAAACTTTCACCTGCCTTTTCTCTCGCTCTATGGCACCTACAAATGTTTTTTCTAGACCTTCAGGTGGATATTGAGTCCCTCTACAATACCCTATCTTAGTCTTGGTCAAATCTAGACCATTTGGCTTTGCCAACAACGTATGCATTCTTGCAAAATGAGTCATTTGAGAGTAGTGAAAAGGTGCCAACATGCATATTTTCTTCTTCCCACCTTGTGGGGCCGAACCGACTATGCCAACATGTTGAGGTGGGAGGGTGGATGCTACTAGAGGCCATTACCTACTTGGCCATTACCTTTCACTATTGCTATGAGATCACTAATGGGGCCCACATAGGTAACTGCATGATAAATTTATGAATTATGAGTGAATTCAAGGATGCATATCAAGTTTTCTTGCCAAAATCAAGATAATATGGTGTCATGAAGACATAGGGTTTGGTTGCCAATGGCAACTCACCAAACCCTATGATAAACGTGACTTGAAGGAGATCTTTTTTGTTACTTGTTTTGATTGACTATTTGATTTTTTGTTACTTGTTTTGATTGATTATTAGAATAACTTCCTTTTTACTAAGACTTTTGGTATGGTAGTTTTTAGTAAAATGGCTAGATTTATGGCATTAGAAGCAAACAAAGGGAGTATTCTCATACTCAATAAATTGGAACCAAGAGCCAAAATTAGAGGATAGGTTCATGATTAAAATCATTAATGCTTGAGTTTGTCACTTTATACTTTGTCCATTTCTTGTTATTAGGTTCATGATTAAAATACTACTAATACTATTATTAGGTTCATAGTTAAAATCCTTATAATTTATCTATAAACTAAGTTTAATCAATATGAATCTTTAACCCATTTAGATTTTGTGTATGTCCATTTCCCTTGGCAATGTTTAAATTATTAGTTTAACAAATAAAACATAGGCTCGTATTAAAATGAACTCTATAATGAGTAAATTTATTGAATTCCTCACTAACTAACTATATATATCGTCGAGAACATGTCACTTTGCCTATCATCTTTCTTTAAAGTATGCCAAGTCTTTAAGGGTGTAAAAGCCAAATTCCACAACCTTAGCCAACATGCTCCTTGCCTGTGCCAAAATGGGATCTTTGGAATAGGGTATGGACATCCATAAAAGCATAAAGGATATGGGAATTTCATCACATGTAGTTGCAACTGCCCTATGAGACATGTATGCAAAGTGTGGAAACATAGACAAGACACGTGAACTGTTTGAAATGATGGCTCAAAGAAATGTTGTCTCATGGAATGCAATGATTGCAAGATATGCACAAAATGGATTTTTTGATAAGGCTTTAGAAACTTTCAAGAAAATGCAATTGGCAAGTGTAAATCCAAATTCCACAACCTTAGCTAGCATCCTCCTTATCTATGCCCAAATGGGATCTTTAGAATAGGGTATGGACATCCATCAAAGCATAAAGGATATGGGAATTTCCTCAGATGTAGTTGCAACTGCCCTATGAGACATATATGCAAAGTGTGGAAGCATAGACAAGGCATGTGAACTGTTTGACATGATGGCTCAAATAAATGTTGTCTCATGGAATGCAATGATTACATGATATGCACAAAATGTTTATTTTTGATTGTTTAGGATGAAAAATGAAGAGGATGTTTGTTTAGGGTTTGTGTTGATCCCCCTTTCACCATTAAACATTCAAGGACATTAAAATGAGTAGAGAAATCTACTACAGATCTCCTATCACTTGGAACATAGGGGAAGATTGGAATTGTGTGAATTTATTGTTCAATTAAGCCCAATTATGCTCAAAACCCTAATTTCCTGAAATTGTAAACAAACGGACAAATTACGGAAAATGATCACACATAGAGATATCAAATGACAAACAAATGTGTACCATATTTTGAAGTTTGATGTCTAGAAAACTCAGGGACTAATGAGCAGGTGCCCTAGTCTAGTGCCAAAGTTTTCTTTGGGATCTGGGAATCGTGTCTGCAACTTGTTCCTATTGTTCTAGAGATTTTGCAGTTGTGGGATCTAGAGGACTAATGAGCAAGTGCCTGAGTCTAGATCCCTATTTTCTTTTTTGATATGCAATTCTGACAGTCTGCATTGCTCTCCCGCAACTCCACTTCTTTCACTTTTACAACTTGTAACATGCAATCATAGAAAAGTGGGTTGGGAGTTGTGGTGTTTAGAGGCTTGCCTCAGTCAAGCCCTGGAGAGACATTCAAGTCTTCCGAACATCGTTGTCAGATAAAGAGTGCATATCGCTGTGGGATAGAGGAAAAATCCAAATGATAAATGATAGAAAACATAATTGATATCACCTTGTAGTGAAGATCTCATGGAAGGAAGATGCTCTTCATGCCATGAGGAGATGGATGCCAAATCTACAAATACAAACACAAGAACAACACAAAATTCTGCTCTACAACACAAAGAATGCCTTTAATCACTTTCACATAAGCTTGTCAATCAAAATGTCCATCTAGTTTCCATCTAGTTTACAAATGATAAACTAATCATGCTTATACATGCAACTACAAACATTCTCGTTAAGAATTTCATAATTCAAACTTACCGTGTTGGCATAGGACCTAAATAACAGTCATAAACCTACACTTTGAAATTGGTCCTGACCTAAAATAGGGTAGGACTAGGGCATGGGCGCCCAAGTCCTCCCCCCTATTTTAGGCAGGATTTAGGTTAAGTGCATCCCCTGAGTCCCAATTGCCATGAAACTTCAGGGTTTTCTCATGGGAGTTATCAAAATCACGCAAGATGCTCTAAATGCATTCTAAGGGACCTGAGAGCTAAACCTTAAGAAGAAAAAGTCCCCCCCCAAGGTTAATTTTTCTGACATAACATTTAACCCCCACTTTAATGTATGTATAAACGTAAGGCCAATACATGCATTAAAGTACGGTCAACAAGCACAACAAACACGCCAAGCACGGAGAAGACACACCAATCATAGAGAAGACAGTAACAGGCATGCAAAACACAAAGAAGATAATTACAGTCATGCAAAACACAAAGAAGACAGTATTGAAGACATGCAAAGCATAGTGAATACAGTGATGATTTTCTTTTTATTTTTTTCTCATATATATAAAATGCAGATGCAAGTACAAGGAAAGTAAACACACCACCCATAATGCGGGAGGGACTCATCACCACCGGTCTTTAAACTACATATGGGGCAACACACACACCAAACAAATCTCAGAGTGCAGGAGGGACTCATCGCCACCAACCTTTAAGACTACACTTGAGAACAAACATGCCATACAGACAAAGCACTCCATACAAATCCCAAAGCATAGGAGGGACTCATCGCCACCGATCTTTAAACTATGCTTGGAAACAAACACACAATACACACACACTTGGAAGACACAGAGAAAACATGATAGACAAGCAATGGAGTGCTCCAATTTCTAGGTTCATCACCATCTCAGGTACATTACAGGCACACACCAATGATTGGGCTTCGTCACAACAATCGCTGAAGACACGCTTAAGGGTTAAGTTACTCACAGAACCACTCCCCGCCTCTGTAAAGGACCTTTTGAAAATGATAGGATGTGTACTCTCCTCGAGAAATACACCATCCCCACCTTTGTAGAGGGATTAAGATAAAAAAGGATATACGCGATATCCCACCTCCGCAGAGGTCTTAAGTGATTGTAGTAGATTTCAAACAAATCTCAGAGTGCATGAGGGACTCATCGCCACTAGTCTTTAAGACTGCACCTGAGAACAAACACACTTTATTAGCATCTAAAACATACAACTTACCTTATATGTGCCCCCACCTTAAGGTGGTTGATATCATGTACCGATATCAAGAACGTTAAGGTAGGTACAAAACACATAAGGAAAAATGAGCTCGTGCAAAGCCCATGCCCCCCGGAGGTGACATGTACTTTACAATCGCCAAATGTTCCCACAAACACATTCTTGCAAGAAAAGTGTTAGTGTCCATATAATCATGATAAACAACAATGCTTATGATCATTCACACAAAGAGTTGAGGTTATACTACGGATTCAGAGACTGAGTATAACCGTGGGGCTATACTGCAAAAATCTCAAATCTGAGTGTAACCAAAGTGAGACTCAAAGATAAACCAAGTGCACGGAGCAACAATATTGTTATGGTTTGTAAGTGTGATAAGACAACATCAAGATCACACAGAGTGATTATACTAGCCAAGCATCGGATAATATATATTAACCCCATTGTCATGTATGGACTTGGTCCATTTTTTGATTTCTCCCTGAAGGGACACTAGGTCCATATCAGTATAATATATTTTTCATTATCTCCCTGTTAGATAGAAATACTAGAGGAAGGGAAACAATAAATCAAGAGAGGAGAAACAAGTGCCTTAGGGACAGTTACGTAGCAGGGTGCCCCCAAGTCATCAACCACAATGCTATGTCCATAAGACACAACACACAATAGTGAAAATAGAGGAGAAACAATATAGAAGAATAATGATACAAATAGAAGGTCACAAAAGAGGTGGTCTCCCAGTATCCTTGACCTTACAAGAGAATCAAGGGTCATCCCAGGAGGCCTAAACAACACATAACACATCATGGTGGAAACACAACATGAGAGGTAGAGGGTTAGAAACACTTACCTGCAGGGACAACCAAACTAAGGGTTGTCATCGAGCAAATCATCATCATCTTCCCACTCCTGAATGTTAGAGGAAAGTGGGACATAAGGTACCATAGCCCAACACTTATTCTTGTCTTCAAGTTGTCCATTCTTAAGATATTCTTTGTTTGATTCAATGTTAGGTGAGATGTTTTCTTGTTGAGTTGCAATTCATTGGGCATAAGTTTGTCGTCTCCTCCTTTCTCTTTCTTGTCTATTTATTTTTGTCTTACAACTTATCTCTTGTAAGATAGTGTTTTTCTCTTCCGTAGGTTTTTATGTTTTAGAGGAGGAAGCATCGGGATCAAATCTCATTTGTCTAGGTGGAATGTTTTGGATAGGGTCCATTTCCTTTCGGTCTAGAATTCTCTTCAAATGTGAGTTGTTCGTCTCTTATTGTTTCTTGAATAGAAGGACCGGCCACTTGATGTAATAGTTTTGTTTTGTAGTTTCTATAGCTCAAGAAGTTGAAATCTTTCCATGGCTCCGGTTGCACTTCAGATCTTTCCCAAAAGTAATCAAGTGTAAAGTGTTGTCTTGTAACCAAAGGTTTATACTTATTGCAAGGGATAGTATGCACTTGTCCATTCAAAGGAAATTTTACACAATTATAAATTGTTGAAGGGACAACTTTCATAGCCTTTAACCATGGATGTCCTAATTTTATGTGAAAAAGGTTGGAAACAGGGACAACATCAAATAGTTGTTCTACAGATGTCTCAAATATAGTAACCAATAAAGATATCTTCCCAGAAGTGTTTATAAAGGTTCCCTTATGTGTCTTAATCATCATGTCCTAAGGGTCATAAAAGCCTTGCATCAATCCATGTGAATAGAGGAACTCTTCCGTTGCCACATTAGTCATGCAATTAGGATCAATAAGGGTTCCATCCACAGGATTTCCCATTATCTTCACAGTGATATAAAAAGGTCCTTCAGTGTCTCCAGTTGTTCTATCATGAGGTGTAAACACAATTTCAGGTTCGGGGACCTTTCTTTTCATGTAAGGCCTAGGAGAGAACCTATTGTTATTATTGTGATTAGAAGCCATGTGTATATGTTTTCAAATCAATGTAATATTAGTTTTTAAAATCTTTTCAAAATTTATGCAAAAGACAAGTGCCAAACTATGTGTAAATATGACCTAAAATGCTTGATTTTCCAACTTTTTTCAATGCAAATAAGTGAAAGAAAAGGTGTTATAAGGAAATTGATCAGGGGAATAAAATAATATGTCTTATACCAGTCCAATAAATCAATAATATCCTTCATAACACACTTTTGATGCAAACCTAGAATGATGACAAGTCAAAACCTAGTGAAAATACACTAAAATATGTAATTTTTCACAATTTTTCAATGCAAAGACCCAATAAAAAGGGTGTTGTAAAATTTTTTAGGAGGTATAGAAGATATTATCAGTAATATCAGTCACCTAAAACCATAAAATCCATCACAGCACGCTTGGAGTGCAAATCTAGGTCAAACCCTAGTGAAAATATAGCCAAAATATGCAAATTTTCACTAAATTTCAATGCAAAGACCCAATAAAATGGGTGTTGTAAATAATTTGAGGAGGGGAAGAAGATAATAACCTTGATAACAGCCAATTAGTGTAGAAAAATCTTTTACAACATGCCTATGATGCAAATCTAGAGAGACGATAAGGCCAAAATCTAGTGAAAAGCAAGGTTTTTAAACCCTAGGCATGAAATTTTGCAAGCAAACCACTATAATGAAACACTATAGTTAGAAATAAGTCCTAATGAGTGTTTTAAAATGGTAGTAAAATTTGAAACAAGATTTTGACTACAAACCCTAGCTAATGCAAAACTAGGTTATATGGAAAAATGCACAATTTCAAGCAATTTTTATCAATATGATCATGGAAATGCAATCTAAATGAATGATGAATGAAAAATTTCTACATTTTAAATCATATCTAATGATAATTATAGAAATTTAGTGAAATTAAATTCTAACTAGTTCAAATTATTTGAAAATGCAAGCTAAAAATGCCAATTTTTCAATTTTTTTTGTAATTTTTCAAATGCAATAAGATGAACAATGAAATGAATGAATGTAAATCTGAAGCACAACACTCATCAAGGTGCAAATTTCAAAATAACATGGGTTCACCAAAATGTTTAGTGTTAAAAATGAAGAGGGTTGATTATAATGGTTTGTGTTGATCCTCCTTTCACCACTAAACATTCAAGGACATTCAATCAAGTAGAGAACTCTAATATAGAGCTCCTGTCACTTGGAACATAGGGGAAGATTGGAATTGTGTGAATTCATTGTTCAATTTAGCCCAATTATTCTCAAAACCCTAATTTCATAAAATTGTAAACAAACAGACAAATTACGAAAAATCGTACACATAGATATCAAATGACAATCAATGCGTACCCAATTTTGAAGTTCGGTGTCCAGAAAAGTTAGGGACTAATGAGCGGACGGTCTAGTCTAGTACCATCATTTTCTTCAGGATCTGAGAATCTTGTCTACAACCTGTTCTTGTTGTTCCAGAGATTTTGCAGTTGCGGGATTTGGAGGACTAATGAGTGGGTGCTCGAGTCTAGGTCCTTGTCTTCTTCTTTGATTTGCAATTCCGATAGTCTGCACTGCTCTTGTGCAACTCCACTTCTTTCACTTTTGCAACCTATAACCTGCAATCACATAAAAGTGGGTTGGGGGTTGTGGTGTTTAAAGGCTTGCTTCAGTCAAGCCCTAGAGAGACATTCAAGTCTTCCGAACACTGTTGTCAGATAAAGAGTGCATATCCCTACAGGATAGAGGCAAAATCCAAATGATAAATGATAGAAAACACAATTGATATCACCTTGTATTGAAGATCTCATGGAAGGAAGATGATTTTCATGCCATGAGGAGATGGATGCTAAATCTGCAAATACAAACACAAGAACAACACAAAACTCTACTCTGCAACACAATGAATGCCTTGAATCACTTTCACATAAGCTTGTCAATCAAAATGTCCATCTAGTTTACAAATGATAACCTAATCATGCTTATATGCAACTACAAACATTTCCGCTAAGAATTTCGTAATTCAAACTTACCGTGTCGGCATTGGACCTAAATAACGGTCATAAACCTATACTTTGAAATTGGTCATGACCTAAAATAGGGTAGGACTAGGGCGCAGGCGCCCAAGTCCTCCCTATTTTAGGCAGGATTTATGTTAAGTGCATCCCCTAAGTCCCAATTGCCATTAAACGTCAGGGTTTTCTCATCGGGAGTCATCAAAATCATTCAAGATGCTCTAAATGCATTCTAAAGGACCCGGGGGCAAGTGCAAAAAGATGGGGGGCCAAAAAGGGGTCTTAAGTGGCCACTTTTTTTCTGAAGTCAGGAAATGCTAGCCTTGGATGAGAAATTGAGCATAGTTACACTCAAAATTTAGAGATGCAACCAAAACAATGTTCGTAGTACTCTGAGTCTAATTTCTAAACTATTTTGAAAATGGTATAGATTAAGGGGTTCAAAAGAGGAAGCCACAGAAATTGGTGTTGTTTCTATCAAAAAAACATAACATAGCATGTTTTGTGGCTCCCTCAAAAGGTCAACTTTTTTTTGGTATTTTTAAAATTGCTTTAGTGAGAAATTAGCCAGCAACATGTAGTTTATGCCTGATTTTTCTGATAATTTTTTGATGAATATTTAATTTTTTACTAATTTTCAAAGTGGACACATCCTAAATAATAGAATTTTGGCCGTGCTACCCCTATAAATTTTGAAAACTAATTGATAATCATTTTTTTCTTTTTTTAATATGTGTAGAATAGAGTCTAGTTTCTAAATATGTAATTTTTTTAAAATTTCAATGAATACTTAATTTACAATGAAAAAAAGACCAAACAGTGGTTTTTTCCCAAAAACAGACACACAAACAAAAGAAATTAAAGATGAAAAGCTTAACATTGTCAAAATGTGAAAAAAATCACATCATCAAATAGCTAAGAGAAATCCTAACATTACCCAAGTGTTCGATTTGTTTGACCTTGAAACACGTGCAAATTTGAGGGTTAGCACGAATGAAATTATGTGAAATCTTGTAGAATATGGAAAAACATGTCTCTGGACATTGGGAAGGCACTCTAAGCCTTTGGGTTGGAAATCCAAAGCAAATCCTAAGCCCAAGGCTTGGGATTCCCAAATCAAAACATAATGTGAGCGTGTTATAACGTGCTCGCATTATGTTTCATTTTGCATTTTTTCTTTTCCACAAAAGTTTATGCACTATTTGTCATGTTTGACATAAGCGTTATGTCCCCCTTGAATTTTTTTATGTTCAAGGTTATTAATCATGTATGTATGTATGTATTCCTATATGTATGTATGTATCTATGTATGCCTATATGTATGTATGTATAGTGTTGAGGGTAGAAGAGCGTAGAGATGGGGGTGAGCCAGATAGGGGAGGAGAGGGGTGGATAAGGATTGCGTGATTAAGGTTTAAGGTTGAGGGTTGAGGGTTTAGGGATAGGATTTAGAGTTTAGGGATAAGGGATTAGAGTTTAGGACCTTGAAGGATTGGGGTTTAGGGTTGAGGCTTTAGGGATAACGTTTAGGGTTAACAGTCGAGGGATTAGGGTTAAGATAGAGTGTTGAGGGTAGACAGATTAGGGATAGGGTTTAGGGTTGAAAGTTTAGGGTTGAGGGATTAGGGTTTAAGGTATAGTTTTGAGGGTTTAGGGTTTAGGGATAGGGTTTAGGATTTAAGGTTTAAGTGTTGAGGGTTGAAGATTTAGGGATAGGGTTTATGGTTTAGGGATAAGGGATTAGGGTTTAGGGTTTAGGGATTAGGGTTTATGGTTTAGGGACTAGGGATTAGGGTTTAAGGTTTAAGGATGTACAATTAAGGGGTACCATAAATAAACTGGAACTTAGGAAGGGTTGGGAAAATTTTGTGAATCATCATGGGTTGGAGATTAGAGATTTTGTTGTGTTCAAGTACATATCCAAGTCATAATTTAAGGTTAAGATATTTCAAAGAACAGGGTGTGTGAAAAACATCAATGCTCTTTGGCTTATGAATACCAACATTGATACAGATAAAAGATGCCCTTCTTCTAACAGAGTATGCAGTTCAAGTCAATTGATGGGCAACAAGTTGTTGAATGAGTTAGTTTAATGGGCGTGCCTCCTTCTTCAAGGCCCAGGTGGGCAGGAGTGGTATGTACAATTAAGGGGTACCATAAATAAATTGGAATTTAGGCAGGTGGGAAAATTTTGTGAATCATCATGGGCTGGAGATTGGAGATTTCATTGTGTTCAAGTACATATCCAAGTCATATTTTAAGGTTAAGATATTTCAAGAACAGGGTGTGTGAAAAATATCAATGCTCTTCAGCTTATGAATACCAACATTGATACAGATAAAAGATGCCCTTCTTCTAACAGAGTATGCAGTTCAAGTCAACCGATGGGCAACAAGTTGTCGAATGAGTTGGTTTAATGGGCGTGCCTCCTTCTTCAAGGCCCAGGTGGGCAGGAGTGGGATGTACAATTAAGGGGTACCATAAATAAGCTAGAATTTAGGCAGGATTGGGAAAATTTTGTGAATCATCATGGGCTGGAGAATGGAGATTTCGTTGTGTTCAAGTACATATCCAAGTCATATTTTAAGGTTAAGATATTTCAAAGAATAGGGTGTGTGAAAAATATCAATGCTCTTCAGCTTATGAATACCAACATTATTACAGATAAAAGATGCCCTTCTTCTAACAGAGCATGTAGTTCAAGTCAACCGATGGGCAGCAAGTTGTCGAATGAGTTGGTTTATTGGGCGTGCCTCCTTCTTCAAGGCCCAGGTGGGCAGAAGTGGGATGTACAATTAAGGGGTGCTATAAATAAACTAGAATTTAGGTAGGGTTGGGAAAATTTTGTGAATCATCATGGGCTGAAGATTGGAGATTTCGTTGTGTTCAAGTACATATCCAAGTCATATTTTAAAGTTAAGATATTTCAAAGAACAGGGTGTGTGAAAAATATCAATGCTCTTCAGCTTATGAATACCAACATTGATACAGATAAAAGTTGCCCTTCTTCTAATAGAGTATGCAGTTCAAGTCAACCGATGGGCAACAAGTTGTCGAATGAGTTGGTTTAATGGGTGTGCCTCCTTTTTCAAGGCCCAGGTGGGTAGGAGTGGGATGTACAATTAAGGGGTACCATAAATAAACTAGAATTTAGGCAGGGTTGGGAAAATTTTGTGAATCATCATGGGCTGGAGATTGGAGATTTCATCGTGTTCAAGTACATATCCAAGTCATATTTTAAGGTTAAGATATTTCAAAGAATAGGGTGTGTGAAAAATATCAATGCTCTTCAGCTTATGAATACCAACATTGATACAGATAAAAGATGCCCTTCTTCTAACAGAGCATACAGTTCAAGTCAACTGATGGGAAACAAGTTGTCGAATCAGTTGGTTTAATGGGCGTGCCTCCTTCTTCAAGGCCTAGGTGGGCAGGAGTGGGATGTACACTTAAGGGGTACCATAAATAAACTGGAATTTAGGCAGGGTTGGCAAAATTTTGTGAATCATCATGGGCTGGAGATTGGAGATTTCGTTGTGTTCAAGTACATATCCAAGTCATATTTTAAAGTTAAGATATTTCAAAGAACAGGGTGTGTGAAAAATATCAATGCTCTTCAGCTTATGAATACCAACATTGATACATATAAAAAATGCCCTTCTTCTAACAGAGTATGCAATTCAAGTCAACCGATGGGCAACAAGTTGTCGAATGAGTTGGTTTAATGGGCGTGCCTCCTTATTTAAGGCCCAGGTGGGCAAGAGTGGGATGTACAATTAAGGGGTACCATAAATAAACTGGAATTTAGGCAGGGTTGGGAAAATTTTGTGAATCATCATGGGCTGGAGGTTGGAGATTTCATTGTGTTCAAGTACATATCCAAGTCATATTTTAAGGTTAAGATATTTCAAAGAATAGGGTGTGTGAAAAATATCAATGCTCTTTAGCTTATGAATACCAACATTGATACAGATAAAAGATGCCCTTCTTCTAACAGAGTATGCAGTTCAAGTTAACCAATGGGCAACAAGTTATTGAATGAGTTGGTTTAATGGGCGTGCCTCCTTCTTCAAGGCCCAGGTGGGTAGGAGTGGGATGTACAATTAAGGGGTACCATAAATAAACTAGAATTTAGGCAAGGTTGGGAAAATTTTGTGAATCATCATGGGCTGGAGATTAGAGATTTCGCTATGTTCAAGTACATATCCAAGTCATATTTTAAGGTTAAGATATTTCAAAGAACAGGGTGTGTGAAAAATATCAATGCTCTTCAGCTTATGAATACCAACATTAATACATATAAAAAATGCCCTTCTTCTAATAGAGGATGCAATTCAAGTCAACCAATGGGCAGCAAGTTGCTGATCTTGAATTGTTTTCTGATGAAGAAAACAATGATGTTGTTGAAGCAATGGAAGAAAATCAAAATTGTAAGTCTAATTTAATTTATTTCAACTTTCAAAGCAGGCATTTGAATTGTAGATTTACCTAGAGGATTGGTATAACAAAAACTTAATTATGTTACAAGCCTTTCTTTGAAGAACCCTGGACATTATGGACCCTATCATCTAGAAAAGCACATGACAATGAACTCTGCCCCACCTTTCAAATCAGATATTTACCTTTTTATTCAATGAAAATGAAGTCACGGAATGTAAACCGATCATGCATACTAGTAAGATCAAATTCTCTACCTTCTATTCTTATTACTCTTACTTTATTAAGAGAAGAGTGTCAAAAAGAATGGGTTTAATTGTAAGCTAACATAAGGCAAAGTAGTTTTGTTATTACATTTTTCTGAGGGATCTCTAATAGTCTAATATAATGCAGTCTTCTATAATATGAACATCTGCATTTGTGTGAATGCTAAGCTTTAATATAGTAGAGTATTAAATCAATGCAATCAACTATTTATTGGGTTAAAATAACTTAGTTTTTGTAATGGTTTGGGAATGTAGGAGTTGCCAAAAATAGGTGAATGTCCTCTATAATTACCAAGAGAAAAAAGTTTAGTAGTTCTTGTGGATAGAACCAGTAAACAATGGGAGATTATTTGCCTGTTTCATAACAATATACCTCCCCTAAGTGCGGGGTGGACAACAAGAAACATAGATGTACCCCAATGCAAAGATTTTCTCATAATGATCATCCTTTTGATTTCAACTGTTAATTACTCACTGTGGATGTACCATATGCAAAGCTTTTCTCATAGTGTGTACACCTATTGGCATAATGAACCCTAGATGGGCCAGAAAAACATGCCATATAACATTACTAACATTAAAAAAGTTCATAGCCATTTTTCTGACATATTCTTGCAACTCATATATCTTTTAGAGAAGAGTGTCAAAAATGATGGGTTTAACAACCTAACATAAGGCAAAGCAGTTTTATTGGGTTTAGGGTTTAGGGTTGAGGGATTAGGGTTTAGGGTTGAGGGATTAGGGTTTAAGGTTGACAGATTAGGGTTTAATGTTGAGAGTTGAGGGTTTAGGAATAGGGATAGCGTTTAGGGTTTAGGGATGAGGGATTAGGGTTGAGGGATTATGGTTTAAGGTATAGTGTTGAGGGTTGAGGGTTTAGGGATAGGGTTTAGGGTTGAGGGATTAGGGTTTAATGTTGAGAGTTGAGGGTTTAGAAATAGGGATAGCATTTAGGGTTTAGGGATGAGGGATTAGGGTTGAGGGTATACAATAAATAAACTAGAATTTAGGCAGGGTTGGGAAAATTTTATGAATCGTCATGGGTTGGAGATTGGAGATTTTTCTGTGTTCAAGTACATATCCAAGTCATATTTTAAGGTTAAGATATTTCAAAGAACAGGGTGTGTGAAAAATATCAATGCTCTTCAGCTTATGAATACCAACATTGATACAAATAAAAGATGCCCTTTTTCTAACAGAGTATGCAGTTCAAGTCAACCAATGGGCAGCAAGTTGTTGAATGAATTGGTTTTTGATGGGGAAAACAACAATGATGTTGAATAAATGGAAGAAAATCAAAATTAGGGTTGAGGGTTGAGGGATTAGGGTTTAGGGTATAGGGTATAGGGTAGAGGTTTGAAGGTTGAGGGATAATGTTCAAGGTTGAGTGTCCAAGGTTAAGTGTAAAGGGTATATAGGGTTTAAGGGTTTAAGGTTTGAGGGATTAAGGGTTTAAGAGTTGTGGGATGAGGATTTAAGGCATAGTGTCAAGTGTAGAGGGTTTAGAGACAAGGTTTATGGTTGAAGGTTTAAGGGTTGAAGGATGAGGCTTTAGGGTTGAGGGATAAGGGATTAGGGTATAAGGTATAGTGTCGAGGGTAGAGGGTTTAGGAATAGGGTTTAGGATTTAAGGTTTAAGGGTTGAGGGTTGATGCTTTAGGGATAGGGTTAAGTGTTTAGGTTAAGTGAGACACCTAGATGACTAAGGACAGATGAAGAGGCAGACAAGGAATGACTGAGAGACCTAGAGAGGGGAGAGGTAGAGAGGTGAGTGGGAGATAGAGGTGGCAAATAGAGAGGTGAGGGGAGAGATAGAATAAAATGAGAGAGTGAAGTTGACAACTTGAGGGAAAGATGGGTAAGGAGGGAAAGAGGTGGAGAGGAAGGGAAATATCTAGAGAGCCTTGAGAGATATACAAGTAAGAGACCTACAACCTAGGGAGAGAGTGGTGAGAGAGATAGGGGAGAGATGGGGGTGAGGCAGATAGGGGAGGAGAGGGGTGGATAAGGGTTAAGGGTTTAAGGGTTTAGGTTTTAAGGGTCAAGGGTTTAGGGTTTAAGGGTTGAGGGTTTAAGGGTTGAGGTATTAAGGGTCTAAGGGTTGAGGGATTAGGGTTTAAGGTATAGTGTCAAGGGTTGAACCCTAATCCCTCAATCCTTGACACAATACCTTAAAACCCTAATCCCTCAACCTTGGGGTTTAAGGTATAGTGTTGAGGGTTGAGGCATTAGGGTTCAACCCTCGACACTATACCTTAAACCCTAATCCCTCAACCCTAAACCCTAATCCCTCAACCCTTAGACCCTTAATACCTCAACCCTTAAACTCTCAACCCTTAAACCCTAAACCCTTGACCCTTAAACCCTCAACCCTTATCCACCCCTCTCCTCCCCTATCTGCCTCACTCCCATCTCTCCCCTATCTCTCTCACCCCTCTCTCCCTAGGTTGTAGGTCTCTCACTTGTATATCTCTCAGGGCTCTCTAGATATTTCCCTTTCTCTCCACCTCTCTCCCTCCTCCTTACCCATCTTTCCCTCAAGTTGTCAACTTCACTCTCTCATTTTATTCTCTCTCCCCTCACCTCTCTATCTCTCACTTCTATCTCCCCCTCACCTCTACCTCTCCCTTCTCTGAGTTTCTCAATCACTCCTTGTCTTCCTCTCCATCCGTCCTTAGCCATCTAGGTCCCTCATTTAATCTTAAACCCTAAACCCTATCCCTAAATCCTTAACCCTTAAAACTTAAATCCTAAACCCTATCCCTAAACCCTCAACCCTCAACACTATAACTTAAACCCTAAACCCTATCCCTAAAGCCTCAATCCTTAACCCTTAAACCTTAAACCCTAAACCCTCTACCCTCAACACTATACCTTAAACCCTAATCCCTTAGCCCTCATCCCTTAAACCTTCAACCCTAAACCCTCGACCCTTGACAGTATGCCTTAAACCCTAATCCTTCAACCATTAAACCCTTGACCCTTAAACATTGGGCAAACTTTTGCAAAAAAGAAAAAAATGCAAAGAAAACAATAATGTGCTCGCATTATGGTTTTGTGTTGCCGAGCCAAAGGCTCAGCAACACCAAGCCATAATGCAAGCGCACTATAACGCGAGTGCACTATAACATGCTTGCATTATAGATTTTTTAAAAAGTTTTAAGAATTTGGCCACTTTTTGGCCCCCCATCTTTTTGCACCTGCCCTGGGAGCTAAACCTTAAGAGGAAAAAGCCCCCCAAGGTTAGTTTTTCTGACATAACATTGATAAGGCTTTAGAAACTTTCAAGAAAATGTAATTGGCAGGTGTAAAGCCAAATTTCACAACCTTAGCCAACATCCTCCTTGTCTATGCCCAAATGGGATATTTGGAAGAGGGTATGGACATCCATCAAAGCATAAAGGATATGTGAATTTCGTCAGATGTTGTAGTTGCAACTACCCTATGAGACATGTATGCAAAGTGTGGAAGCATAGACAAGGCACATGAACTATTTGACATGATGGATCAAAGAAATGTTGTCTCATGGAATGTAATGATTGCAAGATATGCACAAAATGGATTTTTTGATAAGGTTTTAGAAACTTTCAAGAAAATGTAATTGGCGGGTGCAAAGCCAAAATCCACAACCTTAGCTAGCATCCTCCTTGTCTATGCCTAAATGGGATCTTTGGAACAGAGTATGGACATCCATCAAAGCATAAAGGATATGGAAATTTTGTCAGATGTTGTAGTTGCAACTGCCATATGAGACATGCATGCAAAGTGTGGAAGCATAGACAAGACACGTTAACTATTTGAAATGATGGCACAAAGAAATGTTGTCTCATGGAATGAAATGATTATAGGATATGCACAAAATGTTTTTTTTGATAAGGCTTTAGAAACTTTCAAGCAAATGCAATTGGCGAGCATAAATCTAAATTCCACAACCTTAGCCAATATCCTCCTTGTCTATGCCCAAATGAGATATTTGGAATAGGGTATGGACATCCATCAAAGCATAAAGGATATGGGAATTTTATTAGATGTTGTAGTTACAATTGCCCTATAAGACATGCATGCAAAGTGTGGAAGCATAGACAAGGCACGTGAACTGTTTGACATGATGGCACAAATAAATGTTATCTTATGAAATGCAATGATTGCAAGATATGCACAAAATGGATTTTTTGATACGTCTTTAGAAACTTTCAAGAAAATGCAATTGGCGGGTGTAAAGTCAAATTCCACAACCTTAGCCAGCATCCTCCTTGTCTATGCCTAAATGGGATCTTCAGAACAGGGTATGGACATCCATCAAAGGATAAAGGATATGGGAATTTCATCAAATGTTGTAGTTGCAACTACCCTATGAGACATGTATGCAAAGTACGGAAGCATAGACAAGGAACGTGAACTGTTTGACATGACGGATCAAACAAATGATGTCTCATGGAATGCAATGATTACAAGATATGCACAAAATGTTTTTTTGATAAGGCTTTAGAAACTTTCAAGAAAATGCAATTGGTGGGTGTAAAGCCAAATTCCACAACCTTGGCCAACATCCTCCTTGTCTATGTCCAAATGGGATCTTGGGAACAGGGTATGGACATCCATCAAAGCATAAAGGATATGGGAATTTTGTCAGATGTTGTAGTTGCAACTGTCCTATAGGACATGTATGCAAAGTGTGGGAGCATAGACAAGGCACATGAATTGTTTGACATGATGCCTCAAAGAAATGTTGTCTCATGGAATGTAGTGATTGCAAGATATGTACGTGTAATGGTTTATTTGATAAGGCTTTAGAGACTTTCAAGCAAATGCAATTGGCCTGTGTAAAGCCAAATTTCACAACCTTAGCCAACATCCTCCTTGTCTATGCCCAAATGGGATCTTCAGAACAGGGTATGGACATCCATGAAAGCATAAAGGATATGAGAATTTCATCAGATGTTGTAGTTGCAACTGTCCTATGAGACATGTATGCAAAGTGTGGAAGCATAGACAAGGCATGTGAATAGTTTGACATGATGCCTCAAAGAAATGTTGTCTCATGGAATGTAATGATTACAAGATATGCACAAAATGTTTTTTTATTTTATTTCAAGAGAATGCAATTGGTGGGTGTAAAGCCAAATTCCACAACCTTGGCCAACATCCTCCTTGTCTATTCCCAAATGGGATCTTCAGAACAGGGTATGGACATCCATCAAAGCATAAAGGATATGGGAATTTCATCAGATGTTGTAGTTAAAACTGCCCTATGAGACATGTATGCAAAGTGAGGAAGCATAAAAAAGGCATGCAAACTATTTGACATGATGCCTCAAAGAGATGCCTTTGTTGGAGCCCAGAAAATTTAGCCCTCAAAACACCTTTTTTGCCTCCAAATTACAAAGAATCATGTGTAAATCTCTTAGAAAATATCACCATTGGATAGAGAATTGAATTTTGAGCAACTTTGCCTTTTGAACCATCTCAAAATTCCTTAAAATGAAGAAGTTATCCTTGGACAAAGTTTGCTCAAAGAATGGTCAAGTCTTGTTCCCCTTTTGCCCCTTAGAAAATTTGTCATATTTTGCCTTATTGTCGGCAAATCGGCAAAATCCTTAACCTAAAAACTTGTTCACAAGTTCCCTTTTCTGCCGATTCACCGATAATGAAGTTTTCCAACAACTATATGGTGTAGAATGGCAACAAAGAGGCTGTGGCAAAAGCATGTTTGGTATTATGTTTAGTTCAAGAATTTGGAAGTTCATCTATGACTAGTTTCACCGATGGCTACTTCCTTGATTGAAGGAATTGAAAATAAATCCCACGACAAAAGTAAATATTGCGCCTTTATTGGCGATGTATGGAGTTAGTGAAATCAAAGGTTCATTGATGGAGGACTTCGCTGATAGATGAAGGATGAGGCTATCACGGCGTAAAATAATTCTAAGGCAAGGAAGAGATTGAAGACAAAGGAAGGGTTTGTCAGTGAATTTGGAGGTTCACGAACTTCCAAGTTTGCCAACTAGAGGTTTGGATGATAAGGAGTTCACCGACTAAAGGAAGTAAGGGAAAAGACCAAGGCAAACAAGGAGGGCAAAGTAGGAAAAGGAGGGGAAAATCAGCTAAGGGGTGAAGTTAGGAAATGAAAGAATTTGTTGATAAAGGCAAATTGGCTCCATTTCAACAGAAGTAAGTTTTGTCGATAGAAGTGGAAACAGGTGCAAGGAAGGAAGGTTTGGCAAATGGCTCTTTTGTTGACATGGCAATTCAAAGAGGAGAAAAGTGATGGTTCAGCAAAGTGGGTTTTTGCCGATAAGGCAGAAAAGGTCGCCAAGGAGAAAGAAAGGAAATAGTTTTGCAAAAGAGGAATATACCAATAAAGGCAAAGTGGATGTGGTTAGAAAAAGTGAACTTTTGTAGACAAATGAAAAGAGAGGGAAAGTTCTGAAATGTCAAAAGTTGCCAATAAAAGAGATAAAAATATAGTTCAGTAAATTAAAGATTTGTCGATAAAGGGGGAGATGGCCTAGTACTCAAATGACCAAATTCACCAACAAAAGGCAGAAACAAAGATGAAGAGGGCACAATTAGAAAAAATGAAAACATGCCTATGAAGGAAAAGCCACTTGGTTTGGTATAATCACATTTTGCCGACTGAGGCGTGAAAATAAGGTGAAAACGAAGGCGACAAGCAGAGGAAGAAATGTGTTGATGGAGCAAGTAGAGGTGAGTTCCCACTGGAGGACTTTTGCTGATAAGGAAAAATTGAAATGCAAAGATCAAATTAAAGCACGGATTTATAAAGTATAAAGGATTTAAAATTTTAAAGTGTTGTAAAAGCTTTACAAACAATGTTGGCGGGCTCTTATTTAAAAACACCTTTCTTCCCCCTTTGCCACCATGAAAACGTGAGATTGCAGAAATGCAAAATGGAATAGTATTTGCCATCAATGTGCAGGTGCCAGAATTAATATGGAGATAGTGTGTTTCAGTATCCTTACTTTCTACAGGTCCTCTCAAGGACGCAAGTCAATGTACAGGGTATGGGTGCCCAAGATTTCCACTGATTCTCCTGACAAAGGCCATGTGCCACATTTATTGCAGCGGTTGCTTGTTGACTACATTTTCTAGTGTCTAGAAGCCGCACAGTGAAATAGAATGGCTATATATGCATCATTTGAGGACATTCTCAAGGTTGGTCACTAAGCCAATTATCTAGTCTGGGAGAGCCTAAGAAGTTTCTCTAGCATCAACACATGATTTGTCTAGTTTATAAGTGAAGGGATATATTCAGTATTGTGTAGGAAGGTTATAGAATGTAGATTTGAATGTAGTGAATGTCTCCATGGGAGTTTGTAATGATTTTGGTAAATATGTAATCGCAGTTATGTATTTTCCTTTGCCACACTTGCTGGTATGAGTGTAACAAGTGTTTGGAGGTGTGACAGCATCTAAATAAATACAAGGCTTTGTATTGCCATCATTTTGTTACATAGGAATTACTGTAGTCCTCTTTTGGATTATTAAGTATGTTCAATGTATGAAAATCTATTAGGTCATATATGTAAATGTATGTCTAGTTCTATTGATCCTTTGCTATGTATTTCTTTTCCTCCTTGCATTCTGTGACTCTGTTGCCCAACAAAATAGGCATTTGTCCATATTGGAGAGGGACCAAACAATCTTTTAAAAACAAACAAATATTTCATTTGTGGTTCAGGGACAAAAATTCACATAGTTGAATCAACTATATAGGGGTTTTGTGGCATCCAATCATTCTTGACTTAGTTACAGCTTTTAGAGTCAAGATGATGAGTTGGGTTTGGTTGTCAAATATTTTTAGTTCTTCATCTGGTTTGAACTCAATACCTATTCAGGTATACCCCTTGGAATATCCCTCCAGAGTCTACGATGAGCTCAAAGTGTAGAGGAGTCTACCCACTCCTGTTAGTTGGTCAAAATCACCCAAACTTGTTGATAAACCTCTTCCTATCACCCTGACGACAATCCTTGGCCTTGGTGTTTTATGAAGGTTTGAGTTTTGTGTTGCCGTTATTTTGGGTCCCAATAGTCTCATGGAATTCAATGATTGCAAGATATGCACAAAATGTTTTTTTGATAAAGATTTATAAACTTTCAAGCAAATGTAATTGGCGGGTGTAAAGCCAAATTCCACAACCTTAGCTAGCATCCTCCTTGTCTATGCCCAAATGGGATCTTCAGAATAGGGTATGGACATCCATCAAAGCATAAAGGATATGGGAATTTCGTCAGATGTTGTAGTTGCAACTGCCCTATGAGACATGTATGCAAAGTGTGGAAGCATAGACAAGGCATGTGAACTATTTGACATGATGCCTCAAAGAAATGTTGTCTCATCAAATGCAATGATTGTAAGATGTGCACAAAATGTTTTTTTATAAGGCTTTAGAAACTTTCAAGAAAATGCAATTGGCGGGTGTAAAGCTAAATTTTACAACCTCAGTCAACATCCTCCTTGTCTATGTCTAAGTGGGATCTTTAAAACAGGGTATGGACATACATCAAAGCATAAAGGATATGGGAATTTCGTCAGATGTTGTAGTTGCAACTGCCCTATGAGACATGTATGCAAAGTGAGGAAGCATAGACAAGGCATGTGAATTTATTTGACATGATGCCTCAAAGGAATGTTGTCACATGGAATGCAATGATTGCAAGATATGCATAAAATGCTTTTTTCTGATAAGGCTTTAGAAACTTTCAAGCAAATGCAATTGGTGGGTGTAAAGCCAAATTCCATAACCTTAGCCAACATCCTCCTTGTCTATGCCCAAATGAGATTTTTGGAACAGGGTATGAACATCCATCAAAGCATAAAGGATATGGGAATTTTGTCAGATGGTGCAGTTACAACTGCCCTATGAAACATATATGCAAAGTGAGGAAATAGAGACAAGGCATGTGAACTATTTGACATGATGCCTCAAAGAAATGTTGTCTCATGGAATGCAATGATTGCAAAGATATGCACAAAATGTTTTTTGATAAGGCTTTAGAAAATTTCAAGAAAATTCAATTGGCGGGTGTAAAGCAAAATTCCATGACCTTAGCAAACATCCTCCTTGTCTATGCCCAAATAGGATCTTTGGAACTGTACGCTCAAAATCGTGACTCTGGTTGCCTGGGGCTTTCGGGTCAGATTTTGGCACGCACATGGACCCTTCCCTCCTTGCCACAGGGTGATCCGCCACGTCACTCTCGCTCACGTGAAAGTAGCTACTATAGAGGAGATGAGACACGGTGGGGGTCTGGCTCATTGGAGAGATGAACTTCATGGAGAGGGGTCGGCAAGTCCTGTGGCCTTTGTTGTTGTGTACTACGTTGAATGTTTCGTTCAATTGTAGTTGTAGTTGAGATAACGCTATGAACTGATGGGTCACTAGTTTCTCTTCTCTTGTTAGGATTTCTCCTATTCCACCTTTGTGTGGGTAAGCAATTTCTTTTGTTTATGTCCTCTTGTCTTTCTATGCATTAAATGAGTTTTCATTGTATCTTGAGTTGTGTAGTTTCTTCTAACAATAAGAGGATAAATGGGTCTCCTTGTGGTAGAACAAATGTTTCGTGTTGTGGTCGTAGATGGATCTCCTCGATATAGTCACAGATAGCCCTCACCCACTCTCCTCTCACTCCTAGGCACATTCGTGAGCCAAGATAGAGGTAGATGTATGATGACTAACCCTAACTAGATTTAGAGTTTTGACCTAGGGTTTGGCTATGTTTTGACTTTGTGTTTACCTTGTGATGTGATCAAGGGTTTCATTGAATCGTTTAACTATGGTTACCTCGTGATGGTATCGAGGGTTTGCAAGTTTGTCTATTCTAGGGTTTCTATATGAAAAGCTAAATGATACGCAAACCTATTTTTTGTGCTTTTTTAGTATTTTAGAAATAAAAAGTGCTCTTTAATCTATGAAAGGGAAATATGAATGCAAGCTAATATGACTTTTCCTAATGCAATTTTAATCTATGTTTTTGAGTTTTTGATTGTTTTGAAGTAATCTAATCTAAAAAAAGGAAATAGCTTCTTCTAATAATCTAGATCTAGAAATATGAAAACAACTATTCTAACATGCAAAATTTAATTATCAAGGAAAAAGCAACGTTTTACTATTCCCAAGAGTAAATTTGGTTTTCTAATTACTATAAATTGAACAAAACAATGAAGGAACTTGAAAGAAACAAAGATTTGTGTGACTCCACTACCCTTAGATATCCTTGATATTGGCAACCTCGAGTCCTTTTGTAGTAGTGGGAGATCATCTTGACAACAAAATGACACAAAGAAGCAAAAAGAAGCTTTGATGAAGCTTGAATGGGCTCAATGAGAGATTTGGTTGAGCACAATGGCATAGAATGAAGCAGCGTAACGATGCTTGGTTGAACAATGAATAAAGCAAAAGGCACCTTCGTCCTATAAGAGCATTTGAATGCTAAGTTGGAAAGCAAAAACTGGCAAGAGCTGTGTGCACAATGAATTTGCCTCCCTTTATACTTGAGGGAGGGGTGTATTTATAGGTTTGAGGAATGTGATTGATTAAGAAGTTAATTCATTTGATTGATGAGTTAACAAGGATGATTGGTGAGCTAACAAGGTTGATTACCTAGTGAACTCAGCTAACTATGGAGTGATAAATCAATAATAGCTTATCACTGAAGAGGAATTGGAGATGTGAGGATGCATGAGATTGATTGAGGAATTAATTTTAGATCAAATGGAGTTAAGTATGCATGTGTGGGTGCATGAAATAGTCAACTCCATATTAGGCATCAAAAATCATGCGAACTGGAAGAAAAATAGGAAAAAATAGAGCTAAAATGAGTGAGAAACTTGAGTTTTTCTGCGGATAAAAATACAACAGGGTCGCCCCTTTTGCCAGAAGGGTTGCCCCTGGGCAACACTAGGTCATTCGGAGGAGATCCAGGCTGGACAGGGTTTTTTGAAGAACTGCACGGGGAAATGAAAGAAGAGAAGAAAAGGAGGGATTCTGCCTCTGGAAATAGGTCAGTCATGTGCAAGAATCCAAATCTCCACTTGCACCTACAGGATCTCCCGGGGGAGATCTGGAAATAATAGGGGGAGATTTGGATTGGTTGAGCGGAACTGAAAACTAAAAGTGGGAGATGGATAGGGGGACCTCTACAAGGCTTCTAGGGAGTGCAGAGGATGAAAAACATAGGGGAAAGGTGAAAACTCACCTACAAGATGCTCATAAGGCTCAGAAGCAAGGTTGAAAGCCCAGAAAATGCAAATCGATAAGTGTTGCAAAAAGATGCTGAGAAGCGTCGCAAGCGACGAGAGAGAAATCAACAAAGATAAATCAACACAAGAGAAAAAAGAAGACACATCATCAAGAGGTTTGCTAATTAAGGACATTATTTCATGCTTACATGTACGTGACAAGGATTATCATCATAGGGGTCCTCGTGGAGGCTATGCATGATTTTTGTGCTTACATATTTGCCCCCTCAGGGACGGTAGTCTACATGAAGGGTAGGTATCGTTCCCGAACTAGGCCTTACCTGTTATTCAATTTTTTTGCAATTGTACCTGCAATAACTAGTATTAGTCTAGCATTTAAATATATCAAAACAAATAATGAAAATTCAAATGATGAACTTACCATGGATCATTCGAGTTTGACTAGTTGTTTGCTTTTGTCAGTTTGGACTTGTAGGGATGAAAGCACGTAAAATGATGCATGAAACAGATGCATAAAAGTAGAGAACTAATCTAAATGCACAAATGAAACTAAGCTAAGGGCAAACAAAGCAAGTCAAATTGTGAGATTGGAGCGAAATTGAGATGGAATCGCTCGTGTGAGCAGTTGTTGGAAAGGTATCGTCGAGGAGATCGCAAAGATGGCTGCCTCTTCTTCAGCCATAGAGAATCAGGTATGCAAACAATAAAAAACCCTTCTCTAAACCCTAGTTTTAATTTTGTGAGAAATCTCTTGAAATTGTCTATTTTTTGTCAATTTTTCTTGTTGCATTGTCTTTGTTTCATTGTTTAAAGCAAGATAGGTTTTTCATTTTATGAAATTAGCCAAAAAATGAAGTTTTTAGAGCATTTTTTGATTGAGGGATCTTCCTCCAGGGTCGCCCCTTTTGTCAGGCAGGTCGCCCGGGGGAGATCCTGTCTGACAGTAGGGTCACCCAGGGGAGATCCTGCAAAACAACAGGGTCACCCGGGGGAGATCCTACAAAACACCTGGGTTGCCCGTGGATGACCCTATTGGGCTGATTTTGACTAAAATTTCATGTTGTTTGACGCTCGTTTTACTCTGATATGACATGTTTTGGCTACTGTATTCACCTATTTATTGCAATTTTGAAGGTTTATACACTTTTTTTGGTGGGATTTTCTATAGTTTTACAATCTTTACGAGTTTACGAGATCTAATCTAAAGTTCTCTTCTAATTTTGTAGGATATGTGTATCTGATGGAATACCTGCCAAGAGCAGGGATGGCTCTCAGGGATGTTTTCTTCATTGAGTAATGAGGATCGTGCTATTCTGAGGAGGGCAGGTCTAGCTAGAGTTTGTCATGTGCCTGTTATTCATCCTATATCTCATATATGCTATGAGATTCTAACCTACTAGGACACAGACAAAAACACATTTAGGTTTCCACAAATCTTTGGAGAGTGGACCATCACTCTGTATGATGTGTATCATATACTTGGGGTTCCAGTGGGAGGACATCCTTTAGTCCTTCCAGCTAGCGAGTCCTTTAAGGACAAGGCATCTTGGGCAGAGTTCATGGGGGTTAGCCACCCTAAAGATCAGACATGAGTCCAACTCACTTTTGTGGCACGCCTTCGCATCCCACTTTTGAGGAGATTCTTGATTGATTTGATTGCATCAAGGCTATCGGGAGACGGCCTCAGCTCGTCTGAGATGGTGTTAGGCACCCATCATCCGTGGTATTAAGGAGGGCACAATTTATGCTTGGGGATCGGATATCTTGGTCATGGTTTACATAGACTACTATCGTATTTCACGGCGACGGGATCTAGCTTTTAGCCACTCTTCTTTGATCATGACATGGATATTTGAGCACATGAGGCCTTATTAGAAGCTCATTCTAATTCCATATAGACGCTTACTGAGAGCAGCAAGGTGGATGCATGTTGGTCACTTTGATGCTTCTTTACCCACTATTGCTACTCTTACGAATGATGACATAATCTTTGATCCTTATCGTGACATGGAGGGATCCCGGGCTTGTGATGGCAAGGTCAAAGAGTACTGTCGTGGAACATACAAGATTTCAGACTGTAATGGTCTAGTTCAAGCCCATCAGGTTGATCATGTTTCAAAGCAGTTCAGCAAGGACATCCCTGAGGACTTGTCCCTAATGTCCACTTGCTATAGGACTGTTCTGGAGATGGGTGAGATTGGACAAATGACTCCCTAGACTCCTGGAGTCTTCATTACTAGAGTTTCAAGATGAGGACATAGGGGAGGGAGAGGGACTCCTTCCTAATCATTAATTGTGTCTATGGACTCAAAGTCTACTAACGAGGACTATGTTCCAGATGATGATGATTCATCAGATGAGGTCCTTGCCGAGGATATGCAGGATGAGGATTTCGATGATACTAGTGATTCAGATGATGCTCCTAATATCCCTGAGGGTCCTCATGTGGTTCCTCAACCTCCTCATTCAGATGAGGTGATGCAACAATTTGACCCTGATTGGCAGCCTGGTGATCCACGTAAGTCTAGTCTATTTGCTTTTCATACTTTTGTCCTCTCTCTTTTCATAGGGAACTAAATTGGTTTTCTTTCGATTTGCTCTTTCAGGTAACGTTATAGAGTGGAGGGACATTGTTTGCATAATTAATGTTGGAATGGATTCTCCCTTCACTAGGATGACTCGTGACCATCTTGTGCCCCTGCTGCTGGGTGACACACTGACATTTTTTCTTCTATCTATCATGGATGCCAGATGAATGTCGAGTTGCAGACCTAGGTTGACACCCTTAAGGGTGAGAATCAGGTACTTCGAGAGATGGTTCACCTTAATTTTAGACGACGCAATGCTAGTATGGCGAGGCTTTCATAGTTACATGTTCACAGTAGAGCACCTCACTCTCATAGGTCTCATGGAGCGACGAGTGGTATGTTAGACTTAGGGCACACAACTGAGAGGGGGGGTGAATTAGTTGTGCAAAACTTTCTTCCAATTTCACACTTAACTCCACTTAGCAATTCAGCAGCATAACAATAAATTAATCATGAAAATACAATGCAACAAATCAAGAGCAGAAACACATCAACACATAAGACACCAAGATTTTGACGTGGAAAACCTGGTTAAAGGAAAAACCATGGGGTGATTAACCCAAGAATGTATTCTCTATTAGAAGAATAGAAAGAACAAATGGCACATGCCAATTAGGGCTCACTGCCTGAGCACACTGCTCACAAGAGGTTCACTGCCTACAAGAGACACACTATCTACAAAATAAGTATCACATACATGAACTAGAGAATAGCATCTTCACCATGCTTGAATCAGTTCCATTTAAGCCCAATACTTTTGCTCTGCCTTTCGCTCTCCTCCTTGCTACCACACACACATCTCAACAAGGACAACTTAAAAATGACTTTGCAATCCCTTATTTATACAAGGCATCAACTTAGGAATGATCATCTAAGTCAGAAAACATCCACAAGATCATCCGCAAGATGTATAACTCATCTAGTTGGCCTGTCTCATGAAGAACACCATCATCTAGAAGTTATTCTTCAATTGCGAGATCCAACTCTAATGCGGACCACCAACATGAACTGGACACGATCCAAAGACCTCCACAAGCTTTCCTGAATCACCAAGAACATCCACACTTCTTCTGCTTACTGAAATCCTTCTCTCCTTCATCCAGAACCTCAAGAACATAGTCTGTCATTACTGTCACAAAGGAATAGATGCTTGTGGACCTTCAAACCACAAACAAATCTAGTTGACATTCCACAGAGACTTCCTAAACACTTCCTCAAATCTGCAGAACAGGAAAATGCAATTCTGGATCTCACCGGACCTATCTGTAACACTCTGTCACCTCTGAACACCTACCGGAACCAGTTTTACTTGAGTGACTACAACTTCTTCAGATCTTCATGCGGACCTCTGAAATCATTAATCCGCATCCCCTGATCCTCAACCTATCTTGGAGTTTTACCTTATTGTCATTACTGTTCTTCACTGTTCCTGATTGAGACTAATTTTCTTAATATCCTCAGCACACATCTCATCCAATCCTTATCATTAATGCAACAGGAGTATGTTGACATCAATGACAACACCGGTTAGGCCCATACTTGCAACAATCTCCCCCTTTGTCATTGATGGCAACATATGATGTGAAAAACTGTTTTAACCATCAAGACAAGAACTTCTCCTTATTGGCACAACTCCCCCTATCAGCAACACCCATTCTCATGTCTTCTCTCCCTTTGCTTCTCCCCCTTTGATCAACAACCACTTGTTTTTCACATGTCTTCTCTCCCCCTTTGACATCAATGGCAAAGGGCACATACTTGCAATTCCACCACTTCAGAATCATATCTGCTGCTCCCCCTGAGTAGCAGCTCCCCATCATCAATCTAGACCATAGGATGTGACTGTTATATCCACCGGACTGATGCACATCAGTGCATCTTAGTTCATCACCAGAGGGGCAATAACCCCTAACTTCTCCCTGAGATACTCAAAAGAGTCCTTAGGTAGAGGTTTATTAAAGATGTCTGTAATCTGATCCTTGGAAGGCACAAACTCCAATCCGACTTGATTCTTGTTCACTTGCTCTCTCAAAAAGTGAAATTTGATGGATATGTGTTTAGTCTTTGAATGCAACATCAGATTCTTAGATATATTTATTGCACTTGAATTATCACAAAAGATTGTGATAGGTTCCTCATACTCCACTTTGATATCTCTTAGCATCTACTTCATCCACAAAACTTGAGTACAACTACCTACTGCTGCAATATATTCTGCTTCTGTAGTAGACAGAGATATTGCCTCTTGTTTCTTGCTTAGCCAAGAAACCAATCTCTTCCCCAAAAAGAATGCTCCACCACTGGTACTCTTTCGGTCATCCACATCTCCTACCCAATCAACATATGTATAAGCATGAAGAGAGAAATCATGATCTCTAGGATACCACAAACCATACTCAATTGTCCTTTTTAGATATCTAAAAATCCTTTTGATTGCCATGACATGAGATTCTCTAGGATCAGCCTGGAATCTAGCAACAAGACCAACAGCCTGCATAATGTCTGGTCTAGTTTGAGTGAGATACAATAGTCCTCCAATCATTGACCTATACTTTTTCTGATTAGCCTTAGGAGAATCATCATCTTTGCTCAATTTACATCCAGTTGCCATGGGAGTATTCATTGGTTTTGAGTCTTCCATCCCAAATTTCTTCAACAATTCTTTCACATATTTGGTCTGAGAAATGAAGATTCCTTTCTTTGTGTGAGTGATTTACAGACCCAAGAAGAAATTCATTTCACCAAGCATGGACATTTCAAACTCACTTTTCATTTGATTTGCAAAAGTTTTACACATACTATCTCTTCCTCCAAAAATGATATCATCAACAAACACTTCAACAATCAAGATGTTTTCATGATCAATTTTGAAATATAAATTACTGTCAGCAGTACCTTTGTTGAAACCAATCTTCAAAAGATGCTTATCCAATCTTTCATACTAGGCTCTTGGGGCTTGCATTAGTCCATACAGTACCTTCTTCAACTTGCAGACCATATCACCACGATCAGATAATTGAAATCCATCCGGTTGCTCAATGTACACTTCTTCTTCCAAGTCACCATTCAGGAAGGCAGACTTGACATCCATCTAATATACTTTGAAATCTTTGAAGGTAGCAAATGCAAGAAATAATCTGACTACTTCAATTCTTGCCACCAGAGCAAAATTTTCTTCAAAATCAATTCCTTCTATTTGAGAGTAACCCTTGCAGATCAATCTGGCTTTATTTCTAATTACTTCACCAACTTCATTCAGTTTGTTCCGGAAGACCCATTTTGTTCCAATCACATTCTTGTTACTAGGTATGGGAACAAGATCCCAAGTGTGATTTTTCTCTATTTGCACCAGCTCTTCCTCCATTGCTTTAGTCCAGTTTTCATCATTGCAAGCTTCATTCACTGTCTTAGGTTCAATCTTTGAAATCAAACAATACTCTTCTAAATCTTGATCAATTCTCCTTCTTGTTTGTACTCCTTTGCTTTTATCACCTATGATCTGATCTTCAGAGTGGTTCAGTCTTACGTACCTGGGAGCTTTGGGAATTTCTTGCACTTCTGATACTTGATCAGGCTCATTGACACTCATCTCTTCTTCCTAATTTACTGGATTAATTTGAATCTAACAGAGGATGCTTGGGCTCCTTTAGTCAGAACACCATTCTGATCATCTTCATCATATTCATAAAACCTTGAGGCTTTCTCAATTCCCTCATCAACCTTCACATTTGTACTTTCTATCATTTTTCTTAGTCTCTTGTTATAACACCAGTATGCTTTGCTTTGAGTAGAGTAACCCAAGAATATTCCTTCATCACTTCTAGCATCAAACTTTCCTAGATCTTCATCTCTTTTAATGTAACATTTGCTACTAAAAACTCTGAAATACCTCATAGTAGGAGTGATGCCAAACCAAAGTGCATAAGGAGTCTTACCGGTATTGCTTCTGATTTGAACTCGATTGAGAGTATAGACTGCAGTGCTGACAACTTCTCTCCAACAGATCTGAGGAACAATTGCTTCCATCATCATGGTCCTAGATGCTTCTTGGATGGTCTAGTTTTTTCTTTCCACTATTCCATTCTGCTGTGGAGTCCTAGGAGCAGACAACTGTCTCTTTATTCCATGTTTCTCACAGAACTCTATGAACTCACCGGATGTGAATTCTCCACCTTTATCAGACCTTAGACATTTCATTTTTAATCTGGTTTCATTCTCTACCATAGACTTGAATATTTTGAATTTCTGAAGGGCTTCTGATTTCTCTTTTAGAAAGGTTACCCACATCATCCAGGAATAGTCATCAATTAGTAACATGAAGTATCTATCACCTTGCATACTCCTGATTCTTACCGGACCACAAAGATCAGTATGAACTAAGTCCAATAATCTGGTAGAAGATAGTTCCTTGCTTTTGAATGAGACTCTGCTTAGCTTACCCAATTGACATTCTTTGCACAAGCTATTAGTAGGTTTCACCAATTTTGGAAGATCTCTTACAGCCTGAGTATTGCTTATCTTGATGATATTATCAAAATTTACATGACACATCCTCCTATGCCATAACCAACTCTGATCAACTTGAACAAATAGGCAACTTTTACCAAAACCAACCAAATGGAAGATATTACCTTTAGTTTGAGTACTGGATGCAATCTCTGTTTCGGAGCTTTCAAAGATCTTGCATTTTCCATCCTTGAACCGGAGATCGTAGCCTTTTTCCACCAACTATCCAACACTGAGAAGATTGTGCTTCAATCCTTCAACATACAGTACATTACCAGTTTTATTTCTTCCATCAAAAGAAATGGTTCCTCTACCTCTGATTCTACTGGCAGAATTATCACCAAATTTTACTACTCCTCCTTCATACATTTCCAAATCTACAAACTTATTTTTGTCACCTGTCATATGGTGAGAGCATCCACTGTCAATGACCCAATCATCCTTTTCTTCAACCTGGGCAGCCAGAGCTCTTTCTACAACTTTATGATTGACAGATTCAAAGGATATTGGTTCTTCTTCCTTGATGGCAATAAACACCCATTCATTTCCAAATTTGTTTCCTGTCTCTGATTCATCATCTGTTACTCCTTCATTATCATCTTCTTCATGAACATAGTAACAATTCTTTTGGAATCTTGATCTGTTAGAATTTAGCCTTGAAAATCTTTCCGGACACTTTGAGGCAAAATGACCAATCTTATTGCAGTTAAAACACTTAAAAGACAATTTCCCTTCATACTTACCAGATCCTCTTGGCAGTCTTTTTGCAATAAGAGCTTCAAGATGAGCAGTTTCAACTTCTTCTTCTTCCAGGTCTTTTCTTGCTTTTTCATACCATGAAAGTTTCCTTGAAGAGTTCTCTCCCGAATCAAACCTTTGTTTACCTTTTACAGATGCACTGGCTTTGAATGCAGATTCAGTCTTTGGGGATTCAGCTCCAAACTCAGCCATTTCAAATGCAGCCAATTGATCTCTTGTGACAGTTGTGTGGGCTCTGAATTCTTCAATTCAAGCAGCCTTGATTTTATAAGAAGCAGGAAGGGATCTGAGAACTTTGCCAACAATCTCATCTTCATTCAAGACTCCACCAGCATTTCTAATTCCACAAACAATCTCATTTACTCTTGGCATAAAAGATGTGATATTTTCATCTTCCCTCATCTTCAGACTTTCAAATTTCCCTTTCAGACTCTATAACCTTGCATTTTTAACATACTTGTCTCCTTCATGCAAAAGTTCTAGTTTTTTCCAAATCTCATAAGCAGTTGGTAGGTCGATAACATTTGAGAGCTCTGAATTAGATAATGCACTTAGAAGAGCCTCTATAGTCCATAGATTGTTTTCAGCATCTGTGATTTCATTTTGAGTTTTCAGACCACCCTGTGGAGGTGCATACTATGTTGTAGCCATGGTCCAGTACGACATTCCAATACATTGCAAATGACATTTCATGCGACCTTTCCAAAGATTAAAATTGGTTCCATCAAACTTCGGACTGTCCTTCTTGTAAGATGATATCCTGGATCTCCTCAAGCGGTTAAGCTCCTTTTAGAAGAACTTGGCTCTGATACCAATTGTTAGACTTAGGGCACACAACTAAGAGGGGGGGTGAATCAGTTGTGCAAAACTTTCTTCCAAATTCACACTTAACTCCACTTAGCAATTTAGCAGCATAACAATAAATTAATCATGAAAATACAATGCAACAAAACAAGAGTAGAAACACATCAACACATAAGACACCAAGATTTTGACGTGGAAAACCCGGTTAAGGGAAAAACCACGGGGTGATTAACCCAAGAATGTATTCTCTATTAGAAGAATAGAAAGAACAAATGGCACATGCCAATTAGGGCTCACTGCCTGAGCACACTACTCACAAGAGGCTCACTGCCTACAAGAGACACACTATCTACAAAATAATTATCACATACATGAACTAGAGAATAGCATCTTCACCATGCTTGAATCAGTTCCATTTAAGCCCAATACTTTTTCTCTGCCTTTCGCTCTCCTCCTTTCTACCACACACACATCTCAACAAGGACAACTTAAAAATGACTTCGCAATCCCTTATTTATACAAGGCATCAACTTAGGAATGATCATCTACGTTGGCAAACATCCACAAGATCATCTGCAAGATGTATAACTCATCCGGTCAGCCTGTCTTAGGAAGAACACCACCATCCGAAAGTTATTCTTCAATTGCGAGCTCCAACTCTAATTCAGACCACCAACATGAACTGGACACAATCCAAAGACCTCCGCAAGCTTTCCTAAATCACCAAGAACATCCAAACTTCTTCTGCTTACTGAAATCCTTCTCTCCTTCATCTAGAACCTCAAGAACACAGTCTGTCATTACTGTCACAAAGGAATAGATGCTTGCAGACCTTCAAACCATGAACCAATGTAGTTGACATTCCACAGAGACTTCCTAAACACTTCCTCAAATTTGTAAAATAGAAAAATGCAATTCTGGATCTCATCGGACCTGTTTGTACACTCTGTCACCTCTGAACACCTACCGGAACCGGTTTTACTTGAGCGACTACAACTTCTTCAGATCTTCATGTGGACCTCTGAAATCTCTACTGGATCACCTTAAGACACATCTAAACAAACCCATTAATCTGTATCCCCTGATCCTCAACCTATCTTGGACTTTTACCTTATTGTCATTACTGTTCTTCACTGTTCCTGATTGAGACTAATTTTCTCAATATCCCCAGCACACAGCTCATCCAATCCTTATCAATAATGCAACAGAAGTATGTTGACATCAATGACAACACTAGTTAGGCCCATACTTGCAACATGGTATTCATAGACAGAGGAGCCGAAGTCCTGAGGGTTCCATTGGAGGGAACCGCCCTTGACTTCCTTTCTTGAAATCGTGCCCCCTTTCACGGGGAGCCTCTACTTCTTTTGAGAGCATTTTGTCCTAGCTCTTTGATACCCTTGTATATGTAAACTTTGGATGTATCTATGAAAGTTTATCCTTTTATGGTTTTTGCCTATCAGATTTGTACACATCTCTTCTGCATGTTTGGAGGTTTGGGAACTTTTTGATTATGTGTTTGATCTTTTCAACTCTTTTAACAATGCAAGTATGACAACAATGACATATTTTTGTAATTTTTTGTGGTATATGAGATGCAGTTTATGATATGATAATGCAATAAAATAAGAAATGTTGAAATGAAACATTTACTCTTATTGAATGTCATGAGATATGACATTTGACTTTATTGCTTTGAGACTCTTTTTCTGATTTTGGCATGGATGCAATGTGGAACAAACAATGTGACTGCTCTTAAAGAAGATTTTCGATCTAGGGGATTGAGAGTTGTCCTAATATAAGAAAACTATTCAAGGTTGAGAGATAGGATTTTATAACTCAAGTGGGGAGTGGGGATGAAGATGGAGTGCTTCTAAATTTTGGCTTCACTAAAGGCTAAACACCAATCCTTAGCTAGATAAGACAAGCTGACAAGCTTTCAACTTAGACAAGTAGAAATTTTTATTGGTGTTCACTAGACTTAGATCATAGATGGCAAGCAAGGTAGACTCGGGGTAAAGGATAAAAAGGAAAGAACAAGGGTCCCTTGATAGAAGATGATCCTAGAGACTACTAGACTCTTTGGTTTTCCTCAGCTAGTGCTTGTGTGTGCTTTGTATCTTTCTTTCTCTATTAGAATGTTACCCTTGAGGCTTTGATCTTAGACTGATCTCCACCCAAGAGTACAGACATTCAACAATCTTCTCTCTTTCACTCTTTTTTTGTATCTCTCTCTTTTTTTTTCTTTTTCACTTTTGTTTTTGTATTTTCCTCACTTGATTTTTCTCTTTTTTATTTTATTTTGACTTTTCAAGAAATGAATGCTTTTGGAACTTTGATGCTATGCAATGCTTTGATCTCTCAATTTTCACTTTTCAATACTCTTATTTTGATCACTCATTTTTTTCCACTCAGATCTTAGATTGCTTCCTTCAGAGTTTTGGTCTTCCTGATGTTTTTGGCCAAGAAAGATAAGGGGCTGAGCGCCACCTAAAGTTTTTGTAATCTGGTTGGACTTCTCCTCTACTAGGGAAGAATTGGGAAGGTCTACTTGCAAGCTTCCTTTGAACACTATAGGTTTGAATACTGACTTTGTTTAGACCTAACATCTTGACTCATTAAGACTGGGATCAGTGTAAAGCTAAGAGCTAGGATTTTGATTAGAATTACTAGGAATGAATAAGGGGATAATGGCGATTGTGAAAAATGGGGAATCTCTAGGTCCTGAAAGGATGACATATATCTAGGAAACATTAGACTCCTTACTAAAGAGAAAATAGTATAAGAGCAATTCACTAATAGTAATGCAAGATGAACATAATGATACAGAAATGCAAGAAACAAATTATTTTTGACATTTTGATTTTTATAATTTTTTTGTGTTTTTATGTTTTATGATTTTTTTTGGTGTTTTTAGACATAGTATTTCTTGAGGTGAAAGGCATTGACCGTTTTACCAAATTCCTCTCCCTCCATTGTGCACAAGAGATAGGCACCATTTTTTATGTCTTCTTTGAACATGTAAGGACCTATCCAATCGGGTCTGAATTTTCTTCCTCCACTAGCTCTTTTGTCGATCAGATTGTCTACCATGAGCACCAGATCTCCCACTTGAAAGGGCCTTGGGATGCCCTTTTTTTAATATTTATTTTTCATTCTTGCTAGGTAAGTATCATGTCTTTGGACAACTCTCAGGCATGTTTCATCCATCATTTCTAATTCGGCCAATCTTACTGCTCTATATTCTTCATTGTCTAATAATCCTTGTAATGACACTCTCAAACTGGGAAATTCTACTTCCAACGGTAATACCGCCTCTGACCCAAAAGTGAGGGTATAAGGGGTGGTACCAATTGGAGTCCTAACACTTGTTCTGTAAGCCCATAGAGTTGGATATAATTGTAAATGCCAATCTCTCTTAGAATCTTTCACGATTTTGACTAGTATTGCCTTCAAAGTTTTGTTGGTAGCTTTTGCTTGTCCATTTCCTTAAGGATAATAGACTGAGGGAGAATTGTGACTGATATGAAATCTCTCACATAACTCTCTTACTTGCAGGTTTTTAAATGATGATGCATTATTTGTTACTATCACTTGGGGAATTCCAAACTGGTAAATGATTTGGTTCAATATGAATTTAGTGATTACGGTGCCTGACACTGTGGTGAGAGGCATGGCCTCCACCTACTTTGTGAAATATTTTGTTGTGGTAATGATGAATAGGTGTCCATTTGTTGATGGGGGAGATATCTTCCCCACCAGGTCTAACCCCCAGGTGGAAAAGGGCCAAGGGGTAACAATTAGTTGTAAATCTCTTGTTGGTGTATGATGAACATGAACGTAAGCCTAAAAATTTGGACACCTCTTTACGAATTTAATCACATGCCCTTGTAAACATGGCTAGAAGTATCCCATTCTGTGTATTTTCCGTGCCGTGCCATGACCACTAAAGTGCCCTCCACAAATTCCACTATGACATTCTTCCAATATCTTGCGTGCTTCTTCCTTATCAACACATCGAAGCAACATTCTGTCTAGGGCCCTTTGATAGAGCACATCATCTATTAAAACATATCTTACAGTGAGGACACGTAGCCATCTTTTTCCCAAAGGGGTCATCTTTTTTGGGTAAGTCTTGTTTGCGAGATAGTTCACAATATCTATGTTCCAATATGAGGTTGCATACTTCTTGAGATCCATCACATAAATTTCTTCATCAGGGAAATCTTCATTCATAGGTTCCTCTTTGGGAACCGGATTATCTGCTAACCAATCTAATATTATCTATCCTTTGACTACTTTTTGGTTGACGTAGGTTAGCTCAAATTCACTCAACAAAGTTATGAATCGGCCAGCTCTTCTTGAGAGCATGGGCTGATTCAAAAAAGTTCTCAATTACTCGGATCGTATCATAACCTTAGTTTCCTGATTTAACATGTAGTGTCATAGTCTTCAAGTCACAAAGACTATGGCTAGGCATTCTTTTTTATCTTGGGTATAGTTCTTCTCATATTCCAACAAGGTTCAACTTATGAAATAGATGGCTCTTTCTCCTCCACCTTCATCTTTTTGAGCTAGAATGCATCCTACAGAGATATTGGTTGCTCTAAAGTATAAGATGAAGGGCTTGTCATGTTTTGGTGGCATCAGCGTGGGTGGGGTTAGCAGGAACTTCTTTACTTGCTCAAATGCGTTTTGACAGTCCACCGTCCAAGTAATGCCAACTTGTTTTTTTAATAACTGATTGACTAGATGAATTTTGAAAGTCATGTTTGGTATGAGTCATTTGATTGTGTCCAATTGTCCTAAAAAGGATCTTACTACTATCTCACTCATTGGTGGGGTTGCATTTAAAACTTCTTTGACCTTAGTTGGGTCAACATCTATTCCTCTTCATGAGACGATGAATCCCAACAACTTTCCTGTCGTGACTCCGAAAACACATTTTTCAGGGTTTAGCCTTACTTTATACTCTCAAAGCCTATTGAAGATTTTGCGAAGGTCCTCCACATGTCTTGACCTCTATTTTGACTTAGCCAGGAGGTCGTCAATGTACGTCTTGGCTATCTTGTGGATATAGTTGTATACACCTAAAAATTACACAAATCTATCTAAATAAATATTCTAAATATTTATTTCATCTTAATATTCCTCTATCAATAAATAAATCAATCAATTTATTTATTTGATTCACATTCCTCCCAAAAATTAAATAAAATCACTTATTTAATTAGTTTCATCAAATTCTTCCAAAATCCTCTTATCTACAATTAAATAATTCTTAATTATTTAATTAAATCAAATTGTTCCTCCAAATTTAAATAAATAAATCAAATTTATTTAAATTATCTCAATCTCTAAAAATAAAATATAATCAAATATTTTATTTATTCTTCTATAATGCACAAACAATTAAATAAATTTATTTATTTAATTTGCTTTCTTATCTTCTAATTCCTCAAAAATCTTCCAAATCTTCTAAAAATAAATCTTGTTCATCATGCACGCAAAATTAAATAATTTATTATTTATTTTCTATCAAATCATGCAAAAAGCAAATCACAAGTTGAGTTAATTGATTTAATCAATCTTGTTTTTATCAACAACTCTTAAATTAGAAAAAAACATTCTAATTTATGAAATCAAATCTTATCTTTATCAAAAAAGCAGTTAACTCAAACAAAGTAGCCTTTTGTGTGACACTTGTCTTCTTTCTATTCGCGTACATCCTCTCAAGTCTTCTATACCGTTGATCTTCTTATTCATTATATACCATTGATCTTCTCTCTCACAAGTCTAACCCTGTTCCTCCATTTCAATAATCCAAGCTTTCAGTAAACTTACTCTGCAGAATTCACAGCGCGCCTTTGGCACCCAACACCATTCCATAGCTTGCGATCACCATTTTTATTGTATTGAAGATCCTCTTCATTACAAGAACTATCATAGTCATTTCTCTATTGTCATCTTGAAGAACAAAGCAACGAAGTGTGCTTTTTGAGAACTTCATTCACACAAAAGATCAATTGAGATAAGGTGACCAATGGAAGCTACAAAGTAACAAGGTTTGTGAGGTATTGTTATTTATTTTGAATCTTGTTTATTTTCATTTTCATTGAGTTATTGGGTTATTATAGATTATTGATATTATCCACATTTTCCCGTAACATTTCTGGCGCTCACCGTGGGGCCTTGCCCCAATTTAACCCCAAAACTGAGTTTTTATGCGTTAAGTTCCGTACACAGGAAGATTCAGCATATCTATTCTTTTCTAACACGCATCTGAGCTTTGTTACAACGCATCTAGAAGATTTGTGCATCTGTTCACTAAATCAACGCATCTATCCTCTGAATCAATGCATCTGTTCAGACTGCGCTTCTGTTCTCTATAACAACGCATTTATCCAAATTGTGCATATGTTCTCTGATTATGCACTTTTATGCTCTATAACTGCGCATTCATGTTTCTGCACATCTGTGTTCTATTTCTACGCATCTATCCTCTATAGCTGTGCATTTGTTTTGATAGTGATTTTGGAGTTATTTCTTGTGATTTCACTAATGCTAACATTTCTTGCAGGAATATTCTCAGATATGCTTGCAGGTTAGGGGCTGGTTAGTCATATATATGCATTTTTTAACTCATCTATAGATCTAATTAGCCAACGGAAAGTAATTGGATTGTTCATGCAAATCTCATTTAGCTCTAACTAGGAGGATTGTAATTTGATCTTGTTGCATCAACAACTCAAACATAGTCCCTACTAGAAAGATATAAAATTGAACCATTACTATCTTGCTTCTTTCAAAGTAGACAAATCATGTGTGTGTGCCCAAGTAGCTTAAATCATTTAGTCTTTTTCATTTTAATTAGGGGAAAAGAACCATTGTCTTTCATGTGTTTGGAATGATACTAGGCCTATGCTCTCCCCTATCTTGGGTGACCAAAATGCCAAACCTATAATTTCACATGTTTTTCCTTTAGAGAGGCCTACCCTTGGATATCCTTCCGTCCAAGTGGAAATGACCTTAAGTGGTAACAAGATAAATCCAAGCTTTACCTAGCCACTATAAATAAATTGTACTTGAGGCGAAAGCTTCATGCAACGAGTGCTGATTAGTTATACCGACAGCTAACCTCCCCGAAAACCCTCCAAGGTGTAACCCTTGAAGGTTGGGAGATTCCATAACGGAGAGTAGCGTTGCCGCATGTATAACCACTTGAACAATTGCCCTTAATACTTATCCCTTGTTTTAGAAGCCAAAATCCCCTATAAACCGGTGCCAAAAAGAGCGATTATCATCTTCCTAAGACAACTCACATACTTATGATTCAATAGTAGAGATAACAGGGAAATCCTAAGGTTTGCGAGCCTTGGGAACTCAAAACTTGGTGTACTAGAGAAGTTTGTGCACTTGTAAAGGGGAGCTCATGTCCCAAGTTCCTAAGTTATCCGCTTTGAAATAACGTAGCTGGTGTAAAAACCAAGTGAGAATTTAGTTTATATTGCCCTTGCCATCCTAGGATTTGTACTTGTTTTTGTCAAAAAGAGTCAAAAAATCTAAAAAAATCAACAATCATGAAAAATTCTTTGTGTGATGTGTCTTTCTTGCCAAAATTAAGAAAATCAAATAAAAAAGACCAAGTTTCAGCTGAAGAAAACTAAAAACACTGAAGAACGTGCTTTCCCAAGTCAAAAATTAGTCAAAAATCAACCAAAAACACATAGCTGTGCATTTATTCATTCCTACTGCACATCTGTCCTTTGTTTCGCATCCATTCAGTTCTACTGCGCTTTTGATCAATTCTGCTGCGCATGCATATTTTACCAGAATTGTGCTTTTAAACTCTATTCCTGCAATTTCACTTTTTACTAGTCTTGTGCATTTACTCTCTGCTGCTGCACATTTATGCTCTGTTCCTGTGCATCTGCCACAATGAGCTATTCCATACATTTGCTGAGAAAAATAATTACCTTTTTTGAGCACCCATTTCAATCTTGTATCAATTTCTAAGGATATGACAAGTCAATTAGAAGCACTTACTCAGCAATCCAAGCCATGCAACAACAAGTGGTAATCTTACAAAGTGAATCCTCCACAAAACGATACTCGCTAGAGGGTATATCTCCTTATCCATTTGATACAAACTTGGCTAAGATACCTTTCTCTCCTAGTTTTGATGTGCCCAAGTTTGACAAATATAGGGAAAAAGATGATCCACGTGAACCAAATCCCTCCCAACATGAGCATGCCAGTACTAGCTACACCTCGCACCAAGATCACACATTCTTTACCTGTCTTAATGATACTCTTGATAAGGGAAGCACCACCTTAAGTTGGAAATCATGTACCAATCCATCTATTAGTCCTCCTTCACCATCCTCTAGAATACATATCCCAAAGCATAGCAGTTCTACACCAACTCCGCCATCAAGGTCCCCAAGCTCTAATCCGTCAACCAAAGAGTCCTTAAATGATTTTCTTGAAAGACTCTTTGCAAAATCTAAAAGCAGAAGAAAAGCTATGGAGAAATCTAAATCTGCTCATCCAATTTCATCCCCTTCTAGCACAAGCAATCCTAACCATAATCACAAACCTACACCATCTACCATTAGTCTCCATCCGTTGTATTGTCCATCTACCCATGCACTCATGAAGGATGTGATCCAATGGCTATTAGCAAGGAACCAACCATCTCCATGTAATAAATCACCTATCCCAGAGCCTATCAAAGAATCTTCAAACATGTCCATTGCTCTAACCTCATCATGTAATCCGCAACTCCTTAAGTTTATTAAAGAACCTCCTATCATGAACCAAAGTCAAGGTCCATCGTACCTTCATGTTGTTGACCAAGAGCATATCCAAGAGTCTTCTACCTCCACTTCAATTCAAGAAAATCAAGAGTTGTGTCAAGAGTACACTTTCGAGCATGTGGAAACATCAACCCTTTATCTAAATCAAGATCAAAGCACCTCCATCCAACCCATCCATAACATTTATCTTTTCCATGATCAAGATATTACCTATGAAGAAGATATCCATGAACAACTTGATCCTATGCCCATACATGAACAAAAAAACCAAATCCAACCCATCCATAACCAATATCTTTTCTATGATCAAGATATTGTCGTTAATGAAGAATCTATACATGAACACATTGATCCCATCATGCTTAATCCTATCCATGATCAAGATCCTATCTATGATCAAGAGCCTATCAATGATCAAGCAGACCATGATGATCCTCTTAGCCAACTTTATGCATTCCATGGTCATGAGCTTATTACCCCATCTAGTCCTATCCATGATCCAACAACTTCCACTTCCCTTGATGAGACACTTGTGCACATAGATGATCAAACCAATGACTTTGATCTTAATAAGCATAATGATAATGAAGCTCCTACTGATCCTCCACCATCCATTATCGACCATGTTGCAAATCCATTATCCTCTCCCCTTGGTCTCACTACCTTCATCCATGAATGTTCTTCCTTAGGAGAGCAGCAATCGTTATCTACCACTTCACCTTCCCCATCAAATAATGAGATCATTGCTAGTGTCCAAAGCATCCATAATCCCATTGTCCACCGCATACTCCAAAATATGAACTATCAAGGTAAAGGCTTAGGCCTTCATGAACAAGGTACTTTGGAGCCTATCCATGTCAAAGTTCCTCCACCCTCTTATGGCCTTGGTTATATCTCCCAAGAAAAGCAATCTCACGATGTTGGTACTTCCTCCATGCCTCCTAAATCCACCACTTTCCATTGCAAACCCTATCATATCCCAAAAACCTACATTGCCATTCCACCTCCCTCATCCTACCATTCCACCTCCCTCATCCTACAAATATCAAAAGCATGTGACCATTCACCTTCCACCATCCACTTTACCTCCACTCCTTCCAACTCCTAATATCCCTCCATCCGCTTTGCCACCATTGCTACCAACACCCCCTTACCCAGTCATTCATAAATACCCTAAATATCCTAATCATGACCAACAAATGCATGCATTGTATAAACAAGGAGGTTCCACTCATTTCATCCGCCACATGGGATTCAAAAATAAACATTTGGATGCCTCCATTCAAAAAGCCACAAATCCTAAGGGTCCTAATTCCTTAGGAAATCAATCCAAAAATTCAAAGCAAGGTACATTCAAAAATCCATCCAAGCCCATACCTCTAAAAGAAAAGTCAAAAACTAAAATGATATGGGTCCCTAAACAAAAATCAATCAAGTCAAATGAGGTAACCACATCACAAAAATCCCACCTCTCTTCCATCCATTCCATTCAAAAATATCAAATTCCTCCACCCCACATGAAAAGCAAAAATCATAAAAATATTAAGTCTATGTGGGTACCTAAATCACTCCATCACCCATCTCCGAAGAAAACATCACCATTGCTTCCTATGCCACCATCCCATCAAAAGCTACAATGTTTATCATGGTGTGTGCAACCGTTGGTCATGGTTCCATTTCATCATGCAACACTTCCACATACCTCCATCTCCCCACCTTTCATCCACTATCCTACATATCTCACCCATCATATCCCTATGTTCCATGCTTTTGCATAAGCCTTTCACCCATCCCCTTGCATAAATCCACGTCATAATCCAAATCATAATCCATTATCGTACCTCCCATAATCTGCTATCTACCTTCTCCATCTCACTTTCATGCAATCCCCTACCAACATCTATAAGAATACTTGACATAGTCCATGCGACAACATCCATCTAGCGGGACTATCACCTTTCATGGAACTAGACACATGAGTCCCTCTTGTTCGTATTCCACCTATCCTATCCAAAAAAACAAACAAACAAGAAAAGCAAAGAAAAATCCTTTCGTCCAATGGTGAAAACTTGGTAAACAGGCGCATTGGATAAGTACCATGATGAAAACCTAGCAAACAGGCATCATGTGTAGGTCAATCTTCCATGTCATTTACCCTTGGGAGTGCATTGTCTCATTGACCCTATCATTTTCCATCCTATCTTACCATACCCTCCTATCATCCATATCCTGCATATACCTTTCATATTGAGTCCATTCATCCTCCATTCCTCTTTTGATCTTGATAAAGGTATGGGGGCAAATTGTCGAAACATGCTTTGGAAAAACTCTTTATATACCTTGTCTTTTTCAAAACAATCCAATCCTCTCATCCTCCTTCGTCATAAGCTTTGTCATGTCAAATCTTAAGTTATTCATATGCGATATAGTCCTTGGAGATCACATCCTTGTTTCCTTCTACCTACCCATCCATTATCCATTATCACCCATCCATTTACCTACCCATGGTGTTCCCTTGTCATCAATATCTAGCATTTAGGCTATCCAAGTTCCCATCCAAAAAACCCCACAAACATCGAAACATTAGCAAAATCTAAAATATCCCAAAAAAAGCAAATCGTTTGCAACCCAATCCATTAGTACCATTTGTCGAACTACATCGCCTCTGAGCTATCATGTAGGCAAGACCGTCATCGATGCATCTCTGAGGCTCCCTTCCCATCCATCTCATCTTGTGTCATCCATCCTTTTATCCTTCCAAGCACACTTTTCCCATCGCCTAGGCACTAGGTCAGTCCCTTAGAGCCCATTTCTTTGTATCCATTGTCAGTTCATCCACAATAAATTGAACCTTCACCTGACTGGGGGCACATCCTCGACCTGGTTATGGATTTGGATCCTACAATGCCACATGTTCTACAAGGACACCAATAAGGATTGTGATACTTTTCACCAAACGTACAAGCGCAACAAAGCACGCTTCCACAACAGAAGTTTGACACAAGACATCAACCTATCCAAAGCAAAACGAACAAATACCTAAACACTCAAAATGATTTTATCTAAATTATAGCAAGAAGACACATCTAATGCAAGAATGTTTTGTGTTTGTGAGCAGGTTAAGTTACAGAGTCTTGATTTTTGTTATCGTGTCTTTCTACGCTACTTAAGGATGTCAAAAACTAGAGATGTTGTGATGGGGGCATGATTATTTTATTTGTTTGCTGCTTGTGGATTTATCTTTAGTCATGTGAAGCCTTGTCTAAAGACATGATCAACATAATGATCATCGAGGACATCAATGGCCAATCATGAAACAGGTGCAATCCTTATTTGTTGATACACAAGAAATACTCAGGGCATCTTGGTTCAATTATACTTAGATTCTTGTATTAACTTGCTATATCAAAATCCATGTAAGTAATACTCAGGTCATCATGGTTTAATTATACCTAGATGCTTGAATTTTCTTACAACATTTTAAAACACAAAAAAAACAAAAAAAAGCCCAATGATGAAACAAGCACTTCAAAATACTTGCAATACCAAGATGACAAAATATCCGCATCCATAATGTATCCAATTGCATTCCATATACCATCCATAAATAAAGATTTTGTTCGTAGTGTCAGAGTTTACCAATAAAAGCTTGTGATTGCTTCATTTGCGTTTCTTCTATCAATCAAATTTCTATCTATCATTGTATCTTTCATCTTTATCCAATCAATCCGAGCAATGATCCAAATGCAATTCCATCCTTAATCCATACCAATCAAGTTAATCAATTTTGTCAAATTATCTAATCGCAATAAGTGGTCTTGATCCTAATGTTGTCACAAACCAACTCAATCAATCATAATTATCAGTGGGATATATCTTTCCCACACCTATCATGTTGATCTAGGGATATGTCATTCCCTGCAATGACAACATTATCGTCAATCATTATCGATTAATCATTGGTTTATAGCTAGACAGGGGCAATACCTTGTTTGCTCTTGTATCATTTGTGCATACTTGCTTACTTGCTTATGTGTGTTATCATTTTATCTTGCATCACGTATCATTCGGCTCTTTCTTCACCCTATTTTCTTCACCCTAACCTAACTGTTCAAACTTCTTCATCATGAGATTGTCCGTCTCATGCCCTCAAAACTGTTCTTCACATCCAATCTCCCGAGGGGGCATCCTGTTGTTGTAACTGGTACCAGGGGCAAACTGGGGCATGTATCATTATCAGAAATCTATTCTTTGAAACAACGTGATAAAACACATTGCATCAAAGAGGGACAAAATGTATACATCTAAAAATGACACGAATCTATCTAAAGAAATATTTTAAATATTTATTTCATCTTAATATTCCTCTATCAATAAATAAATAAATCAATTTATTTATTTGATTCACATTCCTCCCAAAAATTAAATAAAATCATTTATTTAATTAGTTTCATCAAATTCTTCCAAAATCCTCTTATCTACAATTAAATAATTCTTAATTATTTAATTAAATCAAATTGTTCCTCCAAATTTAAATAAATCAATCAAATTTATTTAAATTATCTCAATCTCTAAAAATAAAATATAATCAAATATTTTATTTATTCTTCTATCATGCACAAACAATTAAATAAATTTATTTATTTAATTTGCTTTCTGATCTTCTAATTCCTCAAAAATCTTCCAAATCTTCTAAAAATAAACCTTGTTCATCATGCACGCAAAATTAAATAATTTATTATTTAATTTCTCTCAAATCATACAAAAAGCAAATCACAAGTTGAGTTAATTGATTTAATCAATCTTTTTTTTATCAACTCTTAAATTAGAAAAAAACATTCTAATTTATGAAATCAAATCTTATCTTTATCAAGAAAGCAACTCAAACAAGACAACCTTTTGTGTGACACTTGTCTTCTTTCTATTCGCACACATCCTCTCAAGTCTTCTATATTGTTGATCTTCTTATTCATTCTATACTGTTGATCTTCTCTCTCACAAGTCTATAAATACAACCCTATTCCTCCATTTCAATAATCCAAGCTTTCAGTAAACTTACTCTGCAGAATTCATAGTGTGCCTTTGGCACCCAACACCATTCCATAGCTTGCGATCAACATTTTTATTGTATTGAAGATCTTCTTCATTACAAGAACTATCATAGCCGTTTCTCTATTGTCATCTTGAAGAACAAAGCAATGAAGTGCGCTTTCTGAGGGCTTCATTCACACGAAAGGTCAATTGAGATTAGGCGACCAATGGAAGCTACGAAGTAACAAGGTTTGTGAGGTATTGTTCTTTATTTTGAAACTTGTTTATTTCCATTTTCATTGAGTTATTGGGTTATTATAGATTATTGATATTTTCCACATTTTCCCGTAACAATAGTCATGAAAGATATGTGTCATTGCCCTTTGGTAGGTTGCTTCTGCATTCTTCAACTCGAATGACATGACTATGTAACAGAAAGTCCCCCAAGGGGTGGTGAAGGTTGTTTCATTTTGGTCAACCTCTGCAATCTTGATCTAATTATATCCTAAAAATCCATCCATGAGGGAAAGGACCTCGTATTCTGCCATTGAATCGACAATCTGATCGATGGATGGTAAAGGGAAATCATCTTTTGGGCATGCTTGATTGATGTCTCTAAAATCGAGACATATCTAAATTTTTCCATTCTTCTTTAGGACTAGGACAATGTTTGACACCCAATTTGAATAATCCACTAGTTTGATGAAACTAACATTTAATAATTTTTTCAGCTCTTCCTTCACCATTTCAGCCACTTGTGGCTTTATGGGCCTTAGTTTTTGTTTCATAGGTTTTGTGTTTGGCTTTGTCACTAAATTGTGCACCACAACCTTTGGATCTAATCCTAGCATGTCTGAATATGCCCATGCAAATATATCAAAATATTTGATGACGAACTCTATGTACTCCTCCAGTTCTTCGTCATTTAGCTCTCCTAGTTTTAACATCCTAGGTTTTTCAGGTTTTCCAACATTGATGTCGATTGTATCTCTAGTTAGGGACATGTATCCTTCCTCAAAATTCTGAGGGGCAGGTGGTAAATTTGAGTTTGCTTCAATCTGAAGGATTTCTTTCTCATTCCCAAAATAGTCCTCTGGATGAGGGAGGTGTTGCAAGTATGTGCCTAATCAGTGTTGTCATTGATGTCAACAGATATTTGTTGTCATTAGTGTCAACTGTATCCTATTTTTTTATTTGTTTAGAAGCTTTATATGTTGTGGATATTGAGAAAATTATCCCCTCTAGAAGAATCAAAAAGTAAATAGTGAATCACAGTGAAAACATTAAGTTGCATACTGAAGTACAGTCCAGAAGATTGCTCCACATTTCTTGATGAATGAAGATCTTGGTCTGCAGATTGGAAGTTATTTAGAAGCATGGCTGAAGATGCTAAATCCTGAGTTTGAGCCTCTGGTATGAAGATTTGAGTGAGTTACATTCACTAGAGTAAAACCTACTTTTTCTGATTATTCATTGGTGCCTGAGAGAAAGTATTTTTCTCCACATTCCTCCACATTAAAGTGTTTTGCTCTGTGGTTCTAGAGGGAAGTCTAGGATGATGATAAGTGCCTACAATTGCAATGGTTCATGTTTTGGTGGTCCGCAAGCTATTTTTCTTTTATGACAGTTGAAGACAGTGAAGTTCATGTGCTCCGGTGTGAAGAATCTCATCAATAAAGTGGTTTGAGTTTGTGTGGTTTCTCCTGGTGATTTCAATGTGCTTGTGGATACCTCCTAATCATGTTCCTATCTTTACATTGGTCCACGTTAAGGAATTGAGATCGTGTTTGAAGATTATTCCCAGATAACGTAGCGTGTAACCAATCTTAGCTAACTTGGTTAATTCTACTGATTGCGGAGATCCCTTGAAGATTATAGAAGCATGTTGTGGCGTGGAAGATCATGTTTGAGTCCCAGCTAAGGCATGGCATGATCCACATACATCTATACTACGATTCCTTAATATAATTTTGTATTAGGTCAAGACCTATTTTGTAAATGTTTATAATGCCGACCTTGGAGATTGTTCCAATGGTTGATGATTGTAATGCTAACCTTGATGATCATTCCAAGGTTGATGAAGTGTACAAATACTTGTAATTGAGTCATGGAAAATATGTCCTTGTGTGAAGATGGGCAGATAAGGAAAGAGGTGGAAAGGTAAAGCAGAGAAGAGGAACTATTGTACTTTAATGTATATGTGGGTATGATGTGAGCATGTGAATAGCAAAGCAGAAATAGAAGATTAGTGATGATGAAGACTTGGGATTTAGAATTCAGTTGTTAAAAGATTGCACCTTGGCATATTGATAGATGCTTATGCAGTACTCCTTTTCATTTATTATTTGATTGGTATTTGGCAGTGAGCCTTCTTCATTAAGGTAGCGAGCGTCCAAAAGGGTTTAACAACCCTCATTGTAATCTTGCTAGGTTTAGGGTTGAGGCAGTGAGCCTGCTAGACCTAGTTGTACTTTGTGGCAGTGAACCAACATGTTTTAGGCCTATGGAGTGACCAAGCCTAAACATCATTATTTGTAAAGATTGCAATATATATATGAGAGCTAATCCTCTCTGTGGTTTTTCCCTCTTTGGGTTTTCCAAATAAAAATATTGGTGTCCATGTGTCATGCTTCTATGGTTGTTATTCATTTGCATGTTGTGCTCTTGTTTAATTTATTCTAGGAAATGGTTAAAATAAAAAGTTTATAGAACACTGATTTACCCCCCCTCTTAGTGTTCCTGATATTCAACAATTGGTATTAGGGTAGGGTTCCTTGGAAAAAGTCTAACAACTTTAGGAAGATCTGGGATAGTGTGATCATGGCAGCAAGAAGATTTAGAAATTATGAAAGCAACAAGCAACTATAAGCAGCTCTTATGGATCTTGAAAATTCTGAAGCAGAAGTCAGGGATCTGAAAGAAGACTTGTAACAAGCTAATGAATGTATCTCAAAGCTAAAAGAGCAAGTCAAGAAATTCAAAGACATACAAAAAAGTTAATGATCAATTGATATCGACAAATGAAGCCCTGAATGATTTGGAAGTAGAAGTTATAGAAAGAACAAGAGTAGAAGATGATCTGAATTTAATTGTGAAGAATAGATCAAAAGATTGTGCCAAACTCAAAAAAGAAATTGTGAGTCTAAAAACAAACCTGGAAAAGGCCAAAAGCTTTGAAGAAAAATTCAAGATAAGTACTGCAAAGCTTGATGAAATGATTGCTAGCTAGAAGAGTGTTGATGACAAGCAAGGTTTGGGATTTGAGAAAGGAGAAAGTTCAAAATTTGGTCAAATAAATACTGAGTCAAGGCAAAATAGAGGATACCAGTTTAGAAATCAAAGAAGAAGACCAAGAAGAGCTCCGGTCAGACAGCCAAACGCTCAGAGGTACCCATCCTTCAATGGTCACTGTTATAAATGCAATAAGTATGGTCATAGGTCTACTCAGTGTAGAAGTAGAATGAATGAAAATGTCCCATCCTTCTCTGGTAAATGTTTCAATTGCAAGAAGATTGATCATAAAGCAAATGAGTGCAGAAGTGTGTCAAGAAATATGCCAAACTATTCTAGGAATGGTCAATTCTTCAATGGCAAGTGTTTCACATGCAATAGATTTGGACACATGGCCAATCAATGAAGATCAAGGATGAATTCATTCAGAGGAAGAAATCAAGGAAAAGGAAACATTGTATGTTTAAATTGCAACAAATTTGGACATGTTGCAAGATTCTGCAGAAGCAAGAGTATGAAGAGAAATTACTATGCTAAAGAAAGAAAAACTGAGCGGAGGAATGATAAGGGAAAAGAAAAGGTTGATCCAGTGAAAACCAAGAATGAGATGAGTATGGTCTAGATTAAAAAGGATGTAAATGAGGTTAAGGATGGATCCGCACCAGCATTTGGTGTAGAGACTTCCTCCGGGAAGTAAATTTAGAGCTCTGGCTCAGGGGGAGCAGTGTTAAAAATCTAAATCCCCTAGCTAGAAAGTTGGTGCTGGAATCCAGCATAGAGATATGTTGTAGAATCTGACATGATAGATCCCTAGAAAGAAATTCTGGAAGAAAAACCAGTGGAAAGTGCTTTGGCTGCTCAGGTTGTTGAAGACAAAGATGAATGGGTTATTGATAGTGGCTACTCTTACCACATGAATGGTGACAAAAGTAAGTTTGTGAGTTTGGAAAGATATTATGGTGGACTGGTTAGGTTTGGAGATGATACAACTGGTAAGATTTGTGGAAAATGATCTATTTCTTTTGATGGCAAGCATAATACTAAAGATGTCTTGTATGTGAAAGGATTAAATCACAATCTTTTGAGTGTGGGTCAGATGTTGGACAAAAGTTATGATTTAAGCTTCAAGGACAATGGATGCAAGATTAGGGAAAGCTTCAGAACAATCATTGCAACTGGTAAGAAGACCAGAGGTAATATCTATCACTTGAAAGGAACTGATAACTATTGTTTGTTGGCTTAGACTAATGAAAGTTGGCTATGGTATAGAAGGCCGTGTCACATCAATTTTAATAACATTATGAAGATATGTACTGCATAGGCTGTTAGAGATTTGCCTAAGCTTGTGAAGCCTGCTAATCCTATTTGCAAGGAGTGTCAATTTGGGAAACAAACAAGAACAAGTTTCAAAAGCAAGGACCAATCAGTTGATGGACTACTGGAACTAGTGCATACAGATTTCTATGGACCTACCAGAGTAAGAAGTTTGCAAGGAGACATGTATTTCATGTTGTTTATTGATGTTTATTCTAGAATGACTTGGGTTACCTTTTTGAAATAAAAAGCACAAGATCTAGATAAGTTCAAGGCATTTAAGGCAATGGTTGAAAATGAGATGGATTTGAAGATCAAATGTTCAAGGTCTAATAGAGGAGGAAAGTTTACATCAAATGAATTCAATTTCTTTTGCAAAGAACATGGGATAAAGAGACAGTTATCTACACCTAGAACTCCACAACAAAATTAAGTTGTTGAAAGGAAAAACAAAACAGTTCAAGAAGCTGCTAGAACCATGATGAAGGAAGCTGATCTTCTGGAAGTATATTGGAGAGAGGCAATTCACACTACTGTATATATCCTAAATAGAGTCCAAGTCAAAGGTAACAGTCCTAAGACTCCTTATGAATTGTAGTATGGTAAAGTTCCTACTGTGAAATATCTCAAAGTTTTTGGTAGCAAATGTTATATCAAAAGAGAAGAAGATATAGGCAAGTTTGATGCTAGGTGTGATGAAGGAATCTTCCTTGGTTACTCCACCAAGAGCAAGGCCTACTGGTGCTATAATAAGAGGCTGAATAAGATCATTGAGAGTGCAAATGTCAAAGTTGATGAAAGCAAGGAAAGGCCTCTAGAATCAAGTCGATATGAATTAGATAAACCAGATGCTTCAGAAGTGGTGTAGCATGAAGACATCTCAGATGAAGAGGAACAAGCTCTAGAAAGTGCTACCAAGACACCAAGGTATGTAAAACTTAATCATTCTAAAGATCAAATCATAGGTGATAAGAGCAAAGGAATCCTGACCAGAAGAAGAGCTACAGAAGAACAAGTAAATTTCTATATCATTTCCAAGATTGAACCTAAGACTGTGAATGGAGCTTGCAATGATGAGAATTGGGTAAAGGCTATGAAAGAAGAATTGATGCAGATAGAGAAGAATCAGACTTGGGATCTTGTTGGACTAGACCAGCAGATAAAAATGTAATTGGCACCAAGTGGGTCTTTGATGCGGAGGAAAACCTGCTCGGGCATACAAACAGGTGGAAAACCCTTGAAGCTCACAAAATAGCCACTTGAGAGTCCATCGGCAAGACCTTTGAATTCTCTCTCCGAAACATACATATTATTGCCTATCGGCAAGACAATGGCTATCGGCAACCACCTTTCTCTCTTCTACCGATGAGGTGACTCATGCCGACATATATTTCATCGGCCACACTTCCCCATCATCTTCCTGATTAGTGAGAACATAACTGTCGGCCACCATTCACAATCTTAAACTGATATGCCTTCTCACACCGACGGCAAACACTCTATCGCCAAGACAAATAGTTATTGGCTCCCTCTCCCATTCTTACACCGACACACATCTCTCCCCGACGGAACCTTTTGCTTCCACACACGCTGGAAATCTTCCCCTTCGGTGAGACATTCTACTGTCAGTGACTTCCAAACTTCTTCCGTCGATGTGCTATTCTTTCCGATGGCTAACATCCATCACCCAAACAAGGTCTATCGCTCAGACATTCATCTTCTCTCTCGATCGTAATTCTTACGCCGATATGCATTGCATCTAACATCACTTTCGGCAAGACATGCCTACTGTCGGCCCAGTTATAAATTCCTTCGCCGATGTCCGTTATCTCCCCGATGGTTAGAACCATCGGCCAGAACTATGTCTTCGGCCTAACCTAAGGCTCTTCCACCGACACTCCCTCTCATCTCGATGCCTTAGGTCAAGGCATACATCGGTGAGACTTTCACCGTCGGGCCAACCGATTTCGTTTCCTTCGATGATCAGACCTTCGCCGATATGCTTAACGCCACCTCACCGTCGGTAAGACTTCTATCTTCGGCATAACACTTACTCCTTTGGCCGATAATGCTTCTCTCACCGATGGGTTAATACACCAAACTTTCCCCCATCGGTAAGACCTCACTGTTCGCCATGACGACCAAATATGCTTCCGATACTTATGCTCACGCCGATGCCTTCAGCCAAGGTTGCTATCGATGAGACTTTCACTGTCGGAAGGACATAATTTCCTTAAGCCGATGCCTTTGACTCTCGCCGATGAACCTTTACCTTGAACCATTTCATTGAACTGTTTTATTGAACCACTGCCTTGAACCTTTCGGTTGAACTGTTACTTTGAACCATTCGTTCGAACTGTTTGCTTGAACCAAATGAACCTACGAGTTCATTTAACTGTTGAACTCGTGAACTTCGTTGAACCATTTCTTTGAACCAGTTCAACACAATGATTCACTCTGATGCACATAGAGATTTCTTTCTGTGATCACTTCTATACCTCTCGTGAGGTTTTCTTCCTTTCCCGTTTGGTTGTAACTGTCTTCACAATACTATTGCCGTTTCTGCAACTAAACACACACACAGATTTCTAATCTAATACAGAAAAGCAAAACAGCACAGAACAACAGAGAGGAGAAATTAAAAATAGATTGGCATTCCACTGGTCTTGACCGAGGTCTCAACCAGTGGAATGAATCAAAACTCGATTTCTCTACAAAACACTAAATTTTATTTCTCTTTCTGAGATTACACGCTTCTCTGTTGCTCCTCTTTTTCTCTTTCCTCCCTTCCTGCTTTAACAAATAGGGACTGCCTATTTTAAAGGCTCACTTCTTGGCAGTTACACACGGTGGAATCTCAATCGATTCGTCACCTCTGCCATTTGTTACACGACAGTTACAACTCGGACAGTTACAACTACTTCTTGCTAGCTATGCCAAATCGGCTCACAACATGGGACTATCTAGGGGACACATTTGTCCAAATCAAAACAATTGGCGCTAGGCCTTTACATGCTTCTCTGTTGCTCCTCTTTTTCTCTTTCCTCCCTTCCTGCTTTAACAAACAGGGACTGCCTATTTTAAAGGCTCACTTCTTGGCAGTTACACACGGTGGAATCTCAATCGATTCATCACCTCTGCCATTTGTTACACGACAGTTACAACTCGGATAGTTACAACTACTTCTTGCCAGCTATGCCAAGTCGGCTCACAACATGGGACTATCTAGGGGACACATTTGTCCAAATCAAAACAATTGGCGCTAGGCCTTACAATAATTAAAATGATAATAGGGGGCTTCTTGACAGTAATGGGGTGCTCCTGCACCATACTTCCAGACTTGAAAAATTTCCATGTCCCATGGAAATGCTCGGTGAGAACTGCAACAACTCTGTTCTCTTGGTGTCTTCAAACTTGATGCCTTTGCTACTTGTACCATTCAATGGTGACTCCTCTCAACGGAGTTTAATTGGCTGCTCCTCCAGATGTTGCTATAAGTCCAACCCTAATGCTGCACCAACACTTCTGTCCCTCACCTGGGAGTCCTCTCTTGCCTCTCTCCCCAGGACTTTTGGTGACACTCACTGGACCTCCTTCTCAGGCCCTTGAACCATCTCCTATGGTTCCATGACAGATCTCTTATCTGCCTGCTTGCAGCTTGTGGACATGCATCTGCAACCACAAATATTAGCAAAACCAAAACACCAATCTCTCACTTAGACAGTTACAACTCGGACAGTTACAACTACTTCTTGCCAGCTATGCCAAATCGGCTCACAACATGGGACTATCTAGGGGACACATTTGTCCAAATCAAAACTATTGGCGCTAGGCCTTACAATAATTAAAATGATAATAGGGGGCTTCTTGACGGTAATGGGGTGCTCTTGCACCAGTCTTCAGAAACAAGATGAATGAGAATGGTGAAGTGGTAAGAAACAAAGCAAGGTTGGTATGCAAATGATACTGTCAAGTTGAAGGAATAGATTTTGAGAAAACATTTGCACCAATGGCAAGATTTCAAGCAGAACCTAAGGAGTCACATGTGATGGCAGTCAATAGAATTCTGAGATATTTGAAAGGCACAATGGATTATGGTTTGTGGTATCCAAAAGATAATGATTTCACTCTTAGTGCATACACTGATGCAAATTGGGCCGGAGATGTGGATGATAGAAAAATTACAAGTGGAGGTGTATTCTTCTTGGGAAAAAGGCTGGTATCTTGGATAAGCAAGAAACAAGATTCAATATCTCTGTCCACTGGAGAAGCATAATCTATTGTAGCAGCATGTAGTTGTACTCAAGTGTTATGGATGAAGCAAACATTGAAGGACATCAAAGTTGTGTATGAAGATCCAATTGCAATCTTTTGTGACAATACAAGTGCCATAAACATATCAATAAATCCAGTAATGCATTCAAGGACAAAGCACATATCCACAAGATATCACTTTTTGAGGGAAAAAGTGACAGAGAATGAAGTCAAGTTGGAATATGTATCTACAAAAGACCAGATTGTGGATATTTTTACCAAACCTCTACCTAAGGATACTTTTGAGTATCTCAGAGAAAAGATAGGGGTTATTACCCCTCCTACTCTAAACTAAGATGCACAAGAATGCATCAGTCTGGTGGTACTTAGAGTACCTTCTCCAGATCTGGATTGATGCTTTTAGGGCTACTTCTCAGGGGGAGTAGTCAGAGAGTTCAAAAGAGAGATGGGATCAGAGAAGAAGAGTGCAAGTATGTGTCCTTTGCCATTGATGTCAAAAGGGGAGAGAAATAATGTGAAAAAATCTTAGTGAAGATGTGTAAAGAGATAGGGGGAGAATCTTGTCTTGATCGTTGTTGCAGTTTTTCACATCATATGTTGCCATCAATGACAAAGGGGGAGATTGTTGCAAGTATGTGCCTAATCAGTGTTGTCATTGATGCCAACATATCTTTGTTGTCATTGGTGTCAACTGTATCCTATTTTTTTATTTGTTTAGAAGCTTTATATGTTGAGGATATTGAGAAAATTATCTCCTCCGGAAGAATCAAAAAGTAAACAGTGAATCGCAGTGAAAACAGTGAGTTGCATACTAAAGAACAGTCTAGAAGATTGCTTTGCATTTCTTGCTGAATGAAGATCTTGGTCTGCAGATTGGAGGTTATTTAGGAGCATGGCTTAAGATGCTAAATCCTGAGTCTGAGCCTCTGGTATGAAGATTTGAGTGAGTTACATTCACCAAAGTAAAACCTATTTTTCTGATTATTTACTGGTGCCTGAGAGAAAGTATTTTTCTCCGCATTCCTCCGCATTAAAGTGTTTTGCTTTGCGGTTCTAGAGGGAAGTCTGGGATGATGATAAGTGCCTACAATTTCAATGGTTCATGTTTTTGTGGTCCACAAGCTATCTTTCTTTTATGACAGTTGAAGACAGTGAAGTTCATGTGCTCTGGTGTGAAGAATCTCATGAATAAAGTGGTTCGAGTTTGTGTGGTTGCTCCTGGTGATTTCAACATGCTTGTGGATACCTCCTGATCATGTTCCTACCTTTACATTGGTCCTTGTTAAGGAATTGAGATCGTGTTTGAAGATTATTCCTAGATGACGTAGCATGTAACCAGTCTTAGCCGACTTGGTTAATTTTAGTGATTGCGGAGATCCCTTGAAGATTATGGAAGCATGTTGTGGCGTGGAAGATCGTGTTTGAGTCCTAGCTAAGGCATGGCATGATCTGCATACATATATACTACAATTCATTAACATAATTTTGTATTAGGTCAAGGCCTATTTTGTAAATGTTTGTAATGCTGACCTTGGAGATTGTTCCAATGGTTGATGATTGTAATGCCGACCTTGATGATCATTCCAAGGTTGATGAAGTGTACAAATACTTGTAATTAAGTCATGGAAAAGATGTCCTTGTGCAAAGATGGGCAGATAAGGAAAGAGGTGGAAAGGTAGAGTAGAGAAGAGGAACTATTGTACTTTAATGTATATGTGGATATGATGCGAGCATGCGAATAGCAGAGCAGAAATAGAAGATCAATGATGATGAAGACCTAGGATTCAGAATTTAGTTGTTAAAAGACTGCAACTTGGCATATTGATAGATGCTTATGCAGTACTCCTTTTCATATACTATTTGATTGGTATTTAGTAGTGAGCCTTCTTCATTAAGACAGTGAGCATCCAAAAGGGTTTAACAACCCTTATTGTAATCTTGCTAGGTTTAGGGTTGAGGCAGTGAGCCAACATGTTTTAGGCCCATGGAGTGACTGAGCCTGAACATCATTATTTGTAAAGATTGCAATATATATATGAGAGCTAATCCTCTCCGTGGTTTTTCCCTCTTTGGGTTTTCCATGTAAAAATCTTGGTGTCCATGTGTCATGCTTCTATGGTTGTTATTCATTTGCATGTTGTGCTCTTGTTTAATTTATTCTAGGAAATGGTTAAAAGAAAAAGTTTATAGAACACTGATTCACCCCCCTCTTAGTGTTCCTAATATTCAACAAGAGGAGAATGTATCCTTTTTTGTGGTGTACTCTTGGAAGTCCATCGTAAGCATGTAGATATTCCAAGATGGCTTCGTCGTTCTCAGCGTAGTCTCGGGTTGGTCTCTCTTCTTGACCCATGGTGTAATTCAGGATATTTGGTAATTCTTCACTTTCCACTAACAACTCTCCACGTACTGAGATAATATATTCTAAATTTTGTAATTGAGCATGTGGCAAAAATAATGCAGTCGATGTGGCCATTGAGTCTACCACTTGGTTTTCCTCTTTGGGTATAGATTTGATGGAGAAGAAGTCAAAGAACTAAACCAATTTTCTGATGGTTTCTTTATAAGGTCACAATCATTCTAATTTTGTCTCGTAATTTTCCATGACCTAGTTGATTACAACCGAGAATCTCCAAAGGCAGAGAATTTTTTGACCCCCATTATCATGGCTAGCATGATTCCTAGGGATAGGGCTTCGTACTCAGTGATGTTGTTGGTGCAAAAGAAATCTAATCTGAAGGCGAAGGGGAGGATGTTTCCTTCCGGAGATGTCAAGATTATCCCCATCCCTGCCCCTGTTTTGCAACTAGCTCCGTCGAAATGTAGGGTCCATAGGTTTTGACAGTTTTGTGATTGAGATATTTCTCCAAACTCATAAGTGGAAGTCCATTTTTCTTATTTTTCATCGCCTTCTTTGATGATTTTGATTGTTCCAACCAAGAGGTTTTTGATATCCCATTCATTAATACATGGAATGTATGCTAAGCTGAAAAATGCATGGGATTTGGCTATATGCGGATCAAAGGGGAATTCCCTAAGATCATCCATTCTTTGATAAGATATGTTATGAGTGCTTGTATTCGTTTGGACATCCTGAGTTTCTTCTTTCTTTTTTTCTTGCATCTTCAACTTCTTGTCTTTTTCTTCCTGTTCCTTTCTATAAATATTGAAAGGGTTAGGGTCTGCTTTGACAATGGCAACCTTTCTCAAATGATGGAAATAAATTTCTTGGAATAAAGTGGAGGTGATAGCCTTCATGGCATGAATCCAAGGTCTTCCCAGGATCATATTATAATTGGTTTCTTTGTTGATAACATAGAAATCAATAGAGATGGTTTTACCCATCAGAGTGAGTGGTAGGTTGATTTTTCCCATTGTTTGGATGTCATGACTATTGTAAATCCTTAATGTGGCAGCTTGTTGCTTGATTCCTATATCCCATCCTTTGTAGGAATGACATTGGCAAAAGATTGACTGTTGATCCTTCGTCCACCACTACTCTTTTTATAGTGACCTCTTCGACTTGAACTTGTATGTATAGAGGCGAATCCTTTTTCTTACTTCCTTCATTTTGGGGCAATTTGGAAACATCAAATGTGAGAAGAGGTGATTCCTCCTGTGTTGAACATCCTACTTCCAATACTTCTAGGAATGTCTTACAATGTGAGGGAGAGGCTCTCAACAATTTTATCACTTGCTAGAAGATGTTTTCTGTTTGATCTACTTGCTCATCCTCATGGATCACAAACACTTCTTGGTTTAATTCTATGTGATTAGAAATGTTTTGATTGGCCTTCCCTTTCTCATTTTGAGGTTCTTTCTCCTTTCTTTGGGATTGGACGAGTTTAAGGAAGTTCTTTTGTTGATCCGGAGTAAGTTTGGAGATAGCTTTATTGTATCCATAACAAGTCTTTGTTTCATGACCCTTTGTCCCATGGAATTAACAATAAGTATTGGGGTCGTATGAGGGTTTGTTTGATCCTTGATTTCCTTTTTGTCACCATTTGTCATTACTAGGGTTTCTTTTTATGATATCGACATCTTTCTCTTGAGGCACATTGGACATGGTCTTCTCTATTCCTTTAGATGTCTGAAGTTTTCCGTTGGTATCGTAAGTCTTCCAACAACTATCGATGGTAGCCTGGTCAATCCTCAAAGCACTTTCCAATGCCTCTTCGTAGGATTTGTATGGTAATTTTTGAACATCTTCTCTCATGTCCTTGTTAAGGGCATGCAAAAAGAGGTTAGATAGTTCTCGGTGGTCCATGTTTGGAGAACTAGTTGAAGAATAAAGGACTCACCTCCATCGAGTGATAAAGTGGGCTACGGATTCATTTAGCTCTTGCTTCATTATGAGGAATTCTCTCATCCCTATTTTAACGAGTTTGTTCATGTCGAACACCATGACAAACTCTCTGATTAGCTGTCTGAATGATGGATTGAAGCTTTTGGTAGGCGATAATACCAATCCAGAGTGATGCCTTCAAGATTTTTTGGAAAGATTTTTGTTACAACCCCATCCCAACCTGGAGAAGTTTTCTTATGGCAGTGGTGTAGGTTTTAATGTGGGAGTTTGGATCTCCTTCACCTTTGAACTTTGGGAGATCTGGTAATGGCTGAGGTAGTTGTATGCTTCTTATGTTTTGGTCTAAAGGTTCCTTCAAATATTTGAGATATGTTCCTAGAAAGGCACTTTGAGATTGCGGGGTTGATACTAATAACCATATAGGTGGGTTTTGATAACCCATTGTTGGATTTGTTTGATTGTTCTAAACAGGAGGATTCCCATTCAGACATGTATCATTTCTGGTATTTCACGAATAATAATTGAGGTAGGGGGATTTTGAGATGCCCCCTGGTCTTGTTCATAAGATTTTTGCCTTCTTTTAGGAGCAGCTTGCTCCGCTTCCAGGATTCTAATTCTTTGTACTAGGGTTGCGATTATATCTGTAGGAGTAGCAGCTCTAGGTGTTTCTTGATTTCTAGGATTTTCTTGTCAAGTATTTTCCTCGTGATATGCTTCTTCATGTGCAGTGTTTTTCTCTTTGCTCTTCTTGCAAGGCAATCCTCAATGCCTCTTGATCATCTTTGGCTTCTTGTAGATGTTTTTCTATTTGTTTAACTTTCTCAATAAGATGAGTACTCGATGTGCTTGTGGAAGGTTGATCAGGTCAATGTATCTCTGACCTTATCCTTCTATCTTTATGTGGTGCATTTGGTATGGCCGGGTTGTTTTCCTAAGATGGGTTGTTAAAAGATAGAGAACGCTTGGATTCTCTTTGATCTGGTTGATAATCAAAATCCTCGTAGTTGTAACAGTTGGTGATTGGTGCATTAGGGTGTGGTGGCACATACCTATCAAATGAAGGAGTTTCTGGTTCTCTTGAGGGAATGTTCCCTTGGTTTAAGTCAGGTTTCATTATATTCAGGGGTGCCACAGACACCATAGAACAAATAGAATAGATGACGACATAAGAGATAGAAACTGAAGCGGCTATGAAGAGCAGTGAAAAAATGTTTCGAAGCTTTTGTTAAATGTTTTTGAAGCATTTTTGAAATGGGAATGCAAACTACAAAACCAAAATATTCTGTACTTCACGTCGGGATCACCAAAATATGTACGCTCAAAATCATGACTCCGGTTGCCTAGGGCTATCGGGTCAAATTTCAGCACACACACGGACCCTTCCCTCCTTGCCATAGGGAGATCCTCCACGTCACTCTCTCTCACATGGAAGTAGCCAGTCGAGAGGAGGTGAGACACGATGGGGGTCTGGCTCGTTGGAGAGCTGGACTTCGCGGAGAGGGGTCGGCAAGTCTTGTGGCCTTTTTTGTTGTGTGCTAAGTTGAATGTTTCATTCGATTATAGTTATAGTTGAGATAACCCTATGACCTAAAGGGTCACTCTTTTCTCTTCTCATGTTGGGATTTCTCCTATTCCACCTCTGTGTGGGTAAGTGATTTCTTTTGTTTATGTCCTCTTGTCTTTCTGTGCGTTGAACGAGTTCTCGTTGTATCTGGAGCTGTCTAGTTTCTTCTAACAATAAGAGGACAAATGGGTCTCCTTGTGGTAGAACAAATGTTTCTTGTTGTGGTCATGGATGGATCTCCTCAATCTTGTCACGTATAGCCCTCACCCACTCTCCTCTCACTCCTAGTAACATTTGTGAGCCAAGATAGAGGTAGATGTATGATGACTAACCTTAACTAGATTTAGAGTTTTGACCTAGGGTTTGGCTATGTTTTGACTTTGTGTTTACCTCGTGATGTGATCAAGGGTTTGATTGAATTGTTTAACTGTGGTTACCTCATGATGGTATTGAGGGTTTGCAAGTTTGTCTATTCTAGGATTTCTATATGCAAAGCTAAATGATATGCAAATGTGTTTTTTATGCTTTTTTAGTATTTTGGAAATAAAAAGTGCTCTTTAATCTATGAAAGGGAAATATGAATGCAAGCTAATATGACTTTTCCTAATGCAATTTTAATCTATGTTTTTGGGTTTTTGATTTTTTTGAAGTAATCTAATCTAAAAAAAGGAAATTGCTTCTTCTAATAATCTAGATGTAGAAATATGAAAACAACTATTCTAACATGCAAGATCTAATTATCAAGGAAAAAGCAAAGTTTTACTATTCCCATGAGAAAATTTAGTTTTCTAATTACTATGAATTAAACAAAACAGTGAAGGAACCTGAAAGAAATGAAGATTTGTGTGACTCCACTACCCTTAGATATCATTGATATTAGCAACCTTGAGTCCTTTTGAAGTAGTGAGAGATCCTCTTGACGATAAAATGACACAAAGAAGAAAAAAGAAGCTTGAATGAGCTCAATCAGAGCTTTGGTTGAGCACAATGGCATAGAATGAAGTAGCATAACGATGCTTGGTTGAACAATGAATAAAGCAAAATGCACCTTCGTCCTGTAAGAGCATTTGAATGCTAAGTTGGAGAGCAAAAACTGGCAAGAGCTGTGTGCACAATGAATTTGCCTCCCTTTGTGCTTGAGGGAGGGGTGTATTTATAGGTTTAAGGAATGGGATTTATTGAGAAGTTAACTCATTTGATTGATGAGTTAACAAGGATGATTAGGGAGTTAACAAGGTTGATTACCCAGTGAACTTAGCTAACTATGGAGTGATAAATCAATAATAGCTTATCACTGAAGAGGAATTAGAGATGTGAGGATGCATGCGATTGATTGATTGAGAAGTTAATTTTAGATCAAATGGAGTTAATTATTCATGTGTGGGTGCATGAAATAGTCAACTCAATATTAGGCATCAAAAATCATGCAAATTGGAAGAAAAACGGGCAAAAACAGAGCTAAAAAAAGTGAGAAACTTGAGTTTTTCCACAACTAAAAATATGACAGGGTCACCCTTTTTTCTAATAGGGTCGCCCCTGGGCGACCATGGGTCACCCGAGGGAGATCCGGGCTGGACAGGGTTTTCTAAAGAATTGCACGGGGGAAATGAAAGAAAAGAAGAAAAGGAAGGGTTCTGCCTCTAGAAACAGGTCAGTCATGTGCAAGAATCCAAATCTCCACTTGCACCTATAGGATCTCCTAGGGGAGATCTAGAAATAATAGGGGAGATTTGGATTGGTTGAGTAGAACTAAAAACTGAAAGTGGGAGATGGATAGGGGGGCCTCTAGAAGGCTTCTAGGGGGTGCAGAGGATGAAAAACATAAGGGAAAGGTGAAAAATCACCTACAAGATGCTCACAAGGCTCAGGAGCAAGGTCGAAAGCCCAGAAAATGCAAATCGACAAGTGTCATAAAAGTATGCCAAGAAGGGTTGCAAGTGACAAGAGAGAAATTGATAAAGAGGAATCAACACAAGATAAGAAAGAAGACACATTATCAAGAGGTTTACTACTTAAATGACATTATTTCACGCTTACATGTACGTGACAAGGATTTGAATCATCATAGGGGTCCTCATGGAGGCTGTGCGTGATTTTTGTTCTTACGGGAACATGGTATGGACATCCATCAAAGCATAAAGCATATGGGAATTTTTTCAGATGTTGTAGTTGCAACTTCCCTATGAGACATGTATGCAAAGTGTGGAAGCATAGACAAGGCACGTGAACTATTTGACATGATCCTCAAAGAAATGTTGTCTCATGGAATGCAATGATTGCTAGATATGCACAAATGGTTTTTTGATAAGTCTTTAGAAACTTTCAATAAAATGCAATTAGGAAGTGTAAATCCAAATCCAGAACCTTAGCGAGCATCCTCCTTGTCTATGCCCAAATGGGATCTTTGAAACAGGGTATGGACATCCATCAAAGCATAAAGGATATAGGAATTTTGATAGATGTTGTAGTTGCAACGGCCCTATGAGACATGTATGCAAAGCGTGGAAGCATAGACAAGGCACATGAACTATTTGACTTGATTCCTCAAAGAAATGTTGTCTCATGGAATGCAATGATTGCAAGATATGTACAAAATGTTTTTTTTCAAAAAGGCTTTAGAAACTTTCAAGAAAATGCAATTGGCATGTGTAAAACCAAATTCGACAACCTTATCCAACATCCTCCTTGCCTATGCCAAAATAGGATCTTCAGAACAGGGTGTGTTGGTTCCCAAATTTGCAGATTACAAACCCTAAGAGGATGCCAGGCTCTATGGTCAGGTTTGCAATGTTTTGGCCAATGAAACGAAGGAACGCTATGTGGTTTTGGACTCCCTACTCTTTACGTTCTGCTGGACCTAGGCGAGTGTACCTTCAATAGTTTAAGTAGATTCAGGGACTATGTATGTTTTAATTAGAGTAACCTATTTCCTAATGGCATATGAGTATGGAATAGATACAAAAGTAATAGTTGATTGAAAAGATTAAGAATTTGCATTGAGTGTGATCAGTGCCTATTTCAATTGGGCTAATGGGGTCAAGATTTATGTGATATATGGATTTATCTACTTGGCTTAACTCTAACGACTTGGCACTTTTGGATGTTTATACCTTGTATAAATGTGCAAGATTGTTGGTTATCAAACTCTTCTTATAGATCCCATTGACATCTCTCCAAGTTACTGTGATTGTCTGGAAGGATTTTAATTCTAGCTTGAAGGAAACCAACTAAGATGATTTGTTAAAAGGGTTTTAATTCTTGGCAGAAACCAATAAACAGAAATCCCTTAGAAGTAGTTTTAATCCACTTCTCACAGAAACCTATCAAGCAGATCACATAGAAGTAGCAAATGTGTTCTAAGAAATTAAATATATGTTCAATATACTGAATTTGAATAACAAGAAGAAACCAATATGGAGACAACCAAATAACTCATAAGAATGAATAATAACAAAGCAGTTGAACACTAGAGATATATCCACTTATTAAACTTTCTTGCCCATAAGATTACTTCAAAATTTCATATAAGTTTTTTGTATTATGTTATGTGAGTATAACTGGAAATGCAATAATATATTATATGTTGACTGATTATTGTATGATCGATGATGATTCTAAACTTGGTCTTAGTTTCCCTTATATATACGGGAAGCGAACAAGCTTCAGGCCAAAACAAGGTGACTTTTCGTAACTTACACCTCTTTAGATAACTAATGTTTGTTATGAAACATAATTAAGAAATAGACAAAGAGAGTAATCTAGGCATCCACATTAATCATGATCTGAGTTCGTTAATCACCATAGAGAACCCGTGACCGCTGGCTTGGCAAGGTTCTCCTCTCCAATGATGCATTATCTGATGCACATGCTTTGCCCACTATTATTTTAGATGAACTGTACTATTTATTGTTTCCTCTTCCTCACTGCACTTCATTGCATGTATAACCTTTGAATCTAATATCCCTAAAAATTCTTGAATTAGAATTGGCAAATTTTCACTTCAATTTTATCGCAAGGGTCAAATGATTCTCTAGATTTTCTAGCTTCTTTAGCTTCTTTCTTAACCATTTTCTTCCATTTTTTAATCAGCTAAGGATGTAGACATGACTGGTGCAGAGTTTTTTGACCCCTTATGCTGCTTGAGGAATGAATAGGTTAATCTTAGAAAGGTGATCCACGTATTCTTGAGAAGCATAAGTATCTATAATAGAGTTTATTTCTTTCATAACAAATTCTAGAGTAAAAATATGTTCTAGCTGTGTATGTGTGTTATCCATCACCTTGGCTTCATCATTAATCTTATTGAGAGGCCCTGGTAACAACTGAGCCAACTCATCTTTCCAAGTGCTCTATTCTTTTAGATTGCCTTCATCATCAAAGAAGCTTGGAAAATCCATCTCCAAAGGTTGATCAAAATCAACAAGTTCCTGTGTTAACACAGTGTTAAACCTTTCATGCAGGTCGATCAGCTCATCATAATCCTTAAATACCTGTGCATCAACATTTCGTTTGGTGATTAACTCCTTCTTTTCCAACATGCTGAGATGTAATATTTTATGCTCTTGGTAGGCATTATGTGTTCTATCACGCACTACCCATACCCTATCAACATGCTTCAACATCTTATCAAATCTTTTCTCAATTAATTTTGAGGCCATTTTATATTTGATAGATTTTATTTTAGTTTCTAATTGATCACCATGTTTCTAAAAATTTTCAGATTTAATCTTCCAATAAGTAGCCTTAGCTCTAGCTTCTACCACCTTCATATTAGTTTCCAACCATGGTGAATAGATGCTCGAGGAGGATGACAATCTATCTCTGAAGCTAGCAATTTCTTGTCTTAATCTTTCATTTTTCTGCCATATACATTTTGTTTGTCTTAACCAGCCTCTCCATTTGGGCCTTTGTGAATCTTGGAACATTTATATTCAGGTCAGTTGTTTCCATGGGATCAGTGTCCTCAACTCTTTGTACCAAAAGATGGCCAAATGCCTTATTTGGATCATTGATGACTAGGAGCTTTTTATCTGTGGGTACACAACCCAAATCAATAAAGTGGCATTGTATGCATTATAACCTGATCTAGAACGTACTCTATCTACCCCTTCAATACTTAATTGCACCTTTTTGTCTCGACTTCTTCAAAAACTATCAAATACAATAGCAAAGGTCATATCCCACCTAGAGACTAGCATGATTCCTGCCTCTTCTAATAATGCTCTCCCCTTTTCCGAGGTTATCGTCTCCATTTCTTTGTTAATTTCTGCTTGCAATTCCTTCAAGGCCTCAACTTTTGATTTAGGGGTGACATTATTTATTCTTTCCCTAATCTGTTTGCCTTTGTATTCATACAAGAAGGCCTTAAACTCAGGGGTTTTGACAAAATCATTATCAGAAACAAAACTTTTGCTTGCAATGTATCTTATATCATCTGAGAGTTCATATGGGGCTTCCATTATGATAACTTCCCTCTCAACTAGAGGTTCATATTTTTCAATCACAGGCTAGAATGCATGTACACCTTCATCCCCACTATCAATTTCTTCTTGCTCTGCAGTACTGGTGTCCATAGAGAAACTAATGTCTGGTGTAGGTTGAGGGGAAATATGGAACAGTGGAGTTTCATACTCAGCTTGTGTTTCTCTGATGTTCTTATTTCTCTTTTCAAAAACCCAAGGGGGAACATCTCCAATCAATTTTGCTGCATGTGCATCCATCCTTTCAATAGGATCATCAATCTCAAGAAAAGTTCCTTTACATGTGGGATTTTTGGCTATCCTCCAAGCCTCTGCTAGCATTATTCTGTGATATGAATTTCTTCTTTCTGCTGCACAATTCTCATCAATATTTCTTATCAAATCATCATCCACAAAGAGGATATGAGGATATCCTTTCATCTTTTTACTTGTTTTAACCTCATTTATAAAGTGTTCTGGGTCAAAATTCTCCCTAGCATTTCCTTTTGGCATTTTGTAATGCTCTAACTTTTTATCAATTGACTCATAGCCTTTTTCAGAAACAACAATAAAATCTCCAAAACATAATGTTCCAGGCATCAGTGATTTCTTATTATAACTTTTGAGACACATAAAGTCAGAATAGGCTAACTGCCTTACAATTTCCAAATAAGCAATTCTATCTGGACAAGTCTTTGGCAGCAAATATGGCGCTCCTTCATATCCATAGATTCTAATTTTTGTGTAGTCACTATAAGCATACTAGTCACCCTAGTTATGTTTGATCTTTCCACTTTCATCCTTATCTTTAGGTCTCAAAAACTTCTACGCTTCTGGAGACAAGTTGTAATCACATGAATGACTTAGTAGTTTATACATAGGCTTCACAAAGTATTTTTTAAAATACAAATAGTGAGATCTCTCACATCTACTATCCTAGATAGCTATCCACATTTGTATAGGCCTGATGTTCCCATCCACATCTAGGTCTTTTATTCTCATACATTCATCCCACATGCACATATTATGTCCCTCATATAAAATGAGATGCATGAATGAAGAATAATGCATGAATTTAACACCTCTACTTTTTACAGAAACCAAATCATTGTGAATATCATTAGGAAGATATTCAACATAGTCAACAGGTCAGGCATCCTGGCCTTGTACATCTGTTGTGAGAACCATCTACCTCCATCAATGTAGGGGCATCTAAGCCAAGTACTTGGCAAACATAATAGTAGCTATATTGATAGTACTGCTCAAATAAATCCACAGAATACGAGGGATCTTCCACCCCCGAGAACACTTTGAGCTGATTCACTTTGTCTTGAGGCCTGTGTAATGGTAACCTCCACCATTTATAACTTGTTCTCATATTATAGTATTCATTTAAAAGATCTCTAATCCCGAATCTCATTTCAAACTAGTCTCCAATTGAAACACCATGGATATATAATTCTTGGTGACAAGGATGAAGGCAGATCCATTTTTCAACTCAATCATATGATTTTGTGGATTGTATTTATCTGTCAATGCTTTGAGCAATTCCACATTGACAAACACATTAGGCACTACCAAGTTTCCCAAGTTTAATCTCCAAGGGTTCGAGACAGGTTTGTGTCTATGCATTTTTCTATAAAGATACAAAAACAAATCATATCCCCTCATCGGGGTCCATGTGTCCCCCACTTGTTTGTTTCTGTCCTCCAATTTCTCATCTTGGGGGTTTAATTGTGTATTTTGTCTAGACCTTTGTCCTGAACCTCGGCACTGATCTATTAAATCCTGGTTTAGATGCCTTTTTTCTAGTTTTTGTCTCTTACCCTTAGGGTTTTCAGTCACATCTTCCATGATACAAACTTTGTAAAATAAAAACCCTACTTCTGTGCTTATAATTTGAACTAGTTTAGGTGCTCTGCAATTTTAGCTTGAGCTTAGAGTACTTGGATAATTTCTTTTCTGGTTTGGAGTTGCTACCCTTAGCTTCACCTTGACTTCATTCTCCTTGGTTGCTTAATATTTTCACAATTTTCTTAGAAAATGCATTCAACTCTGGTTCATTAATGGCATCTCATGGAAAATTTTATGTGATCGAAGGGACAATTTTTGAATATGAGTTGTTTGATTGCAGCCAAATTGTCTTGTCAGTATTTTATTGGGATGACCAATTTGTGATCTTATCAATATTTCCCCCTTCCCCCGATGTCCTTTTACGGGTTAATTCTTTTATTTCCCTCGTGATTTCAGAGTGACCCCAAATAGCCTCATACCGATATTACAACATCCCCTCGAAACCCTTTTTGTGAGAAGTCTCTTCGATATCTTCTTATGTCTTCAATGTGTTCACTAGTTCATTGTACTATGGTGACAAATTTTATCGAAGGGACCAATATTTGGGTTTCCCCGATATGGATCAATCCCTTCAACATTTACTTGTGTAGTATATCTTTCCCTTTTTGGTAGGACTATGAATCACCTCACTCCTATATCCTGATGTCATTTCAAAAACCTTCATTGTCACCTTTGTGTTGAATGCCATCATTTTATTGATGGGACAAATTCTCTTGTCCCATCGATGGTTATATCGCCCTTCGATGTTTACTCTACATGCTTTGGAATATATACCAGAAAATATTTGGGACCCACCACATCGGTTTATCGAAGAAACTCATGAACTAGTCATTCTGATATAGCGAATTCTCTCCGAAGTCAAGTATTTCTGAAGGGAATATGTGACATGTCCTATCGATGTATATCTATCTCCTCAATGAACTTTTTGGTGTTGTAGTGATATCGAAGGGACTCTTAAATTATCACTCCAATACTTTGTGGTCTCTTCAACTTTTTAAGTGTATAAATCTAGTTTTGTTCCCTCAATCCCTTATTGTTGCTCCGATGTATTAATGAGTCACATTTATGTCCCTTGATGGTTTGTTTCTCAGGTTATCGAAGTGACCCTTGGTAATCTCTTATCGACATGCAACGGTGTCTTTGACACAACCTTAATCGAATATTGGAGGGACTCTAAAATGAGTTTCCCCGATGTGGTATTTTCTCCTCGATATCGTTCATATTGCTTCTTCGAAGGGACTTTAGGATGGCTCTTACTAATATAACAGAGTCTCTCTAATATGATTTTTCATTTAGGGTAAAGGTAACAGATTGTGTACTTATTAGGGTAAGGGCTTATAGGTTAGATAAATGGAGTGTTTTGGATGAGATAATTCTAAAATGACATGTTTAGGTGATCGGATTATGGTGAAAAAATGGAAAATTTTAGGCTAATTTTTTAGTTCTAATAGGGTGGACGACCATCAAAGCATACATGATATATAAATTTTGTCACATGTTGTATTTGCAACTACCCTTGTAGACACGTATGCAAAGTGTGGAAGCATAGACAAGACACGTGAACTGTTTAACATGATGCCTCGAAGAAATGCAGTCTCATGGAATGCAATGATTGCAAGATATGTACAAAATGTATTTTGCAAAGATGTCAAAATATTTGAATTAATCAAACCATACTTGACACGTATACTGAACTATAATTGAACATATTATCATTTCGTGGAAACATTGAAGAACACGTACGCAATATCAAAACTTTTAAGCATGATACAATATCTATCCTGTAACCATAATTGATCATCATATTATATTTAATGTAAAATGTCATATACATAATGTCATGAAAATAAAATATAGTGTATATATTAAAGCCATATAGGCATGTAAAAATAAATCCATACAAGAATATACAAAGATATACATCGGTAAAATATAAAAGTATGTATACAAATCCACATAGGCATACAAAAATGTCCCAAAATCAAATTTCCTATGCACTGCTATCAAATAATCGATGACCCTTGCTTGGCCGTGAAGATGGAGAGTCAATCAGTGACTCGTCCTCTCTCTCTCCCATTGACTAGGCCTCCTCCATAGAGATTTTTGAAGCTCCACCTATTAATACAATCAAACAATATCCACATTAATACAGAAAACATGAAATATATAACATGACTTATATAATCAATCACTTACTGCTAGCAGGTGATCCCTCTCGATCATTTTTTGTCTCTCTTCATTTGTAGCTAGACAAGTTGGAGTTGTGACCTCCTATGAGAAGCATGAAGAAGTAAAATTGAGTAAACATGAATATCACTTATGTACATTAAATGACATGAGATAAAACAATAAATACAAAATGACATTTACATGTTATTGGCTCATACCTCAGTCAAAGGATCTGCAGACAAAACAACTACAACAATGCCCACCTACGTTGACTGACGAAGATGAGGAGCCTCCATATTGAACATCTGAAAATAGAGTTCAAGGTTATTTGACCAAAATAGATACATAACATTATTTAAATGCATAATGATTACAAATGGTAAAATTTACCTCGGTGAAAGTGCTTCTATGTGTAGGGGACCAAGGAAATCGTGATGGTGATGGTGAAGCTCCCCGTTCATCATCCAATTGTCACTAACTAAGATTATCATTTATATATGTACTATATTTACGATCTTGTGATAAATTACATACTTGTTGACTAGGCCTCCTCTCATAACCCTGCACTAGATGAATAACAGATGTAGGATGAATACTTTGACCCTAGAATTTCATAGTGCAGACAATTACATACATTAATTTTGACTTATAATATAGATACTCATATAATTAATTAGAAATTTCAAATACAAATATATTAAATCAAGCTTAACCTTGTCAAAAATTACTTGGGAGTTAATACCAAACATTTCCTACAAGACGACATCTATGAGGGCAATATCATCCAATATGGATGTGTCCATCACTGGCTGCTGCTCCTACGTCACAGCGTCCTAAAACTCAGTAGCAGCATCTGGATTTCCTAAATGGTGAGAGTCTTGGGTCCCATAATCACACAAATTCCCACATGAACTGCAAAGATGTGAGGAGCAATGACACCTACTACTCTCACCCTCATTGGCCTGGCTAAGATCATTGCTATGATATGCTAGAGACTAGGTGAGAGAACTCAATGAATGCAGTGTCTCCACCTCAACGCTCTCCTTCAAAGTCAAAGGGAGTGAGATATGTGTTGGCCTCATGAGGGGTCTAGGTACGTGGTTCTGGTCTCGATGTGCCCCTATCTATCTTGGGTACAGCCACCACCTCTACCCTGGAACTCTCAAATGTTAATGTAATTAGGAATCTGGTTGAGGATGAACTCACAATAGAGTTTCCTTAGGAAATATTGTAGCACCTCATTGTTATTAGATGGATGCTCATCAAAGATCGTGTACCGTCTATCCCAAAAGTTTTGGGATATACAATTGTGCACACACCAATGAATCAGGAACTGTTTGCAACTCTCTTCTAGTGTTTGGCCAGTTTTAGGATTGATAAAATGTGAACATAATTGAGATTTCATAATTTTTTGGTCCTTAACTTATTTGTAAGACAATTTGTCAGCATAGTATTTCCTACCCCTCTCCCTATAGTTATTCCATCCACTGATTCGGTTTGTCACCAATTCAATATGAGCAACAATGACCTCTAATGACTTGGCAAGGGCTCTCCTATGATTGGTGCTTGCATTTGGAGTATTTAATGTTTCAATTAGGGTTTCAAGTTGTTTTTGTTTTCTTCAATTTTCCCTAAATAGTTTTCTTGTGTGTCTCTTTGATGGTGAGGACGTGAAGGTGGGGGTTTTGAGGGTTCTCCTTAGTTTAAGGGGGGTTGTTTTGAGCCTCCTCTACTAGATTAGGGTTTTGTGTTGCCTCATTGGCTAAAAATTCAAGATAAAAATCCAATCAAAACATTACAAAATTAAAAATCTCTTTTCAAATTCACAAACAACAATCAAACCCTACCTTGTTCAGGTGCTATACCCTCTACACCTCATGCATGACATCCTCGGGAGTAGGATTGGTGAGGTGGCATGGTAAAATTGTTGATTTCCTTTTGAAATAGATGATTCCCCCTTTCTTATAATGTGCTCGTAGTAGCAGAGGTAAAACCTATGACCAAATTTTGTAAATGAGTCGTGGGTTTCACTTTTGCATCTTCTATTTTGATTTCTAACTAACCTAAAATGTGAATGCATTATAACACACTCACATTATAGCTCATATGGGACCAAAAATTGATTGTGGCCACTTTTTGGTCCCCCATCTTTGTGCATTGACCCCCATGCACCCAAAGATGTAGAAGTTATATTGTATTGTTCCCCAACAAATGACTCCACTTAATATTGCATACACATGGGTAAGAGGAAAGACACACCGACATGATTCTCTAATGATATTTTAGTTTTAAGATTGCATGATATGACATAGTTTATAATACTCAATCATGCAAGCATGGTGGAACCTAATTTTCTCCTACAACTAACAAGAGAGATGATTAAAATAAAGAGTGTTTGGCCTCTCACCAATTAGACTGGTGCCTACTCCATTGGGAAACAAAGTCATGAATTGCAAGGAGGGAGAAGATACAACAACAAAGCAACAATGGAACCAAATGTGCATGTACATACAAATCACAAAAAACATTATATGTGAATTGACATACTTAATGATATAGAACTACAAGAACCCACATGGAACAAAGGAAAGACCATCACAAAAACTTTACAATGAATTAAAATGTTGTCAGACATTTATCTAACCTTAGTTACATTCATATCAACAATTGTGGCAAAAGCAAATGAACAAATAGGTTTGAGCATCCCCTTGAATAATTACAAATTTCTATGGATACATACCATTACATGCACTATGTTCATTGAAAATTCTTCTTATGATTTACATAATGTATTCATGCCCTTTATAAACTAGACTAAAATCACTTGATGCCCTAGAATTAGCTCAAGGCACTTACAGTCAAGAAATTAGCTTAATGACCAACCACTATTACTTCTTACAAACATGTATATATAGAATTACATTTAGTCTTGCTGCTTGGATGAGAATCTTGAAGTGGCCAATACGATTGCAGATCACCCATGCCTGTTGTATCATCTTCACGTGGATTCATACTCAGAGTCATGCCAAAGCAGACCATTGACCCATGCCTTTGTACACAAATCACATTATAGAGGGGTCCTCTAGTGTTAGAAAACATATGGAAGTCATCATCTATATGACGGTTATTTATGACAGTTACGACAAGATTCTATCTCAACATCTATGATAGGTTGACATAGTGGGAGTTATTTTCTAATTTTAGACAAGAATCTTGCATGGGATATTTTGATGAACATCTTTGGAGGGAAATTAATGAAAATAATATTATTTTATTTATTTATACAAGATGTGGTCATTTGGATTTGCTTCTCTATATATTTGCAAGTAACTTCACATTCCAGGCATCTCATTTTATCATACAAAAACTCTGTCAGAATTTGTTTGGACACTTGTATTAAACAAAAATATTCTTTGGATCCTAACCCATTGGAGATTGGTATTAGAGGATGTAACCCCTTTGGTATTTGAGGGTGATCTCATTTAGAGGTTACATCAGAGCTTCAACCAATTGCATATTTAGGTGTCCCAGTTGTGAAGTGTGTGCATGTTGTTTGCAGGTTTCCAGTTTAGTTGTGTGGAGATTTGTGGGTGTTGTGTTTTGTGGAGTGTGTTTTTGATATAGCTTATTTTTCTGCTATTATAGATCAGAATTTTGATGTTCATTTATCCTTATAGATTAGGTTTCAGAGTTGTGAAAATATATTTTTAGTGGGAGCAAAATAGTGTTGTTTTGATGGTGTTGTTTGTAGAATTTTTGTGGTGTTTTGTGAAGAGTTTGGTCCCAGATTATTGCTTTTGTAGTTTTTGTTGTATCAGTTGTGCTAACAAAAAAATTAGTTTAAAAACTTGAAATATTTCAATAAAATAAGTTATAGGATTTTTTGGATGAATTTGTCCTTTATTGGTGTTGATTAGCTTGACTAGTTGTGTGGCTTTTGTGTAGTTTTATGTATTTTGTTTATGAATCTTCAAAATTTGAAATTTTATTTTATCAAAAAAATTGTTGGGGATATTACAGTGGTATTACAGACAAGTTCTTGCCAGCATGTAAGGGGTTTGTTGAGTGATGCAACCTAGTGAAAGGAAAATAAGATATCTCAAGCGGGAGAAAAAGAAACTTCAGATTGAGGAACCCTTCATAAGAGAAGAAACCATGGTAGATGAGGAAAGAGGAAGGAACAAGTTGACACCTAAATAGAGAGAATATTTCTTCCATGAAAATTTAATAGGGATCAAACAAGGGCAAGACAAACTAGCAATGATCATGGAACGAATGTTAATTCAACAGAACAAGAGAGATCCAATCACCTCTCCATGAGAAGGAAGCACTTCCTCAAGAAACCAAACCAAGGGTAGTTTAATTCCAAATCCTTCAAAGCCTATGTTCTTACCAAGGCATGGGAATGAAGCTGAAGTAGTGGAGGAGATAGTCCAAGATGATGTTGATAAAACTTTCTTAGAATATCAAGGAAAATCTCAAGATTTCAGGAATACAATTTGTTTTGAAAGTTAGATGAGCATTCTTGGGAAGAATATCCCTCATAAAAGGTTACCTAATAACCACAAAGAAGAAGAAAAGAAAGATTTACAATAGAAATTTGCTAGGATGAGTGCTCCAACCTTTTATGGTAGTGAGAAACTTTCTGCAAGGGCTTGGGAACATAAAATGCAAAGTTTTTCCACTCTTAGCCCCATGGAGGAAGAAGATGCAATACAATTTTTCACATTGCATTTGAAAGGGATTTCTTATGATTGGTGGCATCATGGGTAGTAACTCAAGGACACAATACTGTGTAAACATTTGATAATTCAACCAGCGAATTTTGGACAGATTTGAAAGAAAGGATGAAGATGAGTATTTCAGAGAACTTGCTAGAATCAAGCAACATGACTCAATGGGGCTACCCATAATTTAATTTATGAAGGATTTATTAAAAGAAAAAGACTCAAAGAAGATAATTTTGAAGGATTCAATGTCATTGTCGCTGATAGATACAACATACCATGCAAGAAGAGGATTCAGAAGCTTGACATAGTCTTTGGAGATCACGAGGTTTGTGATGATTTTTATATTGTTGGTTTAGGTGATATTGACATGGATTTGGGTGTGTAGTGGCTACATTCTTTGGGAGAGTATTCAAAAAATCATCAAACAATGGAACTCAAGTTCAAATTTGATGAGAAGGAAGTAGTTCTAAAGGGAATAGCAAATGGAGCTCCTCAAGTGGTTACAACAAGAAGGATGGAAAGGATTTTTCAGAAAAGCCAAGTTGCATGGGCTGCTAGTTGTTTGGTAATTTCAAAGGAACCTTCTAAGGGTAAGAATGGAACTTTTCATGTTGATATATAGAAGATCTTGGATAAGCATAGTGTGGTTTTTAGTGATATGCCTCGAGGATTACCACTAGAGAGAGGATTTCAGCGTATCATAGAGTTGGAACCTGTATCAAAGCCTGTTATGACAATTCCATATACACACCCCAAGATGTATAAAGAGGAGACTGAGAAAGAAATAAAGGAACTTATAAATATGGGATACATCAAGCCTAGTTCTAGCCCATTTGCATTTTCTATGGTGCTAGTGAAGAAGAAGGATGGTACTATGAGAATGTGCATAGATTACAGAGCACTAAATAAGAAGACCATCGAAAATAAATACCCAATACCCAGGAGAGATGAGTTTATTGATGAGCTACATCATGTTGTGTATTTTTCAAAGATTGATTTGAGCTCTAGGTATCATCAGATACACATGAGAGAAGAAGATATTTAGAAGATTGCTTTTAGGTGTCACTATGGACACTTTGAGTTTTTGGTTACGCCATTTGGAATCACCAATGCTCCTACCACATTCCAATTTTGTATGAATAAGGTGTTTGGTAAGAATTTAAGGAAGTTTGTTTTAGTCTTCTTTGATGACATTTTGATTTACAACAAAAGTTGGGAAGAGCATCTTAAGCATTTGGATATAGTTTTGGGTATTCTTAAAGAACAATCTTTCTTTGCTAAGATGTCCAGATGTGAATTTGGATTGACATGAATATTGTACTTGGGTCATGTGATTAGTGCCAAAGGAGTTCAAGTGGATCAACAAAAGATCCAAGCCATTCTGGATTGGCCACCTCCTACGAATCTAACACAACTTAGAGGTTTCTTTAGATTGTGCAGTTATTACAAGAGGTTTGTTAAGAGGTTCTCATAGCTTACAACTCCACTTACTGATTTGACTAAGAAAGGAGTATTTGAATGGATAGAACAAGCACAAGCTACTTTTGAAAAGATGAAGGAGGTAATAAGTTCATGTCTAGTTCTTTCAATTCCCAATAGCTTCAATTCCTAAAGTGGACATCCCATAGCTTTTGAGAGAAGAAAGTTGAAAGAATATGAGAAGGGACTTTCCATATATGACACATAAATGCTGGCTATAATGCACGCTTTAGAGAAATTTAGACAGTATTTGGTATATGGAAAGTTTGTTGTCAAAACAAATCATAATAGTTTGAAGTTCTTTCTAAACCAACAAGATTTGAATGATATGCAACAAAAGTGGGTAAGTAAGCTGCAAGCATATGATTTTGATATTGAATATTTTAAGGGTAAGAAGAATACAGTAGCTAATGCACTATCTGCAATGCCCACTCTTTGTAGCATTTCTAATATTTATGTAGATTGGAAAATTTCCATCATAGTCAAGTATGATAAGATACATTTGCTACTACCATTCTTGATGGAGTGGAAAAGGATGATAGGTACATAGTAGTAGATGGGGTAATTTTACTCAAGAACAGAGTGTTTATTGTTCTAGAATCTAAGATGAAGAAAATTCTAGAAGCTTTTCATGATGCACCATTGGTAGGACATCCAATATTCTTCAATACTTATAGGCAAATTAGGGAGAGATTTTCATGGAGGAGACTTAAAGAGGATGTTTTTGTTCATATCAAAGAATTTATAACATGTCAACAGAATAAGGGAGAGCAAGAGTTTCCAGTAGGGCTACTACAACCACTTCCCATTCCTGAATAAAAATGGGAAAGTATTTCCATAGATTTCATTGCGGGGCTACCCAAGGTACATGGGAACGATTGTATTTATGTTGTAGTAGATAGATTGACTAAATATGCACATCCCTTTGCTATCTCTAATGATTACAAAGCACCTCAAGTTGCTGATTTTTTTTTCAAAGAAGTGATCATATTACATGGGTTACCCAAGAACATAATTAGTGATAGAGATAGTAGATTTCTCAATACATTCTTGCATGAGTTATTTTATTTGATAGGTACCAAGCTCACTCCAAACACTAGTTACCATCAACAAACAGATGGACAAATAGAATTTGTGAATAAGTGGGTGGAAGGATACTTGAGAAATTATGTCTCAAGTTAACAAATAACTTGGATCAAATGGCTTCATTTGGGAGAATACTATTACAACACAACTCATCACATGTCTATTGGTATGTCTCCATTCAAGGCATTGTATGGTTATGATGCATTAACATTTGCTGAATTGATATTTTTAGATTGTAGAGTACTTGCAGCAAGTGACTTAGTTAATCAAAGCCAAGATATTATGAAATCTCTAAAAGAAATTTTTTAGCAAGCACAAAGTCAATAGAAGATATATGTAGACATGAAGAGAATAGAAAGGACATTTGAATTGGGAGACATGGTGTACTTAAGATTGCAGCCATATAAGAAATCTTCTATCAAGAAAAGTGGAAAATAAAATCTCAAGCCAAAATTGTATGGACCCTATAAAACCATTAGGAAAATTGGTGAAGTGGCATATGAGTTAGGACTCCCTGAAGGTTATAAAATTTATAATGTTTTTCATGTCTCTTGCTTGAAGAAAGCAGTTGGTATGCACATTGTTCCTTCAATTGATTTTCCACCTTTGGATGATGAGGGAAGACTAATCTTGATTCCTGAAGTTGTGCTTGATACTAGTGTTAAAAAATTGAGGAATAAAAGAATAACAAAATATCTAATCTGTTAGAAAAATCTTCCTATTGAGGATGCTTCATGGGAAGGTGCTGAAATTTTAGAGCATCCAAATTTAAATTACTTGAGGACAAGAAATTTTGGGGAAGGGGAGACTTGTCGTGTCCCCTTCTAAATAAAATTAATTTGGTGGAATTATTAATCCATTCCTATTTTCTTGTGGATTACTAATTAAAACTAGGGAAAATATTTTATTTAATAATTTTATTGTATCTCCTGTAAATTTAGAAAATTATATTTTATCGAGAGCAATAAAATATTAAATAGTGGTCTTAAATGCACAAGTGGGGCGTGGATAATGTTGAGGGGTCATTTGTAACAACCAGGAACTATTTTAAGGTGATCTATGATGGTTATGACAAGATTCTATGACAACATCTATGATAGGTTGACATAGTGGGAGTTATTTTCTAATTTTAGTCAGAAATCTTGCATGGGCTATTTTGATGAACATCTTTGGAGGGAAATTAATGAAAATCATATTATTTTATTTATTATTCCAAGAAGGGGTCATTTGGATTTGCTTCTCTATATATTTGCACATAATTTCACATTCTAGGCATCTCATTTTATCATACAAAAACTCTGCCAAAATTTATCTGGACACTTGTGTTCATATAAAAAGCTTCTTTGGATGAAAACCCTTTGGTACTTGATGGTGATCTCATTCATAGGTTGCATCAAAGCTTCAATCAGCTGTAGATTCAGTTGTTCCAGTTGTTATGTGTGTGTGTGTGTGTGTTGTTTGCAGGTTTCCAGTATAGTTGTGTGGAGATTTGTGGGTGTTGTGTTTTGTGAAGTGTGTTTCTTATGTAGCTCAATTTTCTGCTATTATAGATCATTATGTTTATGTTCATTTGTCCTTATAGATCAGGTTTTGGAGTTATGGAAATATATTTTTAGTGGGAGCAAAATAACGTTGTTTTGGTGGTGTTGTTTGTAGGATTTTTGTTGTGTTTTGTGAAGATTTTCTAGATTATTGCTTATGTAGTTGCTGTTGTATTAGATATGGTAACAAAAAAAATTAGTTTAAAACCTAAAATATTTCAATAAAAGAAGTTACAGGAGTTTCTGGATCAATTTGTCCTTTATTGGTGTTGATTAGCTTGACTAGTTGAATGGCTTTTGTGTAGTTTTATGTATTTTGTTTATGAATCTTCAAAATCTAAAATTTTATTTTATCAAAAAAAATGTTGGGCATATTATAGAAGGCTGGAACAAAGATTAAAGAAAAGTGGAAGGGAATTGAAGGACCAGATGTCAGAGCAACAAAACTGAAGTCTAACAGTCTGATGAGATTGTATGTAATGCTCCAGCTTTTACACTAGGACATTAACGAACACAAACATGATGAACATTTTTTTTGCAATGCAATTATAACACTCACATGTCACAATTGTATACTCAAGCATGAAAACCACCACACAAAAACACTAAGACACAAGGAGAAGGTGGAAACAAGAACACACACACACACACACACACACACACACACACACACACACACACACACACTTCTCTACTTGACAAGAATAACTGACATCAACAAATGGCCAATAAGCCAAGCAATGTCAACAAAAAGTATCAAGCCAAAGGAGGATCTATCACAAAGCCTCACAAGGACAAATTGCCCAACATGGATCCAAACACAAAGCATCCAATTACCAACCATGAATCAACATGCTAACTAACCCAAAGCATGAAAACAATTCAAATAAAGGTAAACATACAATTTCCAATCATTCGAACATACATGCCAAATATGAGAAATATCACATGAAATGTTACATGTTCATTCAACACCAACATTGAGATGGGGCTAAAAACAATAATGGGAATCTCAACCATAATGTGGGAACATTACAACGCAAATCATAAACATAGCATAAGATATCATTACAACAATTAACAGAGGACTCCAACATTCTGATTTAACTATTTCCATCAAAATAAACTATGCTAGAGCATGATAAATTCCTTTCTAAACAAGGTTCATTTTCTAACCAAATGAAATCATAATACAATTACATGACGGAGGCTACTTCCCAAACATGGAAGGATCACACTCCAATAATTAAATTACATAAATAATAATATTACAACATTAATATATCACCTCCAAAGTGCTCCAATAGGCACAAGATACAACATGATCATAAAGTAAATAATACACAAGGAACTCTTCCAACTCCCAAAAGATCTTGTAGGGCCAATGGGGAAAAGTTACCCACCACCCTACCGTATTGCCATCGTCGAGCGCAATAGATGTCTATGCCATCTAGGCAACCCTCGAGCTATGGAGAAGAAGATCATGGCAACACCTCTATCAAGCCATCTCACGCAAATAAGGGTCTCAACAAGACTCCAAGGTAATCCACACAAGGTTGAACATGGGTTCCACACACACCCAAAACAACACCAAGGGGATACAATAACTAGTAGAATTCAATGCACACCCACACATGAATATACACATATCACGGTCCAATGCATGATTCACCATAGGGTTACTCATGACCCAACCAAGCAATAGAAGGGAAAGAGTTTGACACAAGAGTATCAATACTTTTAAATTCATACACATCCTTCTTTAATTTACATCATCACTAACATACCATTTCATTGCAGTGGAGAAGATAAGGGAAAACTCTTCAAATCCATAACACAATTCATCTAATAATGCATACCAAACATCATTTTCTCAAAATGGAAATAGCACGCAAAATAAGGTATGACATCATCATGTTAATAAACATACATACAATCATCAAGATCAAACAATGATGCAAGGGGATTATGGCCTTCTATAGGCAACCATAGGAAGACTAAGTATCCATTCGTAAGTTCAAAAGTCAACTTTGACCAAAAAGTCAAAACATGGGAAAATGAGGTCAAAACACATAACACTCATATCCAAATAACTAGAAGTATACAATTCTAACATAAGGCCTATAAAAGGTCAACTTTGACCAAAAAGTCAACTATGACCCAAAAAGTCAAAACATGGAGAAATGAAGTCAAAACACATAACAATCATATCCACATGGCTAAAATTATACAATTCCAACATAAGGCCTATACAAAGGTAAACTTTGACGAAAAGTCAACTTTGACAAAAAGTCAACTATGACGAAAAAGGTCAAAACCTAGGGAAATGAGGTCAAAACACATAACAACCATATCCATGTGGCCATAAATATACAATTCAAACATAAGACCTATAAAAAGGCTAACTTTGACCAAAAAGTCAAAGCATGGAAAACGAGGTCAAAATGCGACACTCATATGCAATAAGTAGGGAATCCTATTTCCCTCATGAGACTTTTCATCTCACAAAATAATACTAAAAACTAAGGTTTAAAACATAATTTCATTTTTCAATAAAAGGGAAAAAAACCATAAAACTCCCAAATTCACCATTTGGAGACCTCCCTCAAGAACACCCAAATTTCTAACTTCCATAATACAAAAAATTTCAAAAATTTGAAAGTGCTCTTATGGTTCTAATATGCACAACAACATGCTTTTCAACTCAAATAAATTCTTTCCTACTCACAACCCATTCTAGGAAAATTTTGTGATAACTTGGCCTCTTTTCATGCATTTTCAAAATAAATTTTGAATGCAATTCAAAAACAAATTCAATCTAATTCTTATTTGCATCATTGAACTCTATTCATTGCTATAATGAAGAGACCATAAACATCCACCTATTGTGGGCATGGTAAATGCAAAATTTAAATTAAAAAAGTATCAAACTGTAAGAAAAATACCTCCTTCCAAGCAAGCTTTCAAATGGAAAATCTCTTCTTGAGAGGCATGAATCCAATATGAATTTCTTCCTACACTGAAGCAATCCCAAGACCATTCCAATGCACTTCCATCCACAAGCAGAATCCAATTGTAGCCACCTCCATGAATTTTTCTTTCAAAGGAGAAGAAGAAGGAGAGGGACAAAAATACAAAAAAAACACATCCAAAAGAAAATAGAACTCTATTTTCCTTATATGCTTCCAAAACCCTTGTATTTTCTTATTTATTTTATTTTCTTTATTTCCCATTCCCAAATATCTATTCCAAAATACATTTGAAATAATAGGAAAGTAACTAATTAAATTAATGCAATTATTTTTACAAGGTAATTACAATATAATTTAACCACATTCCATAAAATCGAAACACTCACATAATTAAATTAAATTTTCTTTATAAAACTATTCTACGTAAGACAAAAGTCTAGAAATAGATAATTCTAATAAATATAAATTAATCTATTTCTCAAGCATATAATAATGAAATATAATGCATTTTCCATAATTTTAATATTTCTAGGTTACAGAAAATAACTCTAATAATTAAATTAGAATGCATTTCACTTGAAAGAATAATTTCTAAAACATAAATAAATAAAATACAAAGCCTTCCCTAAGGCACACAATAATTACATATAATTGCTATTCCACAATTAAAACTAGTAACTCAAATTAGATAATCCCTTTTCTGGCTTCTAACCATTTAAATATTTTGAAAACACATATTTCAAAATAAATTAAAATATAATGTGAAAAGCTACAAGAAACACACACAAAGGACTCATTCACATTTTATGGGTTTAATCACAACACAAGGGTCCAAAATCACAATAGATTCAAATGAGAGGCAAACTGCATAGACTCTAAAAACATCCTTCAATTCAAAACTGAATAGGATGGGTTAAGCAACCAACCTACCACAAGAAACTGTTATGCCCTTACTTCTATAGTGTATATGGTTATGAATAGTCGGCTTGTGGCTATCTTAACCCTTAATTAAGTCATATTATCATTATTATATTGTTATTTAGTTGTTTAGGTCGGCCTAAGGCTTCTATAGGGCTATCTAAGTCGGCCTGGGTGATATCCTAGGCATAAATAGGTATATAAAGGGGTAGTGAGTCTTATTAGATCATCATATTCAGTATTGTGTTCTCATTGAAGACTGTTGGAGGTATCCCCCTCGAAGTGGATTTGGAGGTTGCCCCCTCGAAGTGGCATATTACTATCAAGTATTTTCAGCATATTTACTATTATATTCAGATATTGTGCAAGTTGTTTCATTACAAGTGGTATAAGGAAATATCTTCTAGTTGAAGTTGCCACATGGGATGATGAAGATTATATGAAGAAACTACCAGAATTGATCAGCGTTGAGGACAACGCTTTTGTAAAGGTGGGGGGCATGTTATGCCCTTACTTCTATAGTGTATATGGTTATGAATAGTCGGCTTGTGGCTATCTTAACCCTTAATTAAGTCATATTATCATTATTATATTGTTATTTAGTTGTTTAGGTCGGCCTAAGGCTTCTATAGGGCTATCTAAGTCGGCCTGGGTGATATCCTAGGCATAAATAGGTATATAAAGGGGTAGTGAGTCTTATTAGATCATCATATTCAGTATTGTGTTCTCATTGAAGACTGTTGGAGGTATCCCCCTCGAAGTGGATTTGGAGGTTGCCCCCTCGAAGTGGCATATTACTATCAAGTATTTTCAGCATATTTACTATTATATTCAGATATTGTGCAAGTTGTTTCATTACAGAAACACATGGTCAACAACTCGACCACTAGGACTAGGTAAGAAGAGATGACTAAGTGTCCCACGTCAACTTCTCCACATCCCACTCATTGGTCAAGCACCTATAAAAATATATCTTGCACACTCAAGGCAAAGCATCAAATCCAACAATGGAGATCATAGCTGAAGCAACATATAATGACCAATGAGGATGCATAATCTAGCAAGGCACATATCCATCTTGCAATTACATCATATAATAATCAACTCAACATATCATTTAATCTAACCATAGAAATAATAGGACACGATAAGAGATGCACATGGGTAGGCCCTACATTCTGCAAGATAGAGGAAACAAGGATAAGGAAGGGAATGAAGGAATAAAAGATTTGCAGGAATGCGGAAGGGAAAAGGATGACTAGATGTGGGAAATGGAAATATGAAGTCTGGTAGTCTAGTGGGATTTCACAAACTTGAAGAAATGGGTACAATGAAAAAATTAAGGACTCGATAGAGTTTTGTGAAACTTTTATGTGGGGAAGGAGGTGAGGACGGGATGGGAGGTGAAGGGGAAATGTATGGAAGTACCTAGAAAGTCCACAAATCAAAATAAATGTCTGGTAGTCCACTAAGACTTTGCAATTTTTCTATAAAACACCAAAAATTACTTAAAAATCCAAACACTTAGGATTTTTTGGACACTCCAACACATGATAAGAGCATGGAGGAGGTAAGACACAAATCCAAGGGAAAATATGACCAAGGTAAAACCCATTGAAGGAAATATCATACTGATTATCAATGATGGGTAAAACACTTCCAAGGCAACAAAGGGGCACTAGATTTAGGAATTTCTTATACTATTTTGAGGCTTGTGAAATTGAACTCCAACAAGACCTATTTTATAATATGTGGCATAAGAGTTACCAAGGCACCCCTATTTACAATATTTGGAATTTGGACTTGGACAAGGTGGTGGTACCAATTTTTTTAGGGATAACAATGACATTATAGTTCATGATCAATTGAGTTTTAATGTCAAGGGCCTTGAGATAAAAAAAAAGAATGGAGAGGCAATCCTTAAAATAGATGTTTCTACAATCAAGTAAACCTTTCAGTTTGAGGGCTAAAGTGACCTAGCCTATGAGTGCTAGGGTTTGGAGGTAAAGTACCATATGAGCATAAATACTTTTAAGAGCATTAGATTAACCTAAACATGCATTTTGAAGAAAATAGGGTGGTAGAACATAAGATCGATTTTGGAGGATGTTTGGAACTATTTCTTGTAGCCATGTTTCATAGTTATTTTCAGAAGGCATCCTCTAGTTGCTGTCAAGTTATGTGAGAGGATAATGATAGAACAATTGATAATCCAACATTCTTTTTCTTGTATGAGTTGGAAAATCCTCCTCATAAGTCAGAGTAGTATGATTTTGGGATAGACTTGGTAAATACCATCGACAAGGTATTATTGGCATACAAGAATTAAATAACACCAAAGAAGTTTAAGTATTTTACTATTTTGTGCTATATGTATCTTTTTAGATTTTCCAAGTAGTGACCTAATGGGTTATACATTTAGAGGTATTTCAAAGATGAGCACCTCAAACAAAATTTTGAGAAGCCACTGCAACTTTGGAATGCTCACATGGACACACACTGTGAAAGGGTTTCATATGCCAATTTTTAGGGTTGCTATGTTCCATCCCTATTTTAAATGTTTATGGAATTCAGAGGTAAGGTTTACAAGATTAGCTAATGGATTTTCATAGCTTTTGTATTTTGGAGTCCCAAATAACCCATGTCATAATTGGGGAGAATAGTGGCTTCCCTCTAACTACCTTACATATGGGTTTTTGGGGCTATTGTTAGGCCAAACCACTACCTTAACATGTACCATTAGGATTGGAGTTTTGGAATAGGTGAGGATATTTTTTTCAATAATAGGAATTCTTAGGAGTGTGCCTCCAAAATTTAAGAATTATATTATATGCCTTTCAAAGAGTTTGGGGCTTATGATCCTAAATATTTTATCCACAAGAAAAAGACAAGAAAAAAGAGAAGTTGTTACCTACATGAGTTCCTAGAGATTGAGGACCTTCTCAAGAGTTGTGATGATAAGGAGGAATATGATGACAAAAGGCACTGGGACAAAATCTAGAATGTTGAAAGGCAAAAGAAGGAAAAGGATCCAAAAATTCCCTACTACATTAACCAATATTATAGATCCCGAAGAGAAGGTTGATGCCTTGGTAAAAGATACCCACAAATATATCAATTGAACTAAGTTCGAAGAGAAGGAGCTTCAACAATAATTAAAGGAAAAGGTAGAAGAGGTTATTCAATTAGTTTAGAGTGAATATGTATAGATTCTTTAGACACCTTGCAACTTCTAAAGAATTAATGCATAATAGGACCTGGAGATTATTCTTTCTATAGGAGTTAAATATATAATAAACCAAGGTAACTAGTGAGAAAGTGGTGCAAATATCACATGTGGAGGAAGCTATCAACTCCTATTTGCTAGCACTAAAGGAAACAATTATAGAGCTTGAAAAAGAAGTGGAGGTATTGCCAGTTGTAGCTTTCCTTTTGGATGATGTAAGGCTCATTTCTCATCAAAAGTTCATTAGTGATGATGAATTTGTAAATAAAGTATTTCAAGCAATTTGTATGAAAATTTAAGTATAAGAATCATAGGGCCCAAGCTGAGGCAAGAGCACCACTTGAATGGGTTGAGTCAAGAAAATAAAGAGATACCATAATAAGTAGATTGCAAGCCAATTCCCTCTAATTTGAATTGTTGACAACTTACTCCAGTGGAAGGAAGATAGATTGCAAGAGTGATTAGTTGTTTACTACTCTCAGGTTGGGACATTGTGTAAGCAGTGGTCCTTGATATATTATGTAGTAGGGAGACTTTAATAGAATTTTAAGTAACCTAGTGGTCACAATGAGTGAAGCAATTGGAGGCCTTAGTAGAAAAGTTGATGAATGAGAAAAATCACACATAAACGAGTAGGTAAATCAATCCAAGGAGAAAAGGAGTCAATTAAGACTTGATTTAGTAGACCATTAGGAATATGTTAGCATTGAGATTGATTAATATTGTTAATTTTGTTCGAATAATTTATAATTCAATCATTCATTCAACTTAGGTGAGGATTCAACACAAAATAACACAAGAAAATTTAGCCCCTATTAAGATTCAATGGTTTCTAAGTCTAGCAAAGTCACAGAGGTTG